>JAPTOF010000035.1:10000-432533 GCA_028554755.1 Cordia subcordata
AAACCCTAAACCCTAAACCCTAAACCCTAAACCCTAAACCCTAAACCCTAAACCCTAAACCCTAAACCCTAAACCCTAAACCCTAAACCCTAAACCCTAAACCCTAAACCCTAAACCCTAAACCCTAAACCCTAAACCCTAAACCCTAAACCCTTAACCCTAAACCCTAAACCCTAAACCCTAAACCCTAAACCCTAAACCCTAAACCCTAAACCCTAAACCCTAAACCCTAAACCCTAAACCCTAAAAACCCTAAACCCTAAACCCTAAACCCTAAACCCTAAACCCTAAACCCTAAACCCTAAACCCTAAACCCTAAACCCTAAACCCTAAACCCTAAACCCTAAACCCTAAACCCTAAACCCTAAACCCTAAACCCTAAACCCTAAACCCTAAACCCTAAACCCTAAACCCTAAAACCCTAAACCCTAAACCCTAAACCCTAAACCCTAAACCCTAAACCCTAAACCCTAAACCCTAAACCCTAAACCCTAAACCCTAAACCCTAAACCCTAAACCCTAAACCCTAAACCCTAAACCCTAAACCCTAAACCCTAAACCCTAAACCCTAAACCCTAAACCCTAAACCCTAAACCCTAAACCCTAAACCCTCAACCCTAAACCCTAAACCCTAAACCCTAAACCCTAAACCCTAAACCCTAAACCCTAAACCCTAAACCCTAAACCCTAAACCCTAAACCCTAAACCCTAAACCCTAAACCCTAAACCCTAAACCCTAAACCCTAAACCCTAAACCCTAAACCCTAAACCCTAAACCCTAAACCCTAAACCCTAAACCCTAAACCCTAAACCCTAAACCCTAAACCCTAAACCCTAAACCCTAAACCCTAAACCCTAAACCCTAAACCCTAAACCCTAAACCCTAAACCCTAAACCCTAAACCCTAAACCCTAAACCCTAAACCCTAAACCCTAAACCCTAAACCCTAAACCCTAAACCCTAAACCCTAAACCCTAAACCCTAAACCCTAAACCCTAAACCCTAAACCCTAAACCCTAAACTCAACCCTAAACCCTAAACCCTAAACCCTAAACCCTAAACCCTAAACCCTAAACCCTAAACCCTAAACCCTAAACCCTAAACCCTAAACCCTAAACCCTAAACCCTAAACCCTAAACTCCTAAACCCTAAACCCTAAACCCTAAACCCTAAACCCTAAACCCTAAACCCTAAACCCTAAACCCTAAACCCTAAACCCTAAACCCTAAACCCTAAACCCTAAACCCTAAACCCTAAACCCTAAACCCTAAACCCTAAACCCTCAACCCTAAACCCTAAACCCTAAACCCTAAACCCTAAACCCTAAACCCTAAACCCTAAACCCTAAACCCTAAACCCTAAACCCTAAACCCTAAACCCTGAACCCTAAACCCTAAACCCTAAACCCTAAACCCTAAACCCTAAACCCTAAACCCTAAACCCTAAACCCTAAACCCTAAACCCTAAACCCTAAACCCTAAACCCTAAACCCTAAACCTCAACCTCAACCTCAACCTCAACCTCAACCTCAACCAACCCCAACTCAACTCAACCCCAACCCTGAACCCTTAACCCCGAACCCCGAACCCCGAACCCCGAACCCCGAACCCCGAACCCCGAACCCTGAACCCCTAAAACCCCGAACCCCGAACCCTGAACCCCGAACCCCGAACCCCGAAACCCGATCCCCGAAACCCGATCCCCGAACCCTTAACCCTGAACCCTTAACCCTTAACCCTAAACCCTAACCCTTAAACCCGGAACCCTGAACCCTAAACCCTAAATCGACTTATATTTATTGATCTTTGGGCATCCAAGCATGTCCTTCTTATCGCAATGTTCTCCAGGGTTTCACACAAACAAGGTCCCTTCGATCCAATCCCCAATCTCTCTTCATGGTTTTAGAAAGTCCTTTTACGATTCTTTTGATGGTAAAGATTTTCCAAAAGTTTATGATAAGCATATGCCAGAAAGCTATCAAACTATGCTGGCAGCGATGTTTTTTAAGGATGAGATTGAAAAGTTGGCTGAGCCGTTGCATTGATAGTTGATTGGGAAATTTATTGTAATGCCCAAATGGAATATTGTGCTGAAGTTTTTTAGAGACTTGAATTTGATAGGGAAATGTGTTATGCAATGGTTTAATTACAAGCATATTTTAATTAAGTGTTCGAATTAGCTTGATTATTTGACTATATGGACAAAAAGAATGTGGGATCTGGGAGGTTCTATGATGAGAGTGCTGAAATGAGAAATAGGTTTTAATCCATAGAGGGAATCTTCAATTGTTCCTGTGTAAGTGGCATTTTGGGAGCTACAAAATCATCTATATGAATGTTCTACAATGAAAAACTTGGTAAAAGCTCTGGGTACCCCTATTCAAATGGATGAGCCAATGGCTAATGGGTCGCACCTTTCTATGGCACGAGTATGCATTGAGTTTAATTACTTGAAACCTATTCCAACGCATTTGTGGGTACAGGTGCGGTGTCAAACGATTGGGAAAAATGTCAATGGGTATTGGCATAAGGTAAAATTTGAGACAGTTCCTAGGTATTGCACTGATTGCTTTCATGTGGGTCATGATTAAGAGACCTGCAAGTTAGAAGATAGAAAGCTTTCGTCAAAAGATTTTATGGGCAGTCGATTATGAAACAAAGGGTTGAGGGTTTTGGGGCAAAATACAAAGAAGGGCAATGAACAAAGTAAGAGAACAGGAAGAGTTGGAGTTCAGGGGGAGTGGCAGGAAGTTCAAGGGCGAAAGCACAGAGGAAATAGAATGGCTAATAAAAGGAAAGAAGCTTTAGAGACTAGCAGCAATTTTGTAAATTTGCGAAAGGACAGAGAAGGATTGCAGGAGCAGGTTCAAGAGCAACACATGAAGGTTGGGCATTATGAGGAGGCTAAGATGGTTGAGATCAATGAGGATAAAGTGATTGGAAAAATGTCTAAAGAAGGTAGGAGAAATTTAGGTAAGATACAATTGGCGAAGGAGCAGGTGACGAAGAGTGCTCCTTCTGTGATTGTTGTGGATGTGTAGAAAGGAACTAAAATAAAGGGAGAGCAACAGCAGTAAGGTGTGAATGAATAGGTAGATGGGAATATGAGAAGCAATTGTAGTATTGATTGTGATTCTGAATTTCAACAAGCGAGTACTGAGTCAGAGAAATTTATGCCATGGTCAAAAAAAAGCGTTAATACAGCCAAATTTGGTCAATAAGGGATTCTCAGGGGCGATTACTTAAAGATGAGACTAAAATTAGAAGGTCTGGAGTTGATTTCATTCACCAATTACTGTATGCTAAAGTTCAGTTGGAAGCTAATGTTTGATATCACATTTCTTGTTTGCTAATGGAGGAAGATAATGAAGTGCTGCTAAGGGTGCCGGGAGAGGAAGAGATTTTTTAGGTGCTACGAGGGATTGATCCACAGAGCACGGCAGGGCCAAATGGACTTTCATCTCTATTTTTTCAATCTTATTAGGAGATAATCAAAGGAGATGTGGTGGATGCTATACAGGATGTATTTAGAAAGGGAGAGGTACCACAAGGAGTTATGGCTACAACAATAGCTCTAATTCCGAAGAAAGATAGGCCTAGGACTTGGCCAGTGTATAGACCAATTAGCTTGTGCAATACTTTGAATAAAATTGTTACGAAGTTGTTGGTTGCAAGATTAGGGAAGGTCCTGCCTAAACTTATCTCAGTTAATCAATTTGACTTTTTGCCTGGACGACTCATTTCAGATAATGTTTTGTTGGCTCAAGAAATGATACATCATATTAATCAGAGAGTAACACAGGGGAATGTTTTTTTTAAAATTGGATATGTTAAAGGCTTATGATAGGGTGGATTAGGGTTTTTTATTCAAAATGTTGAAGTTGTTTGGTTTTGGGTCGCGTTGGTTGGAGATTATGGAGAAGTGTATTTGTCATTGTACATTTTCGATGTTGATCAATGGGCAAGCTTCAGGATATTTTCATTCGTCTAGAGGGTTACGGAAAGGGGATCCTATTTCCCTAGCTTTGTTTATTTTGGTAGTAGAATTTCTTTCTCAAGGATTAAATAGACTGATTCAGCAGTATCCCTTAATGAGGTTTCATGCTAATTGTGAGGTACACGTGAGTTATTTAGCGTATGCGGATGATATTATTCTTTTTGTTAATGTCCAGAAGGATGAGTTTAGGAGACTTAAGCAGCTTTTGGGATTGTATGAAAAGGGGTTTGGCCAAGAAGTCAATGTGGCTAAGAGTTGTTTTGTAACTGGAAAATATGTTACCAGGCGTGGGGAGGGTCTAATTCGAGAGGTTACAGAATTTACAAAGGCTAATCTTCCTATGAAATATTTAGGTATGAAACTGTTTAAAGGAGTTAAAAAGTCCATTTATTTTTTTGATATTTTGGAGAGAATGCAAGGGAAGTTGTCTGGATGGAAAGCCAGAACTTTAACTCATGGTGGTCGATTGGTTTTATTACAGTCTGTTCTTGCTGCCACACCATTACATATTTTTGATAAGTTGAGGATTTTATTTAATAAGTTTTTCTGGGGAGATAGGAGAGGTCAAAAGGCTATTCACAGGTGTACTTGGAGAAAGGTTTGTAAGCCTTATCATGAAGGAGGGCTGGGTTTTAGGGATTTAGAGGATTTGAGTGTTGCTTTTTCAATGGTCATGTGGTGGAGGTTTCGAACTCATTCTAGTTTGTGGGCTACTTTTATGCAAAGTAGGCATAGCAAAGGGACTTATCCATTATGTGTTCAGATTAAACTTACGGATTCTGCATCATGGAGATGAATGGAGTAGGTGGCTGGGGAGTGTGAGAAGTCAATGCGATGGCAAATTAGTGAAGGGAATATTTGTTTTTGGTATGATGGATGGTTGGAGGATGGGAATCTTATAAATTTGGCTCCAGCAGGGTCCAAGGGTCATTGGCTTATGAAAGATTTGTGGTGTGAAGGGTAGTGGGATTTGCAAAAGCTTTGTCGTATTTTGCCTCTAACATTGGCTTGTAGAGTGATTAAAGTTCCTATTGGGAAGGGAGGAGATATTCCTTAGTGGACTGAGTCACAGAATGGTGAGTACAAGTTGAAACAAGCGTGGAATAGTTGTAAATGAAAGGAGAGTTCGCAACTATTGTTTGATCAATTGTGGTACTTATGTATTCCTACAAAAGTGTCGGTCTTCTGTTGGAAAGCATTGCATGGTTGGCTTCCAACAGATGAGAAATTGCAGCAAAAAAAGGTTCAATTAGCATTGAAGTGTTACTGCTATCAGCAAATTGAAACATTAAAGCGTTGTTTACTAACTGGGGCTCAGGTTCAGGAAATATGGCGTCATTTTGCTAGTGTGTTTCAAGTTAGATTGTCGTTAGATGGAGGAATCTGGGATGTCTTATGGCTTAGGGATGCTCAGGGGATTTTGCTGGAAAGGGGCATATTCGGTCCTTAATTCCTACTTTTATTTTATGGTTTTGTTGGCTTGAAAGAAATGATGGGAAGCATAGAGATTTGTGATTCGATATGGACAGGGTCATTTGGAAGGTCAAAAGGCTAGTGATGCAGCTTTCACAAGCTCGAATTGTCAAGTTTGCGCAGTGGAAAGGAGACGTTTGGGTGGCTGAAGACTGGGGGCGTGTTTTGGCTTCAAGCAAGGTACGACGTTGGGCTATGGTCAAAAGGCATAAGCCTACACAGCAGTGGTTCAAACTAAACTTGAATAGGAGTTTTATATCACTGGCTGGTGAGGTTGGCGCTGGGGGAATTCTTAGAGATTGGCGAGAGAATTTTATATGGGCATTTTGTGAAAGAGTGCAAGCTAACTCAGCAATTCTGGCAGAAGTGGCAACATTATGGAAAGGTGTTCAAATATGTAAAGAGAGAGCTACAGATAAAGTTTGGATCGAGATAGATGCGAAGGTTGTGGTGCAATGGATACAGGAGCAATAAAAGGGTACATGGGGTACTTGTTGGCATTTGGTCAAAATTAGGAAAATCCTGAGTAGTATGGAGTGGCAGATTTCACACATTTGGTGGGAAGCAAATGCTGCTGCTGATTGGTTAGCGGGTTTAGGTGCTTGTGGTACTAGATTGAAGAGATTTCAACAAGATAAACTGATTGCAGGATTACAAAGGATATTGAGAGTTGATTGCATAGGGCTGCCTTATTTTAGGAATAGGGTAGTTAGTGCTGTGTAGATTTTCCTTGGTTTGTTGAAGGAAAGTAATTCCTTGGTTTGTTTTATGCCTTATATTAAGGTTTTTTAAGGCTTGCACCTTGTAATTGGTGGTTGGTTTGTCAACCACTCATGCTAGGAGTAGATGGGAGACTTGACTTAATGCCCCATCACTTTCCAATGGACATTGCTTTTTGGTGAAATATATTCTCGAGGAAATGTACCTCCAATTTGAATTGAAAAAAAAAACCCAAATCCTAAACCCTCAACCCTAAACCCTAAACCCTGAACCCTGAACCCTAAACTCCTTAACCCTAAAACCCTTAACCCTTAACCCTCAACTCTAAACCTTAAAACCCTAAAACCTTAAACCTTAAACTTCTCTAGAAATTTCTTTCTAATTTTTTACATTGTTTCTTCATCAAGCTATTGTGGACAGTGGTCGATAGCCTTAATCCCCTTCTCCACCTTCCGCCCACAATGCTAACCATCATCCTCCATTACCGAACTATATCTCTGGTTCTTTGGGTGTGCAAGCTAGTCCGTCATATCGTAATATGCTACAAGGATTTCATTCTAATGAGGTCCCTTCAATCAAACAGCCAATTTCTCCTCGTGGATTTAGAAAGACATTTCATGACTCTTTTGAAGAAGCAGAAGTCCTTAAAGTCTATCAGGGTCATGTGCCAAAAAGTTATCAAACGATGCCAGCCATTGTTTTCTATGAAGATGAAATTGAGAAGTTGACAGGACCTTTACAATGGCAACTTGTTGGTAAATTCTTGGAGATGATAAAGTGGGACATTATTTAAAAGTTCTTTCAAGATCTAAATCTGATAGGCAAATATCTGGTTCAATGGTTTAATTATAGCATATCCTTATTAAATGCTCAAATGAATATGATTATTCAATGAATTGGATGAAAAAGATATGAGAAGTGGGTGGATCGTTAATAAGGGCATTGAAATGAGAGGTTGGTTTTAATCCTAAAAAAGAGTCGTCAATAGTGCCTATGTCGGTTGCTTTCCCTGAACTGCGTAATCATTTATATGAACGTTTTGCACTCAAAAATCTGGCTAAAGCTTTGGGAACGCCTATTAGAATAGATAAACCTACTGCTAATAGGTCTCGGCCATCAATGGTAATGGTTTGCGTTGAATTTGATTGCTTAAAGCCCCTTATTGACGCAGTTGTGGGTACAAGTGAGGTGTAAGAAAACTAGTTAGAATGTGAATAGTTACTGGTAAAAAGTGAAGTTTGAAAAAGTGCTTAAGTACTGTACGGATTGTTTTCATGTTGGCCATGATTGAAACTCTTGTCGTCTGGGAGGTCAAAAGACTTCTGTGCGAAGGTTTAGTGGTCAACAAGCTACTAATCGGAGAACAACTGGGGTACAGGTGAATTTTAATAAGGTTAGTCAAGATCAAGGTGACAATCAACAATGGGTTGATTGAGTTATCAAGACGAATGCCAGGAAGTCCAAAAGAAAAAATTGAAAGGGAAATTGGTTGTTAATAATGGAATAGAGGTTGTTGGTACTAGTAATAAGTTTGCTGAATTACAAAAGGAAGGGGAATTACAACAGGAGCAGCAACAAGTGGAGCAACGTAATGAAGTTCACATGTTTCAGGAAAAATCTGATTTGGAAAAACAGAAAAATATGGAGAAGATGCATATTGAGAGTGATAGAGAAAAAGAGATTTAGGGGAAAGATTGCCAATACAGAAGATTGGCAATGTAGGTGGGTCTAATTTGGCCGAGGTAGAATGGCAGCAGTAAGAGGAAGATGAACAGTATAAGTGATTCAAAGTTTGTATAGAAGAGTCTGAAAAATTTTTGGATGGCTATTGCAGAAGGGAGTAAATGGGGTGTAAATGGGAAGTATGGAATAGGTAAGGAGGTGGAAGACATGCTTGATGCTGGTGACAAAGCAGACAAGGAGCACGAGGGGGAAGAAGATAGTAATCAAGATTTACAAGGTTATGGAGAAAAGAAACAAAGTGAAGAAGATAGTGATTCCACTTATGTTCCTTCGAAAGGGAAAGGTAATAAGCCAATGGACAGGGAATTGGACTTGGAGTTATTGGAAGAAACGCAATTGGAGATGGAAATTCATCCCAGGAGAAAGAAAAAAGAAAATTTGAAAAAGATTTCGGAGTTGGCATAGAAAGAGCCAAAAACACTAAGGTTTCTGGGACCAGTATTCAAGGTGACTATATAGCTGATCCTTACAGTCTCCATAGGGGCTGGGTTTCTTAAGAAAGAAATTTGTTTGTCGGGGGTTTATGGCAAAAACACAAAAAGGGAGAGACAAGATCTTTGGAAGTGTATGGAGAAGGTATCGCGAAGCTGGGAAAGGGCTTGGATGGCTATGGGATACTTTAAAATTGTGCTGCACATTGATGAAAGGAAACTTGGCAGATTTCCTGATATTTCTTCTATGGCTGATTTTGCTAATTATTTGGTTGGATGTAGGTTAGAGAATGTGGGTTTTGAAGGAAATAAAATGGCCTGGACTAATGGTCTTATTTTTCAGTGCCTAGATAGGGCTATCTTCAATTAGGAATGGAATGATATTCTAAGTAAAACCAAATTGAGAGTTCTAGCTAATCACGCTCCTTTCCTTATTCATGCAGAAGAGGGAGGTCCGAGAAGCCCTTCTTCGTTTCGGTTCCTTAATATTTGATGTTGTCATCCAACCTTTAATGATATGGCCAAAGCTAGATGGAGTCTTCATGCTCCTAGGCAAGGGATGAGGAAATTTTATTTTAAGCAAAGAAAATTGAAAGATTGTTTGAAACTCTAGAACAAACAGGTATTTGGCGATGTGTTTAAGAAAGTGAAAGATGCTGAAGGTTTACTGGAGCAGAAGGAGAAAGATTTTCAAGAGGATCCTTCTCCGAAGAACAAAGCTATTATGAATAAAGCTTCTGCTGAATTGCAAGTTTTATTACTAGAGAAGGAGTTATTTTGGCAGCAAAACGCAAGAATGAAGGTCTGAAAAATGGGGAAAGAAATACCAAATTTTTTCATGCTATGGTTAGAAAAAAGAGAAAAAGAAGTCACATTTGGTTAATTAAAGACCCTCAAGGACGTGTTATTGAGGACAAAGCCGAAATTAGGAAATCTAAAGTGGAATTTTTTCAACATTTGTTGACAGTTGAGGAGGTTAAGTTGGATGCTTCTGATTGGGATCATATTCCTAAAGTAATATTTGAGGAAGACAATAAAAAGTTACTTAAGCTGCCTAGAAAAAAGGAAATATATAGGATTATTAAGGAGATTGAACTTGAAAGCACTGTAGGACCTGATGATTTTTCTTCTTTGTTTTATCAGTCTTGCTGGAGTATTATTAAGGATGATTTGATTGAAGCAATACATGAGGTCTTTCAAGAGGTAATCTTCCACAAAGGGTTACTGCAACCACTATTATTCTCGTTTCTAAGAAGGACAGGCCAAAGACATAGGCAGAGTATATACCAATTAGTCTATGTAATACAGTGAACAAAATCATTACGAAAATTCTCACTGCTAGGTTAGGGAACTTGTTGCCTCGAATTATTTCTATTAACCAGTCTGGATTCTTGCCTAGGAGATTGATTTCAGATAATGTTTTATTGGCTCAAGAGCTCATCCATCATATTGATCAAAAGGTTAGAGGAGGGAATGTGGTTTTTAAGCTTGATATGTTAAAGGCTTACGACAAAGTGAATTGGGACTTCCTATTTAAAATGATGAAATTGTTTGGTTTTGGAAATCATTGGCTACAGATTATTAAAAAATGCATTTGTAATTGCAATTTTTCTGTGTTGATCAATGGGCAAGCTTCTGGTTATTTTCGTTCTTCCAGAGGTTTGAGACAAGGGGATCCTCTTTCACCTGCTTTGTTTATATTGGCTGCTAAGTTTCTTTTACGAGGTCTAAAATAGCTTGATTCAGTAGTATCCTTCGATGTTATATAAAGCTAATTGTGAGGTACAGGTAAGTCATTTGGCTTATATAGCTGATGTTATATTGTTTTTTAATGGTCAAAGGGGTAGTTTGAAAAGGCTTAAGTCTTTCTTGGAATTATATGAAGAGGTGTCTGGACAAAAAATTCATGTGCAGAAAAGTTGTTTTGTGGTTGGTAAACATGTGACAAGAAAAGGGAAAGCAAAAATTCGAGAAGTTACAGGTTTTACTAAAACTCATCTCCTTATGAAATATTTGAAGGTTACCTTATTTAAGGAAGTTAAAAAATCTGCCTACTTTTCAGATGTTTTAGAAAAAATGAAGGGCAAGTTAACTGGTTGGGAAGATAAGTCTTTAACTCATGGTAAGAGATTGGTTTTTTCTGAAATCTATTCTAGCTGCTATACCTTTGCATATTTTTCAAGTGTAGGTGCCTACTAAGGGAATTTCGGATAGAATTTACATTCTTTTCAATACTTTTTTTCTGGGGAGATAGAAGAGGGCAAAAAACAATCCATTTGTGTTCTTGGGATAGAATGTGTAGGCCAAACCAAGAAGGTGTGTTGGGGGTTCGGAGTATACAGGACTTGATTCATGCTTTTTCTTTTGTGATGTGGTGGAGGTTTAGGACTCAACATAGTTTGTGGGCGAGCTTCATGCATAGTAGATATAACAAGGGTCTTTATCCACTTAAAACACAGTCTAGAATTACTAATTCTGCAAATTGGAAGAGGATGAAACAAGTGGAGATGGAGTGTGAAAGGCTCATCAAGTGGCAACTTGGAGAAGGGAAAGTTTCCTTTTGGTTTGATGGCTGGCTTGAGGAAGGGAATTTAGCAGAATTTGTACCAATAGGGCTTGAAGAACATTGGCAAGTTAAAGATTTTTTGGCATACTGAGGTGTGGGATCTACAAAAACTTTGTCATTTTTTACCAATTAGTGTGGTTTATAAAGTACTGTAAGTTCCACTTGGAGAAGGGGAAGATGTTCCATAGTGGATCGACTCTATGAATGGAGAATGTAGGTTTAACAGGCTTGGGCCAGTTGCAAGAAAAAGAGATGTAAGCAGATTTTGATGGAGTAGATTTGGCATCCTTGCATCCCTATCAAAATTTCTATATTTTGCTGGAGAGTTCTACATGGTTGGCTCCCAATGGATGACAAATTGCAGCATAAAGGGATTGCACTTGCTTTAAGGTGTCAGTGTTGCTATCATTTTGAAACGATCGAGCATTGTTTGTTAACTGGAGTGAGAGTTAAAGAGATATGGTAGCATTTTGCTCGATTGTTTCAAGTTCAAATGCCGATTGATGGAGGAATTAGAGGATGTTTTATGGCGTGGATTTGTTTAAGTGATTTTATTGGGAGGGGTCATGTTAGGATTTTAAATCCCATTTTTATTTTATGGTTTTGTTGGTTGGAAAGAAATGATGCCAAGCATAGAGGAATGGCTTTTTATGTGGATAGGGTGCTTTAGAAAATTAAAAGATTTATTGTGTAACTTTGTTAATCGAGATTAATCAAGGCCTCACAATGGAAGAGTAATTTCTGGGTGGCTGAGGAATGGCAATGTGGTGTATCTCTGCGCATAAGAGAAGTTTGGTATTTTGTGAAGTGGCAAAAGCCTGAACATCAGTGGTTTAAGTTGAACCTTGATGGTAGATTTTCAGCAGCGACTGAAGAGGCAGGTGCTGGTGGAATCTTGCGAGATTGGAAAGGGAATTCATATAGGCTTTTAGCAAAAGAGTGTCAGCAGATTCTACGATAATAGCGGAGGTTGCAACTCTTTGAAGAGGGGTTCAGATTTGTAGAGAACGAGCTATAACCAAAGTTTTGATAGAAATGGATGCTAAAATGGTTGTGTTGTGGATGAGTGAGAGGCAAAAAGGGACTTGGAAAACTTGTTGGTACCTGACCAAGGTTAGGAAAATGCTTTTGGAGATGGAGTGGAGAATTTCGCATATTTAGAGAAAGGCTAATGCAGCTACTGATTTATTAGCAAGGGTAGGAGCTCATGGTGCTGGTTTAAAGATTTATTGGCAGTTCACTCAAGTAAGAAATTTGCAAGGGTTGTTGAAGGTGGACCGGATGCGATTACCTTACTTTCGTGGTAGAAAATAGTTTGGTATTAGGGAACTGTGTTAAGGGATGTAAGTCTTCATACAAACCGGAATAGGTCTTGCATTTTCTATTTAGTGGTTGGTGTGTCAATCACTTATGCTAGAGTAGATAGGCAAGTCTTCCTTTCTCCGTCCTTGTATCTGGCTTTTTGTTTCAATATATTTCTGGGAGAAATTCCTACCCTTTTTATTGGAAAAAATAAAAAAAAACCTTAAACCCTAAACCCCAAAACCCTAAACCTTAAGCCCCTAAAACCCTAAAAACCCTAAACCCCTAAAACCCTAAAAACCCTGAACCCTCAACCCTAAACGTTCAACCCTAAACCCCAAACCCCGAACCCTCAACCCTAACCCCTCAACCCTAAAGTTACTTAAAGTACCTTTGAATTTAAGTGGCTTTTTCTTATATTTGACTTTAAGTAATTACGTGTTTAAATAAAAGTTGTAAATATAAAAATAAGTATTTATATATTTAGTTAAAGTTTGTTAAAATAACTATTAAGAACATGAGAATAAAATTTAAAATGGTAAGTATAAAATAAAAGAGTATAGATAGTTTGGTAATAAAGATAAATATGTAAGGATAATATAATAAATGATTTGATCAGCTTGCTTTTTCTAAAAGTGCTTAAGGGCCTGTTTGGATTTTTTTTTAAGGAAAAATACTTTTTTTCTGAAAAAAGTTATATCATTTTTGCAATAACTACTTAATTTGGTTTCTAAAAAGAATGGAACTTTAAAAAAAGTTCAAATGCAACTTTTTCTAAAAGTCAGAATTTTTAACTTTTCAAAAAAATGTTATTTTTCAAAAGTTATTAAAAAAAAAAATCAATCCAAATGAACCATAAAAAGTAGAAGTTAAAGATAGAATTTTTTTAACCTAAAACTACTTAAAAAAAACACTTTTTATTGAAATGACTCTCCATGGCACTTTAATCACACATTAAATATTATGGACCAGTTTTTATATTTGTAGTGATCTAATTTCAATGCCCTGGATTTTTTTTTCCCCACACATAGGTGAGCTTTTCTTTGTTTCTTGCAAACTTTTGTTCTGATTTGTATTAGTTCGTTTTATGTTTAACGCCTCATGATCAATAGAAATTCTCAACTTACTGATATTTTTGTTCGACTACTTATCTTTTATGCAAAAAATTGTAAAGTGGGAAAATTTTTTTATTTTGCCATTAAATTTTCAGTTGTTTTATATTTGTGGAACTGGATACCGTACGCCCTAAATATTGTGCACCTACCGAGCATTGTACATCTGGCAGTAAGGCGTTTACAACTTTGTTATTATAAGTTCACAATTTTTATACTATATGTTCACAACTTTTAATTATTTACAAATCCCATGTTATATGTTTATAATTTTAACATTTTATGTTAAAAAATTTTAATTATTCACAATTTACTTATCCATTACTCTCATAGTATATGTTTAAAAGCTTTATATTACATGTTCACAATGATTAATTTACTTATTTACGACTTTTTAAAGATATATTCACAATCTGTGAACGGTATGTTTACAACTTGTGAATAATATATTCATAATATGTTAATGATTCTGGAGCTGATAGTCAGAGATATTGCTGTTGTATTTTCAATGATCGAATTGTTGTGTTGTGCTTATCATTGTGAGGAGATTGAACTCGTTAAATTTTATGTTGATCTGATAAATGAATTGTGAGACTTCTTGGGTGGTAAATTGTGCATATTTAAGTGTATTATAATATAGGTGTATGGTATAATTTGTTTATATTATTCGGCCCAAATTATTTTTCATTATTGAGTTTAAACTTTCCTATATAACTTGAATCATTAAAGGGTTTTTTTTCTCTAATTTCAGAAATAAGTGTTTTTCGAGGAAAATGAAATTTCTAATTTCTAAAAAAAGTTGAATTTGAGTTTTTTTAGAATTTTAACTTTTTTTCAAAAGCATGTCCAAATTCTATTTCTAAAAGAATTCTTTTTAAATAAAATACATGTTCTTATTTTTATAAAAAAGAATTTATGAAAACAAACCAACTCAAACGCACCCCTGATCCTATATTAAAATTAATTCAGTTTCCTTAGTTCCTAAAGGCCAAGGTGCATCAATAAGTGCTCGTTTGAATCGGCTTTTTTTTTAAAATAGCACTTTTATATTTTATATTTATTTTAAATTTAAATAATTTTAAATTTAAAATAAATATAAAATATAAATTCACCTCTTATGTTCCTTTCCCTAATAAAAATATCCTAATCCAAACATAAATAATCTGTTTCCTTTTGCTTCCTTTATAATCATTTCCTTTATTTGATTAAATTTTCCATCCTCAATCCAAACAGGGTGCTAGTGAGGGGATAAAAAGGGTATTATCTCTATTTCTTTTTCCTTTTTTTTTTTTTTTTTTTGTCCATTCCTTTTGTCAAAATATTATCAACTCGGTAGCGTTGTCTAGGGCTCCGTTCTCTCTTCTTTCCATCCTACTGAGGTGGTTGGTTGTATGGCTAATCAGCTGTACGGCTACAATAACTCTAGCAGCTACGGTGGAGGAACAACTGCGGCTTTGACAAGTATGTACAGCTCCAGGTCTGGGGCAGATTCGTACCTTTCCTTGGACAGCTCCAGATATCTGAGCTCTGACCTATATTCTTCGTCGGACGGCTATTCTAGAGTAGCTGGCGTGGCAGCTCCGACGTCCGCTCATTTGGCTTCGCAGGCATCATCATGGCCGGGCCCTCCTGGTGTTGATGTCGGTTCATCTACTGCTTCCGATCCTCTTCTTGCTGGGATGAAGCGCTCTGCTGCTGAAGGTAAGGTTACTGTCCATCTCCTCTAGATCTGCCATTTTCTTTCCATTTTCCACTGCTAGAACTTAACGGAAAAGAAGAAACGCTGCCTCAGTGTGATGAAAGCAGAGCGTTCTCAACTCACAAAGCAATTATTAAGCATTTAGGCCATTTCTGGTTGAAAACACTGTCTGTATAAAACGCCAAAGTCAAATAACGTGCATAAATTTCAGTTCTCAAAATAATATAATAGTTCCTTGCTTGTTGCTAGTGTTCCACAAACACGGAGGTAGGCATTAATTCATTATTTCATGTTGTTGGTTTCTCCATCATTGGGAAAGTAGTCCCATTTGTCTAATACTTCATCAATGAACAATGCTATTAATGAAAGTCAATTACACACCCGAATTCTGGTTTTTGGAGACGATACGTAAACAACTTCTTTATCTCCCCGTAAGGTGGGTTGTACGAGTTGTCCATTTTGTAATGTTTTTGCCTGCTTGAGGCTCATTTTCTTCATACTGTCAATCTTTCTATCATAAGATAAGTACACCTCCTATATAAGTTTAAATATCTACAAAATAATGTATATATTTTCTGTGATTTTTGTGTTTGTACGTGTCTACTATCTATCCTAGCACTCTATCGTCAGAATATTTTGGGTGCCCATAACACAATTGGGCAAACTGAAGCTTGGTTTCCAACAAACCCTCTAGCCAAGCGTACTAGGTTCGAGAGTGCCAGCAATTTGCCCATTTATCCCCAGAGGCCAGGAGAGCAGGACTGTGCCCATTATATGCTCACAAGAACCTGTAAATTTGGAGATACCTGCAAGTTTGACCATCCTATTTGGGTTCCAGAGGGTGGAATCCCAGATTGGAAAGAGGTGATCATTGTTGCTATTTATTTATCTATACTAGTACTACATATGCACAATATTTCTTGTTACTACTTTTTTCTTATAGGTATTTTCTTGTATTATAAACTTCTCTTTCTAATGGAAGCTACTGATCTTTCAATCCCTCTCTTTCTCCATATGTAACTAAGTTTTTATTTCTTATATCTGAAACATTATCTACTAGTTTCACTTTTAGAAGTTAACAGGTTTTTTTGACCAAATTTATATACTAATTTCAATTAGATTTATTTGCATATGATTCTATATTTTTGGGAAGTAATATTTTGAACTCAAAACTATGTTGCAAATCAATCAACCTGCTAAGGATAACATATTGAAAAATAGCACAGGTTAAGTTACGAAATTCAGTTTCATATGAAATTTATAATTTTGATTATCTTTTGCTTTGGAACTGTACCTAGTATATAACTTTGTTATCCCTCACAGGATATATAAAAATTAAGTTTTTCTTTAACATTCAGGTTTTGTCCTATTGTGTTAGTTTGAAGATCTGTCCTCATTTATGTGGTAGTTAACATGGTGGGGGTCTATATCTAGAGAGGGCATTGGTTGTTTAGCTTATCAACCCTATTGGGAAGATTGAGTGTACAACAACTCTTCTTAATGTTCTATTTTTGTTATATTTTTGTATTTGAAGATTTGTCCTCATTTACATGGTACTTAACATGGTGGGGTGAATCTGTAGAGAGGGCATCAGTTGTTAACTTATCAACCATATTGGGAAAATTGAATGTGCAATGAACTCTTGATACCATTCTATTTTTGTTGCATTTGTCTGTTTAGTTCTTCCACTCATATTTCTTGAACATGCACGATATATTCTTCACTACTAGGAAAAAAGTTGTATGAGCACTAAAAGGTATGGTCTTCTCGACCATATTTTGGGAGTTTATGTAAATGGGCTTTTGTTTACTCTTTTCTAGCCTTGTCCCAAGGGTCTCTATTCATTCCCTTTTGTATCCTTACCTTCTCCGCCTAGTACACACAAAGCATTTATGTGCACGCTGCAGTCAAGTCTCCTAAACTATATCACAATGATTCATGCAAAATTGAACTCGACTATCAAGCTCCTTAGGATTGACAACTGGAGAGAGTATGTTATTCACAAGTTCAGTCTCTACTTGTAGTCCTTAGGCACCGCATATCAAACATCTTGTCCTCGATGATGATGGAAAGCAAACATGTCCATCTCATTGAGATTGCATTAGTCCTTCTAAATCAGGCTCGCCTTGTGTCCATGTTCTATTACTCAGAACTCGTCTGGCTTTGCTTACTTTTACGTGCTTATAAGCAGTTGGTGCGTTAAGCAGCTTTTGATGCTTATAAGCAAGTCAAAATTAAGTAGAAAAGTATTTGGATGATATGTGTTTATAAGTTGCTGACATGTTTGCAAAAAGGTGCTTATACATAGTAGTGTTATAATTCTTGGTTTCTTTACATATTTCTGATTCATTTTCTCCTTTGAAAAAAGTTGGAAGTTTGTTCTTCCTCCATACTGCTTAGAGGACTGTTAAAACATGATTCTTGCTTGTTCAATGAGTTCTAAATCTGAGATGCTTATTTAATGGGTATATGAGAGTGAAGTCAAGGTATAATTCTTGGTGAAATGTTTCTGTACATTCACTTGTCCAATATTTTCTCGTGTCATTTTCTCTTCTTGAAACAGTCGAAAGTTTGTTCTGCTGTACTGTAAAGTAGACTGCCGGAGGCATTATTCTCACTTGTTTAATGAGTTCTCATCTGAGATGCTTAGGTTTCAATTTTGCTTTGCTGAGTGGTTATCTGAATCTTGCATAGCTATTAAGAATGAGTAATATGTTATGGATGTAGGTTCCCTTGAGTACCACTAGTGAATTGCTTCCTGAAAGACCGGGAGAACCTGACTGTCCGGTAAGCAAAATTTAAAGATCTTTGGGATATTGGTTTCTTGTATATATATTGTTCTAATGTTAACTTTCTGTATACTCTTGACCGAATGGATCCCAGTATTTTCTGAAGACTCAGCGGTGCAAGTTCGGGATGAGATGCAAGTTTAACCACCCAAAAGATATTATAGCTCATTCAGTAAGTTTCACTGCCATGGTACCTGATGTCTTCCTGTGGTGCTGGCCTTTTACAAATATTCAATCATTTGCCACTTCAGGGTGTAATAGGTGATGCTGATATCTCTGCTTTGCCTGAGAGACCATCTGAGCCCCCATGTGCGGTATGATGTTTTATTCCACACAAGGGTGCATTGCTTGACATATATCAATATCGAAAAGAGATTGATGATTCAATTTTGGAAATAATTAAACAGTTCTATATGAAGACTGGGAAATGCAAGTTTGGTGCAACCTGCAAATTTCACCACCCAAAAGATATTCAAATACTAGGAGTTGGACTGGAAAATGGCAATGCAGGGAAAACTGAATCAGTTGGAGTTGAAAACCCAGCAAATTTACTTATCAATCCTGCATCAATCCACAACTCCAAAGGCCTGCCAATTAGACCGGTAAATTTATTTCATAACTTTAATTTAGATTAGCTGTAAATTAAGGAATAGATCAATTGGTGCCTTATTTTTAATTGCTGTAAATTTATTTCATCAACGACACCTAGGATCTTGTAGATTTATGCTGAAACTTTTCCCTCTTTTCTTGGAAGATTTGTTATACGTCTTGATAAAGCCTGAAAAGTCCCATGGATAACCCTGAAATTTGGCTGTTACAACCATATAGGGAACAACTTTGGCTTGATAAGTTCTTGATTATTTAGTAGCCGGGTCCCAAAAATTACTACTGGACCTACTCTTGACTCTGTATAACCTGTAGATGTTTACTTCAGAAAGATTTGTAGCCCGATCATTTATAACATGTACGTACTATTATCTTCCTGGTATGTGCAAAAATAAAATCTTTACCAATGTTCTCCTTAGCATGGTCACAAAAACCTCGAGCATGTGAAGCAATATGTTTGAGGAAAGATCAAACATATGGCATTATATGCTAAAGATTCCTCTGATACAACTCAGAAAAATTACTGCTGCCTGACAAGTGATGCATGCTTATTGATGTTGAATCAAGATGAAGCAAATCATAAGGAGAGTTAATTAAAAGTAGTAACAAATAGAATAGTCTAGTTTGTGGTCATTGCAGGTCTTTTTTTACTGTATTGAACAAAACACATCTTGCTCACCACATTTCATTTTAGACATTGAAACATCAGTTTTCATCTCATCCAGTAAATTTAGGTATCCTGTCCCACTTTTTGGAGCTATTAATCCAAATTTCCAAGGGAGACTGTGGCCCTCTTCTCCATGGAACATTTGGTTTGTCATTGGAAATGTACCAGCTGCTATTCCCCAGGATCAGACCTTTACTTCCCCAGATAGAGAGCTACAAAAAATGAAATTAGGAAAAGAAAAGAGAAAAAAGATAAAACAAATCTGAGAAACTCTTGCCAACTTTGTGAAACATAAATTCTCCTGCCAATGTCTGAATTACCACTTTGTCCATGATGAGGACAATTTATTGCAACTGCCGGTAGTAACGGGAGAAGTGCAGCTGTCTATTAATTTAGAATCTTCAACTCTCCAGGTTTCCTCCTTTAATTCTCTTAATCAGAAAAATTTCCCTGATATTGTGTTATTCAGCTCAATTGTCTTCACAACATTGTTCAGTTTCTCTCTTAAGAGTTCATTCTCCAGCTCCCAGCTTCCCTTATGGGCCAACTCAATGCAAACATTAATTCTTGTAATTGCACTGCTAGAGAGAACTATGATCATATTTAATGGCCTTGACTGACTGACAGCTGAAGTCAATCTGTACACAGATCCAAAAAATGGTACCTTAGCCATTTTGGATAAAGTCTATTGTGGCATTCAGGGATTTCTAATTCTTTTAGTTGGGTGGTATAGGGAAGGAAACTCCTATCAGTACAAGCTGTGTTCTAGGTGCCAATAGTATTCAAGTTCCTATTCTGCAAACTGTAGCGACCCACATAGTGGATAATAGACTATAAATTTTCAATGCTAATACCTGGTCATATCTAAACGAACACAGACCCTCCAGTCCATGTATTTTAATATAAACCTTATCCACCAGCTCTCTGCTTAATGGAAAGGCTATTTTGAGATCTCTCTCTTTCAGGGAGGTATTTGGACATTGACTTTTAGGGC
Source organism: Cordia subcordata (assembly GCA_028554755.1). NCBI lineage: Eukaryota > Viridiplantae > Streptophyta > Magnoliopsida > Boraginales > Cordiaceae > Cordia > Cordia subcordata. Next base: position 30,099 of record JAPTOF010000035.1, read on the forward strand.
ATCTCTCTTGGTTAGCTTGTTGGAGGGTTATGATTTTGGTTAAAGATCTCTGGTGTATCTACCAAAATATTCAAACTTTGCTTTATGCTGTTCATTGCCAATATTTCTCCTGCTTGTTTCAGATTCTTTTATTCACTGTATCGTCTATGTACTTACAGTTTGCCTTTGTCAGGATGAAATTGACTGTCCGTTCTACCTTAAGACAGGAAGGTGACTTCATCTCTCACTTCTCTCCTTACCTGTGTTCCTTAATACATTAATTGTCGAGATATTGATGTCTTCCAGTTTGTCTTTTCTTTTATAAATCAGCTGTAAGTATGGTGCCATATGCCGCTATAATCATCCAGACAGGAACAGTAAGTAATTTAATCACTATAGTTTTTTCTGGCTAAGGATTTAACCACTAAATTTATTGATAGTATGTAGAATATTTTGCCTCAAGACCTACGTTTCAAGATTTACTGCCGACTTTTTTCCCCTTTCATTTTCAGTGATTATTCCGCCTGCTGCTGCTATAGCTCCTGCCTTTGTAGCCTCTCCTGTAACTCATTTGAACGTCGGTGTTGTTAATCCAGCTGCCTCTATCTTGCAAACTTTTGACCCAAGGCTGACTCAGACACCGGTATAATGGGGATTATTTTATTTTTTGGCAAATATCAAATATTTAGAGACAATTTTAGCTCAGATCTTGTATTTTGGTCTCTTTCCTTTACAAACTGGTAGAGTGACCTTAAATATACAAATGAAATTATGTGTGATATTCTGGAAATAGTTGGACTAAAGTTTACAAATCTATCGTTTTGAGCTTTTTGACTGACAGAATTGTTTTCATTTTGCATTGCAGCTTGGAATTGGCCCGCTTGTCTATCCTCAACGACCAGGACAGATTGAATGTGATGTGTGTATAATTTGCTTTTCGATTTACATTTGCTAATATTTTCGGTTCAGTTTTGATGTTGATAATCATCAATTTTATTCTGTTGGTATGACATTGAGAAAAAGCATCCGGAAAAGTATTTGTCACTCAATGATTATGCATGAGATCCTGGTTGCGTCCTTAATTTCCTCTTTATATGCTCAGATATAGTGAAGGTGCTCACGTTACTATCCTTTTCCCTTTGCTTTTCTGACTCTAGTACTATATGAAAACTGGTGAGTGCAAGTTTGGAGATAAATGCAAGTTTCATCATCCTATTGATCGTTCAGTAACCATGGTATCAGTGAAGGAAGCCCAGCAGCAACATGTTAAACTTTCTCTTGCTGGTCTACCAAGGAGAGAGGTATCTTTTAACGCCTTTTCAAGAGCAAATTACACCATGTCTGGTTTGAACATAGGAAATTATTAAATTTCGAATAGCAACAAGTGATGTCAAAGGTTGCATATATGTTAAACCACCAATCAGCCCTGTATTGGATACAACTCCTATTAGATCCTAACAATATGGAATTTACTTGGAAACTTACATATTGCCGAATCAGCTTGAGCATGTTTATCTATGGGCAGGGTGCTGTACATTGTCCATATTACATGAAGACTGGAACATGCAAATATGGTGCTACATGCAAGTTTGACCACCCACCACCTGGAGAGGTCATGGCCATGGCAACATCACAAGGGGAAGCAGCATCTGGTGGAGTTGAATTGCACGGGGAGGCAAAAGAGGCTGAGACGCAACCGTAGATCAATGAGCTTCCGTACTGATTATTTAGTGGCTTAAGCATATTTGCTTGACATCTTTTTCTGATCGAACATGATTGACCCTATCCAGAAAACCTGGTAATTTTACATTTATCTGATATCTTAGAAGTCGGCAAACAGGTTCTATTATATTCAGTTAATACTTTGACAAGCAGCACAGTTCTAGACTCGATATATGCAATGCCATATATATCCATGGTAACATGGTAATGTGCTCCATTGTCAGTAGCTCAAAAAGTTACGAGTTAGCTTTGGACGGTTTCAGATTTTGTCTTCTGGAATTCAGTGAAAGATGTATGTTGACTAATATCAATCCTTCGGTTCCGTTGTGTGGAAGAGCCATTACACTTCTTTAACTTGATGGATTAGAGGATATTTCTTTATTTTATTTTATCGAACCATGGATTGTTCTCGCTGTTTCTCGCGAGACTTTTGGGACGTGCAAATATTAATTCGAGGGAATGAAGTTCACCCCTTTATTATTTGAAAAATAGTACATTGCAGAATATGAAATAAAGGGTTTGAGCTTCAAAACTTTCAATATAAGGGCTTTAACTTGTGCAAAATGACACATGGTTAAGTAATGATATTAATTTTTTGTTTATGTGACAATTTTTTAAAGAGTAAATTATATATTATTTTCTTGTATTTTAATTTATGTGTATTATATCCCTAATAATATTAAAATTAATTAATTACCTCTTATATTCTATTTTATGTGTAATATATTTTTTGTAATATTAAAATTAGTTAATTATTTCCTGAATTTTCTAAAAGTGTGTAAAATACAAGAGTATGGTGCACATACTCCTTGTATTGATATTACAAGAGGTATGGTGCACATAGGATAGAGTATAGGGGAGTAATTAGTTGGTTTTGATATTTTAAAAAGTATGATGTAAATAGGTCAAAGTATAAGAATAGCATGTAATTTACTCTTTTTCTTTTTCAAATATTAGGTGTCATTTTTTTATAGCTGTTTTTGGTCAAATATTTTATTTATTTATTTATAGTTTATGTGGATTTTTTTACATGATATTCTAAATTTATGTAGCACACGCAAACTTATAAATTATAAGCTATCATGTATATGTGTACGTGTATAAATTTTGGATGGACAAATTATGAAAGAAAAATAAAATATGTGTACGTGTATAAATTTTGGATGGACAAATTATGAAAGAAAAATAAAATATCACTGAAGGTTTGAGAAGGAAAAGAAAATGTCAGCTAAGTAAAAGTAAAAAATTAACAACAGTGTGTAAATTGTCATTTTTTTAAAGTTTTAAGTCAAGTTTTTGAAATTTAGGCCTTTAATTTTTTATGTTATAAGATTCATGTCCTAAAATTACTTTTTTTCCTTATTACTTATTTAATTTAATAAATATAAAGGGATGAGAAATAGGAACCTTTTCGTGGATATAATGGGCAGAAATTGATAACGAATACAGGAGAATAAATATTGAATTACTGTAGTTTGCAGTATGTCTACTTTTGGATTAAAAAAATTATTGTATGTTGCAGTATTTCTAATTGCCATACAAGTATTCATTTTTTATCAAAAAGAAAAAAGAATTTTGAAATAGAGGAGACCGTTGGCAGAAAAGATGAGGACGAAAGCTGTGTATCGTGGCATTATGCCAGAGACGAGTTCCTATGTTCCTTAATTTTCTATTTTTCGTCAATACACGATCTGATGGTTCAGTTGGAAAAAAAAAAAAAAAAGGAAAGAAAGAAAGAAAAAAAGAATCTGATGGTTCGTAAATTTGAATGGGAAAAATGGACTACCAATAGAATAATCAGAAAGTGTTACTATTAGTATAAAAGTTATGCAGCTGAAATTGTTTCTGATGACAAGCTAGAAAGAGAAGAGTCCAAGCAAAGAAAAGCAGAGTGCAGCGCTCCAAGTGTTGTGGCAGCTGCAGAGCCGTTCGATCTGCCGACTGCGCAGCCATAAGAAAGAAAAGCGAGTAAGAAACACTCTGACAAAGATGATAGGGGGGTGCATAACAGCACAAGTACAAGCACTCTCTCATATTCAAGTTGTCTCGTTTTATCCAATAAGTTGTTGCGCTTGTCGTACCTCGAATCGCAAGCGGTTCGGCAGCAACCGCGGAGGTGTTGGTGGTGGTCGTCATACGGGCCTCTTCATCTTCACTCCTAATCCCCCCTCCTCCTTGAAGCAGCGGAGGAGGAGGAGGAAAACTCCTTGCTCTCTTTCTACAGCAGCAGCGGCTGATTCTTCTCCCTCGGAAACAACAAAGGGCCAGGATGTTCAATCAATAGTGAGGAGATTATGGAAAGTTGCTGCTCCTTATTGGTGGTCGGATGACCAAGTTCAGGCCAGACTGCAACTGGCTGCTGTCTTCGCTCTCACTTTAGGAACCACCGGTATCAGCGTGGGTTTCAATTTCCTTGGTCGTGACTTCTATAATGCCCTTGCAAACAAAGACCAACAGCAGTTCACCAAGCAGCTACTCTACTACCTTGCTGGTTTCGCTGGTGGAATTCCGGTGAGAACCATCGCCTCTACTTTCTTAGGTATTCCTTGCAGTGCGTCTTTTTTTCTCCCCTTCGCTCCTGTCTCTTTCTTCCTTGTAATAATATGACATCACATAGTGCTGATACCATCAAAACCATTTAGCATTACACAAAGGACGTGGCAGTGCATGATAGTGTTGGAGAGAGAGAGAGAGAGTTGGAGAAGCGTATATAACACCACTACCATAGTTTCCAAAACTCCAGTCATCTGCAATTCGTTGCACTTTTCCGTAGTCAGCTCTAATAGTTGTTCCCTTCTCCTTGCATTTGGAAAATCCATGCTTTTCCAAGGAGTATATATTAGCAGAGAAGGATTATTACGTTCTGTTTTTTGTTTTTAATTGTTAAACCCCCATCCCTTTTGGATTGAACCCAAAACCTCACCTCTTGGGAGATAGTCTCAACCACTTGAGCTATCCCTTAATCCCGAGAAGGAACATTACTGAATACAGCTGCTTGACATTAAAAGGCCATTCCTTCTGTAAATTGGTTCAATTAATGTATGGACTAAAACATTGGGGCTATACCTAATTTTGCTCTCCACACCTCCATACGGTAGGCGTGGAGCAAGCTGGTTAATTGAACAAATTTTATACTCGAACATCCTTTTCCATTGGTTATTACATTTTTATTTGTTCATTTTAAGCTTCAACTGCATTGATGCCTCTCTTTGCAGTTTTTTGTGTTGAGAGATTATGCTAGAGAAACCCTCTCACTAAGATGGAGATCTTGGATGACAACCTATTACATGGAACGGTATCTAAAGAATCAAACATTTTATAAGATACAGGCTCAGTCAATTATTGATAATCCAGATCAGCGCATTGTTGACGATTTGAGTTCCTTTACTGGAACAGCTCTTTCATTTTCATTAACAATCTTCAATGCTGCGGTGGACTTGATATCTTTCAGCAATATCTTATACGGAATATATCCACCACTTTTTCTTGTATTACTTGCTTACTCGATTGGGGGAACAGCCATCAGTGTATACCTTGGCAGGGTAATTATCTTATCTTGGGCCCTCACTATGAGTTTGGCTACTATTGTTGCTACAAACACCTCAAATTATGGGCATTGCTTTAATCTGTTCAGGGATTGGTGACATTGAACTTTCTACAAGAAAAGAAAGAAGCAGATTTTCGGTATGGCCTTGTGCGTGTTCGAGAAAATGCTGAATCAATTGCATTTTATGGTGGTGAGGATAACGAGATGCAACTGCTCCTGCAACGCTTCAGAACTGCTTTTGAGAATCTAACTGTAAGTAATCCCTGAGGCCTTTCCTTTCTGTCTTTTAGAGTGTTATCAAGTCATCATTTGCTTCCGGAAGAAAACTCTAGTACAAGCTCGGGTTGACTTCTTTCTTTTTCGTATTGAAATATACACCAAAGAATGTGATGAAATATTTCTTGTTGGTGCTTTAACAGGGAGTTGCTTAACATTTCTAGCAACTTAAAGTAGGAATGTCTTGCAAATAGAGGAAAACTGGCACAAAGACAAACAGACACCACCTCTGAGAGTTTAGATTCAACTAACTTTGGCAGAAAATAGATGTGTTTTCATATCAAAAGTTGCAAATTTCCATTTCTAAGACGTAGTGAATGAGGGGTTGGCAAAAGCCTTATTCCCAACAAATATTGTAGCTCAAGATTCAGTGATGCATCATAGAATATTCCAATAAAAAAGTAGTTCATTCTCCTAGGGTTTCAGCCCCATAAATTTGTACCCTTACAAATAACGACTTAATATGAATGGTACTGTGTAGATTAAGAAATTGTAATTGATTAGTTGCATCAAATATGCTTCCTTAAACAATTTATGTGGTTCTCCTGGAACAAATAAAATGGAGGTGATTGCACAAGAGCTTAGCAAGCATATGGTTTGTTGAAAGTTTTATGTACCTTAGGCCAATTTTCACTCTCAAGTCTAGAATGTGAAGAAAGTTACTTAAAGTGCAGAACAAGGGTGTCAAATGCCCCAGTTTAATTCTCATGTAGGGATATTCTCAGCCTGCTTGTAACCGAAGCCCTCAGACCTCACTCTAGATAAGCCCATCATGTTCCAAAATTTTCCTTTATAATCTTTTCCTTTTTGTTTAATATCGTACATGTATCTCATCTCATGCATACAAATTTAATGACATAAGTCATTATCACCATCTATATTGTGTGATTTAATTCCGCAGGAATTATTGATATCTTCCAGAAATCTGGAGTTCTTCACCAATGGGTACCGCTACCTTATCCAGATTCTTCCTGCTGCAGTTGTTGCACCAATGTATTTTTCCGGAAAAATTGAATTTGGAGTCATAAATCAGTCAGTATCTGCTTTTAATCATATTCTTGGAGATTTCTCTCTCATTGTGTATCAATTTCAGGCAATCAGTGCCTTCTCAGCTGTCATCAACCGTCTAGGTAAGTTAAATTCTGCTTTCATGACGGATATAGCGGTTGCCTATATTACTTCTAGTTTTAGCAGATGAGAAGTTTTCGAGGAAGACCTTTCTCTTGATAAGGTGGTTAGAGCATCATCTACCGTCCGCCATTGGAAATTCATGCTATTGGGAAAACAATCTAAGGAACATTCACCAGTATCTTGATAGTGTGCATGATGCTGTCTTTCACTTTGCTTATATGGTTTTATGATATAATCTAAAATGTTATCGGGCATCATGGGGATAAACTTTACAAAGGGTGTTGATAATCAAGGTCTTATTTGGCTTTTTTCTTTAGGCCTATACATAAGCAATTAAAATCTTCTTTTCTGGTGTTACTGTATGTAGCACAACATGTGGAGATCTTTTTCTTCAACGTTGAAATGCTTTCAATCTTTTGTGGGTGCATTTTGAATTGCAAGCTGATGTTATTGTCTGCCACGATATTCCTGGGCCATCTATATCTTCTTCCTGGTGGTCATTGTCAAAATGTGTTTAATTAATGTTTGAAATACTGGTCAGGCTTCCCCATACAACCTGTGAGCTCAATCTGCCTTTGTTTCGTGATTTTTCTCATTTATTTATTCATTGCCTCTCAAACTATGGCTCACAAGCTGAGTTACTGAAGTTTATGCATTAGATTTTGTTGGTCAACTATATTTATGTTGGAAATAGTTTTGTTATCTCCTGTACAGATTTCATTTTTAGGAATCACAATTCATATTATGCTCCAGTTGTGGGTGATAATTCTTGTTTGCCAGATAGCTTATAATTTTAGAAAGCAATGAACATCTAAGCCAAATTTTGACATCTTCTAGATGTGCAGGTGAGTTTGATGATCTTCTGGATAGCAGCAATACAGAAAATCTTAGCAACTCCAAGGAGAGGATCGATCTTCAATATTATGATGTAAACAACCAAACTGGTTTAGAGTCCAATGGATCTGTGACACTTGAGAAGGGCATGAAATTAATGAATATCGAGGATCTGACTTTACAGACCCCAACTAACAAAGCAACTCTTATTAGGGATTTATCATTGGAGATATATGAAAAGGATCATTTGTTGGTTAGACTCTGCTATATCTTTTATCTTTGACTTACGTGCTAAGCTGATAAGAGAACAGAAAATGAATTGTCACTCATACATAGCTGTACTATTACTAGGTTACAGGACCAAGTGGTACCGGTAAAACTTCACTCTTGAGAGCATTGGCTGGTCTCTGGAATTCCGGAAAGGGAAAAGTCACTTTCTTCATTGAGAAAAATACTAGAGGTGTATTTTTCCTTCCTCAAAAACCATATATGACTTTGGGATCACTTCGCCAGCAGTTGCTGTATCCCATTTCAATTGAGGAGTCCATTTCTATGTCAGATGATACAAAACCAACTGGTATCTTCCCCTAAACTGCCCTGTGATTTGCAAAATGCATGATTAAATATCTCTTATGTGGTGATCATTATTTGTGCTATGAGACACTGGTGACCTCTTTAGATACATATCAAGTTATATGGTTGCATGTGTTGATGCTAGATAAGTATTTGAAGTTGTATCAGTTGAATCAATTTTGATGCTGATAACTACATGAAAGCGTTTTTCTCTTATGCTAGTACCATTAAGAATTGGTTGCTCTCTATGCAAGGTGGCATTTTTGGAGAATGCTTCTTTATTTCAGCAGATATAAAAACTATTTCCAGAATATTATATTGTTGCATAATATATTAGATTAGTTTACCCGTTGGTGATTTTCATAACCTTTTGAAAGCATATTCTCTGTTCATTAATTACATCTGTTAGAGGATATTTGGTTTTTAATGTAATTCCTTATATTATAGCACTAGATTCGGTAATAATCAAGTTTGTTTTCTTATTGTGTTTCTTTCCTTAACATGCTAGTTTCATTAGTATGTAGTTACCTTATTAGTTTATCTTTCTAATCTTGGTCACCAAATTATGAGGCCTATAAATAGGTCTTCCTATTGTATTTAGAAACATATTAAGAATTCACCATGTAGTCTTTTTAAGTGTTTCTTTTCTAAAGCCACCATTGGTGGTGGCTTCTATTGTTTTCAATACACATACTCTTTTCTATTTATTTTGGCACTCTAGGTGAAATCACAAGGTCAATTAACATGTACATTTTATTTTACACCAATGAATGTATACATCTTATTTTACAAGTGTAACAGTAAAAGTTTCTTACTTTAATAATCTTTGCAGAGATCGACGAATATAGAACTCTCAGTTACATCGTCTTTCATTTTTGATACCTTATTGTAGGTCAATTTTCACGGGAAAAAAAATACACTTGGGATTCCTTTACGTTCTGCACTTGATTTTCTTGATTTGTTCTTGAGGTGCCGCTCCCTGCAAGGTAGTGTTATTACGAAGTGGTGGTACACCAATATATTACAATCAAATCATAATCAATTACAATTAAATTGTTTCTTAGTTATCAAATGTAGGGGTGGTTTAGACCTTTCAAAATAGAGTAAATATCTATGCGTTTACATATTTTCAAGTAGTGTAACTTCATTTTTGCAAATTTCACCTATATATCATGCTTCTCTTCCCATGCTAGACATGGCACACACCCATTCAATATTTCAAAGTTGCATCTCTGTGATGTCGTAGTATGTGGTTGTTGACGCAGGTGCATCTCTGTGATGTCATAATTTATGGTTATTGGTGTAACTGTCTATAATTTTTAGGCACGCCGGCATTCCTTATGTGCACACCAAATGTGGAAAATAGGAATACCAAGCAGCCGAAGCCCACAACTGAAGAGTTAATGCAAGTTCTGGAAGATGTTCGGCTTGGCTACATATTAGAACGTATTGATAGTTTAGATTCTGTCTATGAGTGGTCTAGTGTTCTTTCTCTTGGGGAGCAGCAGCGTCTTGCATTTGCACGCTTGTTGATTTCCAAGCCAAGCTTGGTTCTATTGGACGAGTCTACCAGTGCTTTAGATGAAGCCAATGAGGTAAGGAAATGTCTGAGTTATCTTACGTTCTACTGGACTCCATTATGCCTGAATTCTACTCCAGCTGTCATCTGTGCTGATATTTTATCTTTTCAGTTCTAGTAGTTCTCACCTTTCTTTCAAAGTCCCAATAAAGTCCCACAAATTTCAGTTTTCATCTTTTAGACTCTAGTTGGCCAAGCTTTTAGACTTAAAATTTTTTCTTGTGAGTTTAAAAGCTAAAAGTGATTGAAACTAGGCTAAGCCTATTTGACTTATTTTCGAAAGAGTTTTTGGATAAAAGCCTAAAATATTTTTTTTTTTTTTTTTGAAAAAAGAAAGAAAGTTCCATATTAGAAATTTTCAAAAAACTGTTATTACAGCATGCGGGAAGTTGTTTTTCTTTTTCCCATTCCTGTTCTAGAAAGTACCACTTCATATTTTTAAAAGCTCAATATTGCCCTTAGGATAATTGATAGCTCAAGACCTAAAATATAAGGCTAAAACATCAATGGCTTTTGTTCAATAATACTTTTGTCTAAAGTTTTATCGTTGAAAGTTTTATCCCCAAAAGTTCTATAGCTCAATACTCAACATGTAAAAGCTAGACCAAACAATGGCTTAGTACCTAACAAATTCGTTTATTTTGTCTACTTGTAGTCCAAATTGAGATTTTCCTGTTCCTTTCTTGACAAATTTCTGTATTTACTGACATCATGTTGTAGTTCCTTTCTTGGAGCTTCATCCTTCTCACACCCTCTCTTATTTGGTCACTTGAACTTGTATACATTCCTTTCCAAGTTACTGATTAAAGTTTCTGTGGATGACAGTAAATATTTAAATGGGACTCTGAGTTTTGTCTGGTCATATATTTATACGAATTTTATTGCTGGAGAATAAATGGTAAAGTTGTATTTTTTGCGTATACAGGCTCATCTATATCGGAAAATCGAAGCTGTAGGAGTCACATATATAAGCATTGGCCATAAGGAAACTCTATACAAGCATCATAAGAGGATGTTACATATATCTGGAATAGATGCGGGTAGTACTCGGTGCAATTGGTATATTAAGCCTCTCAATCAAGATTCTTTTTACAATCTGTCAAAGCATTAACTGTAAGATGGACGAAGCAGAAATGCGTAACGCGGTTTTACTTTCTCTACTTGTGATGCTATTTTTCTTGATTAGAAAATATTAAGTATGTGACCTGTATCAAGTGAAAACTGCAGAAATACTGGATCACCGACCTGTCTCAGTTTGACTCAACAAATATTACCAGTGTTTTGCCTTGACACGTTGTAAGGGTTACGCAACGCGTAACGCGTTCATTATATGTAACTTTTATGAAGGATAAGAGAAGGTTGAGTGTAGGTTATAGCAGATTAATTATGGCTATAGTTATTGGAACCTTATGTTCTTTTGCGAATTTTTACAATTTCGATGCGGATATATAGGTAGGGGTACACATTTGGCTTTAAAATGATATGATAATACTGTTAAATGAAAAAGTGGAACAAGTTACAAACGATATGTGGACCGAAGTTATAAAAAGATGCTTTTTTTTCGTTTTTCAATTGTTGTTATTATTGAGCTGAACTGCATATCAGGTTTGGGTTAAATACACAATTAGACAATTTAGCTTTGTAGGATGGATGGATATTAAGACTTGCTGTATAAGTGAAGGTGTAAAAAACTACAAAATGGAAGGTTAAGGACTGAATTAAGAGCCTGTTTGGCTAAGTTTATTTTCAAATGCTTATAAGTAGTTTGTGTTTATAAGTAAAAAGTCACTTATATGTAAGTTATAAATAAGTAGAGATGTGTTTGGATAATATGTATTTTTTCTACATACATATTTGATAAATAAATGTTTATAAGTAGTAATGATAGTTAATATGACGAAAAAGGACATGTCATTGGTCAAATCTAATGAGCTTATAAGCCCTTCCCAAAAAAAAAAAAAGTTAGTGGATTTGTGCTTTTTTTTTCCAACTTATAAGCCATCAAAAAGTACTTATAAATTGTGTTGCCAGACATGTAAATTCTCTTTTTTGGTGTATAAGCTAGTTTGATTAGCTTATAAGCTTAGCCAAATAGGTTCTTAAAATATATTTAGATCAGAGGTTTTTTTTCGTGTCATTGATATTATATTTGGATTGAGGAAAACAGAGGGAGGGAAAAGAGTTTGAAGTGATGTTTAAATCCCTTTCATATGGCTGTTGAGAGATGGGATCCAAGTTGATGCGACTTAGCCCGCATATCTTTTAAAATGACTCCTTCCAATTTGGAAAAAAATGGATGGAGGAAATATTTTTCTATCATAATAATATTTTTATTCTTCTCTTTGTTTTTAAATATAAAATAAAAAAAAGAGTATAAAAATCCATTCGAATAAAAGTCCATCTTTCCCTCCTATTTTTTCCTCAATACGAACAAGATAAATTTACAATTATTTATGATGATTTCCGTATAAAAATTTTCAATTAATTCCTTATCATTCCCTTTATAATTCTTGAAGGTTCCATTCTTGATTAATCTTATGGATCTTTAGAGGAAGGTTTTACAATTGGGGTTTCAACAACTGATGATCGAGTTTTGTTAAACTTTCGATGACTGATTTTTGTTAATTGGATATATATATATATAGCATAACATTTTAGATTTTGGGTTAAAAAAAAAAATCCTGTCACGACTTTTTTTTTACCCAAAAATTAAAATGTTATGTAAAACTAACCCCGTTCGTAAAGCGTTTTGAAAAATAACCCAATCTAGTTCCAGAAACGCGTGGCACGCAATCCCAGAGCGCAGAACGCATTCCGAGAAGGTGGCCGCGTTCCAGGAGTGCACCCGCATTCCTAGAATGCGTTCTGTGCTTCCAGAACCCATTTTCTGGGTTTCCCTGCAGCCCTGCCAGATCTGATTTAATTCCGATTTGATTTGATTGCGAGGAAAAGAAAATATTATTAGCAGCGCATTCTGGGAGTGCGTTTGCAATATCCGAAATATATTCGCTGCCACAAATCAAGCTTTAGTCACTTCATGTCACAGAAAATTTTAAAAATCGCACTCCCAAAATGCGTTTTTTGCCTATATGAGCCCCACCCCCTTCCTCTACCGGATCATTCAATTCATTACCCATCACAATAACTTTCCACCAAATAAACTTTCTACCAAATTCATTCAATTTGTTAGTATAAATTTCTACCAAAGCACCTAAAAGAATGAATTCAACCGAGGTTACTGTTCTTTTATACTACGGCGGTCACACAATAATGATCGATTATGGTCTTGATTATAGAAGTCCAAATATACCACGCAAAATCAAAATTCATCCAGATACAACTTACGATGAATTTGTTTCTCGTGTAATTAGAAAACTAGGGTTGTGTCAGAGCATCGATAGGGTTAACTTATGCTATCTTGACCCTAGATGGGATGCTACATTAGAGCAGATATATTATTATCCAAGTGCAATAATTGACGATGAAGATATGCAGGAGATATATGTCACAGCTCGCTGTGAATGGAACCGTTGTGTGGCACACATAATAGTGAACGTTCAGTTCGTTTAGTCTGATGATGTGTATGTGTCGCAAATAATGCTCAACTCCCATACCAATCAAACATGCCAGACCTAAATGCAGCACTATCGTATGCAGAAGATGAACATATCAATATTGTAACAACAGCGGCGGAGTTTGCTACTTTTTTCATTTTCCCGTAACCACATTCCACTTTTGGAGTCGGAGGACCCTCTCATCATGGCGGTGGCACGGAGGAGAGATGTGACGTCGTAACAGATACTATTTTGTCAAAGGCAGACGAGGAAAACGAGGACGGTGAATTGAACGATCAAGAAAAAGATGCAGTCTCAGAAGCAAGTTTGAACTACCAAATTGAGAACGAGGTAGAAGGACCGGATGTTGATGCAGAGGCGGAGGTAGATAAGGAGGAAGCAGTGGAGTTCTATACTACTAGAAATAAATTCTACATGACAAGCAGGTAGGAGGTCACCAAATGTCCAGTATGGGACCTGGACAGGATGGAACTGGCCAAAGGAATGGTGTTCCCATCCAAAGTGGATGGGATACGGGCTGTTCAACAGTACGCAATAAGAATACAAAAGGAATATAGGGTCGTCAAGTCGAGTAAGACCCTGTGAAAGGTACGATGTAGGGAAGCATACAGTGCAATTGTAGAATGCCTATGATATGTACGTGTAATAAGGAAAGCAATGCACAAATAGTGGGAGATCACGCAGTATGACGCCAGACATGCATGTATGGCGCAAATAACTGCGTTGGGGCACAGAAATTTGACCTCGGGATTGATTAGACATTTGGTGAGGTATTTCATAGCCAAGAAGGCTGATTACGAGGTCAGGCTTATCCAAGTTCACATGAAGGAGAAGCTTAACGCAGATGTCAATTACGAAAAAGCATGGAACGGCCGGAATAAAGCAATTGAACTAGTGTATGGCAATTGGGACACGTCGAATCAAATGCTCCCACAGTTTCTTGGTGCCATGATGGCCAAGAATCCAGGAAGTGTTGTGAGATATAGGTTCGCTGAAGGCTCAATGCAGACTGAAAAAATTTTCCACATAGTTTACTGGGCGTTCGGTCCATGCATCGCAACGTGGAGGCAATTTAAGCCCGTTGTTTCGCTAGACGGCACACACTTGAGGGGGAAGTACAAAGGTCATCTCCTAGTTGCATTAGCCACAGACGCCAATTGCCAAGTGTTGCCGTTTAGCTTTTGCCGTTGTGGACACAGAGACAACTCGTACTTGGTCGTAGTTCTTACATCAGTTGCATGAGAACTTTTTCACTGGGATGCCCCAAGTGTGTATCATTTCAGATAGGCATGTAGGCATCGCATCTGCAATCAAACGGGTTACACGTGACGGTCAACTTGAAATAAAACATCGCGTTTGTTTGAGACATCTGAAAAGCAATATGATGAAAAGATGGCAAAATCAATTCATTAAAGACATATATTGGATAGCTGGCCGAGAATGTCAAGCACGTAAACATGTGCATGTAATGAACCTAATCCTTGCTGTGGATCCTAGTCAGAATGGTGTTGGCAGACAAGTACACAAGTTCCTATCCGATATCCCTGTCGATACATGGACCATGAGTGCTGATGGGAGATTCAGATGGGGTGTGATGACCACAAATAATGTCGAATGCTTCAACGGTGTCCTCATCGGTACAAGGTGTTTATCCATCACGGCCCTTGTTATTAATACTTTTATGAAAATAAAAGATTACTTTTATGATCGGTTGGTCCATGCCATGTAGTTGGAAAGTGAAGGCCATCGGCTCCCTTTAGTGTGAGGGAGCTCTTTGAGAAGTGGGAGACCTCATCACATCGCTATCACGTACTTAGTTTCAGAGATGATAGCAGATACCAGGTGGGTTGGTTGCCAATGCGATGGAACGAGAATCCGCCAAACCAAGTTGTCAACTGGGAAGAAAGTACGTGTACTTGCGAAAAGTGGGTTCAATATCACCTGCCATGCTCGCATGCACAAACTGTTGCTCGGTTTAGGGGGTTTAATGTGGAGAACATGATACCTCAACAGCTGACGGTGAAATCGTACAAAGATACCTATTGATGGACATTCGAGCCTCTTGGACACCAATTTTATTGGCCTCCAGCGCCTGCATGGACGTTGCATCCGAACCCAAGTCGTGTTCGACAGAGACGAGGTCGAGCCGGAGGCCAGCGCATCCCAAACAAGATGGATAACTCGGACCGCCGTGGACGACGAAGGTGTACAGCAAGTGGTCAATCAGGTCACACTGCTCCAATTTGCCCCAACAACCAAAATGCGTAATATGTTATGTTTAGCAGTTGCCACAAGTCCCATATGTAATCGTTTTATGCTTATTTATTATGACGTTGTAATGTTAACATGTAATCGTTTTATGCTTATTTGTTGTGACGTTGTAATGTTAATGTGTAATTAACGTTGTCAGGTAAACGATAGCGTGTCTAAAATAAATAAAAAACCAAATGAAAGTCCAATCAACAAAAAAAAGTTTGTCACCAAATACATATGAAAAAAAAGTGCAAGAAAACTGAATACATCATCCAGGTGTGTAATGATCAAGCCCCTTCCCCCTGGTAATGCGATCAGGTAAATGACGTCTAACGGGGGATGGTGCATTGTATTTTCTAGATGAACGTGTCTAACGTGGCGGAGGCTCCTATGCCTGTGGCTGTGTGGTTGGTACCTGTGGCGCATGTGCCTCGGATGAACGTGGCCGGGGTTCCTGCTGCTCAACACCACTGTCCACCAACTGCTCGAAAGCGTAATCCCAGGACCCCATGTACCTACTCGGAGACCCCCCCCAATGACTCGCTATGCATCGTCTCGTCATCCTCTTCGATGTCATCTACCTCATCAATCACCGGCCTAGATGGTCAGCCAGCCTCGAACGTACCCTGTCTACCGCGACTGATCAGCTCAACACCCCCGCTAGAAAAGTCAAAGGGGAACAAACGGTACGTGGGTGGACGATATGCTGGCCATTTGGGTGGATGATATGCGGGGATAGTGCATCAGGGGCGAATGGCTGTGATGACCTGGTGGGATACGTGTGACTGCGGTGCGAAGGACGAGCATGATGCGAATGATGCTCTCTATGCTGCTGTAGTGGCTGCATCGAAGGCGCATCAGGCAACTTCCACACGGCTCTCTACTGTATGAGATGCTCATGTTGTGTGTGTCGGAGTGCGCTCTAGCTATGCAACTGCTAAATTTTTTAACAACAATTAAAATTAAAATACAAATTAACAACAATTAAAATTAAAATACAAATTAACAAAAACTAAAATTCTAATGAACAATTCTAACAAAAATTAAAATTCAAATTAACACAAACTAAAATTAACTATCAAACAAAAAATTACACGATCTAAAAACAAATTTCATAACTTAAAACGTTAAATACAATTGCAAAAAATAACATAAAATTAAAATAACTTACAATATTATGGCTATATCCTCGCAATGATGCTAGAAAACTAAAAATTTAGTGTGAGGGAATGAGAGAAAACAAAAGAAAATCGAGTGTGGGGTGGGAGGAGAATGAGGAAAACTAAAGAGGTGACGAATTTATGGAACGCGGCCGCGTTCCACAAATGCGTCCAACGCATTTTCAGAACCAAATTAGGTTATTTTTTAAAACTATTTACAAATGGGATTAATTTTGCATAATATTTTATATTTTAGGTTAAAAAAAATCCTGTCAAAATATTGAGAAAGGAAAAAATGAACTATTTATGTCAATGCCATGATAAATGTATCATACGATATCTCTGACAAAAATTATCATATGGTATCGCACGCCAGATGCCAGCAAAAGTTTAAGGAATTATCCTTGAAACGACCGTCATAAACAATAGAAATGTGAAAATGAATTTTTTAACGTTAAAAAAGTAATATCAGAATAATTTTGATACTGAGAAAAAATTGAAAGATGAATATATAACTTTTTTTGGGCCAAAAGATAAATTTATAACTTGAAAATTAAAACAATATAAAACCCAATATATAATAGAGAGTTTTTGGTATATTGGTGCCGAAGATGTAAGTCTTTGAGCTCTTGCAAATGAAATTACGTAGAGTCCATTTGGCTAAGTTTATAAACTAGTCAAATCAATTTATAAGTCAAAAAAGAAAATTTATATGTTTGACAATATAATTTATAAACACTTTTTGATGATTTATAAGCAGGAAAAGAAAAAGCATCAATCTATCAATAAGTATTTAGGTCCTATTTTGGTACAATTAGGTGTTTAAGTAGTGGATAATTATTTTAGTTGTCAGTAACTATTTAGATAGTTGATAACTATTATACTTTAGTTATCGGTAATAATTGTTTAGCTAGCTAATTGATTAGAGAAGATATTTTCAGTAAAAATAATAGATTGAATAGCTGATCAAAATATTACTATAAAAATAAATATTTAACTATAAAATATATTATCTTATTCTAATAATAGTAATTAATAATCATAATTATCATATCAATAATAACAATAATAATGCAATATTAATGTTCTTTTATATAATTTTTATTGAGAAAATAATAGTTTTAGAGCCTAAACTTTACAAAATATAGAATTAAGGGCCTGAACTTTAAAAGCTTTAACGCGAGGGTTTAAACTTATGAGAAAGTATAGCTTTACATACCATTAAGTAACGGTGTTAAATTTATACTTACAAGGCAATTTAGTTTCTTACGTGGTATTTTAATTTTTTTTCCTATCTTATGTAGATTTTTCAACGTATCTCTAAATTCACTATACACCAAAATTAAATATAACTAGAAAAAAAATGACCAAAAAAGGAAAAAAAGACTCCAAAAAAAGAAGAAGAAGAAGAAGAAGAAGAAGAGACGCCTAAAACTAAAACCCTCTTCTCCTAATTCGCAATTCAGAACTCACTAAATTGGGCATCACAAATCGGCATCGCCTTCTTTCTCCATTTCAAGGTAAACTTTTTCCTTTATGTTTTTGTAATCTTTTGAGAGTTGTTTGTTTGATGAATCATGGAGGTGTGTGTTTATGCCTTCCTTGTGTCTATTTTTGTTTGCTAATGCAAGGTCCTCCTTTTCTCCACCCAAAAAAGAAAATCTATAAAGGAATGACGCTTATGTAGTTTTACAGCTATGTACATAAATTGATTAATTTTATGCCTATTTTCTTAGTCGAAATTTGGTAAAAGTCTTCTTCTAGATTCAAGTTTTTGGAATTTACAGAGAAGGTTTGAGGTTCCTAATAAGCCTTCTTGAATTTAGAGCATAATTGTGCTTAAATCTTACAATTTATTAAACTATTTTTTTACTAAAGGAAATTACATATTGAATTGCAAACTGTATATCATATTTTACTATAATATGTGAAAGTCTAATATGTGAAGGCTGAGTAAAGATAGAGATAGAGGTACGATTCATGAAGTTTCTAACTGTATCACTAAACTCACTACCGCAGAAGAAAGCCATGCATCTTCAACATGTGGAAAGCAAGGATAAAGGATAAAGACTTAGGGAGTTGAAGAAAGATAGATGACATAAGTTAGAACAAATGTACTTGAATTAGAATATGACTTACTGTCTAATAGAAGAAGGGGAAAATTTAAACAAAATTGAGGCCACAATTGATAGTTTTTTTTCTAGTCGCAATAATATTTTTGTTTGAAAGTTATCATATTAATTGATGAATTTTTTGTTGACTTCTAATTATCAATAATTTATTTATGAACTACTTTTAGAACTTTTAGATACCTCCATAATTTTTTTTTAATGGAGTATCATTGAAAATTTTTCATGACCTTGGAAATTGAATAAACATTATTGAATTGCCCTCAAGTAAGCACATAAAGATGGTTGATTTATTCAAATAATAGATCTCATTTTAGATTGTGACATTTTTAATGTCTAGGAGTTTAAATTATAAATGTATTCTAATATTTCTTGTTTCTAACAAAATGAGCATATATTCTAGGTTTTTTGGTGGTTTCTTGTAAATTATTTAAATTTTTTATTTTTAATATTTAAAATGCACATAATTTAAATTTTTTGACTTTAGATACAAAAAATGTTGATTGATTTATATTCTCATAGCAAACAAAAAGGCTCGCTACATAATATAGCTTAGATTAATCCACTGGCTAATTTTATCATAAGTTCAACCCTTTCAGTTAAGGCTTTTAAAATTCAAGTCCTTAGTTCCATATTTTGTAAAGTTTAGGCCCTAAAACTACAATTTTCTCTTTTTTTATTTATCAATTAATCCACTAGCTAATTTATCAAACACATTTTATTTAACCACCTAGCTAAAACAACTATCAACTACAGCTACCCAAACAGATAACAATTACTAAAGTAATTATTATTTTCCTTAGTAGGTAATTGTAATGAACGAACTCTTGAAGTGTTGCTGAATAAGGCTTTAATCATAAGTGGTGGAATTTAATTATGAATCAGAGATTCAACTATCACAATTAAATTTTCCTTCTTCTTTCTTTTTTGTGTGGAATTTTGGGGGTTAAAACTCTGAAATTTAAGCAAGAAAGAAGAGTGATCATGTTCATGATAGTAGCATGCATAAATTAATGTGACGGTAGGCAATGTTCGTAAAGGCGACGGCGCTGGCGAGGTGTGGTGCTATAAAATAGCTGGCTGGCTGGCTGGCTTCTGAAAATATGCGAGATTTTTCTTTTCTTTTCTTTTCTTTTCTTCTTTTTCTTTTTCTATTTCTTTTTAATTTAACGTAAATTAGAAGGGATTAAGAACGTGGTTAAACTCCGTGTTTGACCAGCTGCTGATCATGATGAGGGTTGATTGAACAGAGGGAGATAGCGTAGGAATCCATTCGGTTGGGCTCTGAAATAAAAGCCTCTCTATGTGGATTCGAGTTGTGGATGATTTTTTTAAGGCTATCCATGCCTTGGATTGTGTACTCAACTTTGTTGGATCGGCACGTAACGTTTCAATGCCACTGTATTTGTATTTTTATTTTTATTATTTATTATTTATTATTATTATTGGTTAGTCTTTTCGGGCGATTGCTTCCTCACGCAGCCTTGAGTGTCACGTGCGAATCCCCCATGGCCATGCCCACGCTAATTGCCAATTTGACATGCTTCGTTCATAAGGGTGGAAGCATCACACTTTAATAATAATAATAATTGAATAACATTTAATTAGACATGATTAAAATATCAGCGGCGGTGGGGATGGGCTGGTGGCGTGTTATTAGCCTCAGCAGTAGCTTCTGCTTAATTACTGATCTTAATTCTCTTCCGTAAAGTCCTAATTAAGGCACTCTTCACAATATAATATGAAAATTAACTAACTCCATCCATCACTCCAAAAACTTAGAAATTCAGATCATTCATCTATTTTGAACTTAACCCCAATATTATATTTCTTTTTTTGAGTTGGCTTTGTTCAACTTAATAACAAGATAAAGGAGTGCGCGGGTGTGTGTATATATATATATATATATATATATATAAACATTTTTAAATTAAGTTAAATTTATTTTCGAATAGATGGATAAATAGACAGAGGAATAGTAAAACTCAAAGAATTTCCGTCATTCTTCTTTGACTCTGACCACTGACCAGGTATGATTTGATTATATGTATACATATGAGGAATAGGAATTATAGAGGGTGAATAAAATAAAGGTGATGGAAAAGGA
Organism: Cordia subcordata; assembly: GCA_028554755.1. Taxonomy (NCBI): domain Eukaryota; kingdom Viridiplantae; phylum Streptophyta; class Magnoliopsida; order Boraginales; family Cordiaceae; genus Cordia; species Cordia subcordata. The sequence goes on from JAPTOF010000035.1 coordinate 50,964, forward strand.
TAGGTGTCTTACCACAGAAAAAATCAAAGTGAAATGGCCTGCTAATTGACAGTCGTGCAGATTTTCTTCACTTATATGCGGGATGGGGTCTCCTATTCAACGACAATTCCCCAAGTCTCATATAACCCCCTCCAGCTCCCTTTTCCTCTCTTCTTCGACATGCGCCCCTCTAACACTCATCCCGTTAGTTACACACGCATACATGCATGATACCCCGTTATTCTTTTATCCTATATGTAACTTTTCAAACTAATCACAACTTTTCTGTATTTCTGTTCCCATCCTCGATTGAAGTAAATCTATATCTTAATCTTCACAACAACAACAACAACAGCGCGCGCGCGCGCGCACACACACACTCTCTCTCTCTCTCAACCTGCTCAACCTTGACATCTTCTCTTCGAGTCGGTGTACGAACTTTTCAGGGCGGCCAACGGAAGAAAATTTAGCAGAGGTCTGTGTCGCCATTCTCCTCCTCCTACGGAAGACTCATCCAATGTAGATCTCCCTTAAAATAAATTAAAGCTTTGCTTTCTGATCATGCAGGACTGGAATATATTTTCCTATGCATTCCCTTCTTTCTTAACATATACGACTGCATGATTCTTCTGGACCTTCACCTTTTTCATATTTTTTTCAATGTTTAGTCGGGTACTATTTCCACTACTGCATGCTCGGGCGCATATATATTAACTGAAAAACCATATTCTCCTGTGGTGCTGTTTCTTGTTTAATATTTAAGCAAAGAATCCATATATATTAGAATACAAAGTAAGGTAGCAATTATTTTGCATGTCAAAAATATATCCATCTACTTGATTTGTGTGCATTTCGTTTCTCTAAAATCAAGCTGATCGAACGAATCTCAGGCTTATCCAGTGAGTAGGACTGCCTTTCTTTCTTTCTTTCTTTCTTTTTTTTTTTGAAATGATTATTTTCATACTACTCCCAAAAACATGAGTCGGGCTGCTTTGATGCTCCGTAACATGCATGCCGACTAACGATTGGCTTTCTTTTCGACACCCTAATTAATTAACATGCAGATCTAGTATGGTCATCTAATTTATTTCCTTGTTTTGCATGTTTATTTCCTTTCTTTTTTGCAATTCATTCTTCTTTTCCCTTGAAGCATTTAACTTATACATTTCTTTTTGACACAGGAGAGTTGAAGAGCAAATTAAATAAGATTATATTATCATCAGCTAGCTAGCGAGGATGATGCCAGGAAATGGGCAACTCTCGGTTCCTCCAGGCTTTCGCTTCCATCCAACAGACGAGGAACTGCTGTATTATTACCTGAGAAAAAAGGTCTCTTATGAACCCATCGACTTAGATGTTATCAGGGAAGTGGATCTCAACAAACTTGAGCCCTGGGACCTCAAAGGTTAGGAAGACTTATGTATAGTTTTCTCACCAAGCTTATATAGATAGATAGATAGATAGATAGATACTTCACCATGCATTTATACTACGTACCGCATGTGGCCTATGTCAAACATGCATACTATGTAGTACGTACATACAATCATCTGGCGACTCTATACAGAATGCAGAATCTAAAAATGTATTACATTTTTTACGGCAGATAAATGTAGAATAGGGTCAGGTCCTCAAAATGAGTGGTACTTTTTCAGTCACAAAGACAAGAAATATCCAACTGGTACCCGCACGAATCGTGCCACCACAGCCGGATTTTGGAAGGCAACAGGGAGGGACAAAGCTATATATCTCGGCAACTCCAAAAGAATTGGCATGAGGAAAACTCTTGTTTTCTACACAGGACGCGCTCCTCATGGCCAAAAGACTGACTGGATTATGCATGAATATCGCCTCGATGATGACAACGCTGAGATTCAGGTAAACGTACTAGTCGATTGATCCACGAGCATTCATTCTTTTTTATATATATATATACACGCAACTATTGATCATTTTCTTTTTGCTTTCTTCTTTCGGGTAGTTCATCAACTCTTTGTTGATGCTTATAATTAGTAGTTGAGATTATTTGATGATGTGATGCTTATGAATTGATTTGCCTCTTGATCATTGCATTGTTAAAACAGGAAGGTGGTTGGGTAGTCTGCAGGGTATTTCAGAAGAAGAATCACTGTAAACTTTTCCTACCTGAAACAACCTCAGAGGAACACTTAAGTAGTAGTCACGTGGTGAAGGCAAACACTAACTGTTCGCTACTTGAACCAAGGCATACTAGTAATGTACAAATGCTACATGAGTATACGTTGGATGGTTCCATGCATCTCCCACAACTTCTATGTCCTGAGTCAAATGCTCATCATCATCATCATCATCATCATCATCATCATCAACCATCCTTGTTATCATCACACGGCCTGCAGCTGCCGGCCTCGAGTAGCATGGATATTAATGAGTCTTCTCATCACCATCAGAGCTTCTTAAGGTTGAGTACAACCGGAGGCTGCACGGGGCTAATTTCTCAACAGCAGGAGAAATTTTTTGGTGATTGGTCATTTCTGGACAAGCTGCTTAATTCACATCAAATAAGCAGCTGCTTGGATCAAACCAAATGTCACGGCCCTTCTCTAGCTGCTGCAGACGGGGTTCCATCTTCAGCTCATCAGCGATTCCCTTGCAGCTACCAGCTTGCTTTCGAACCTGACATTTTCAAGTTCTCCAAATAGAGCTTGCTTGTCGTTAATTATTCCGGTCTCTAATTCTGCGTTCGTACGTTCTTATTGCAATTATATATATTGTATCTGGCTGGCTTTGTCGTCTTTCCTTTGGGTTGTACTGCACTAGAAGAATATCCAGCAGCTGATCCATCATTTCTTTCTCTTTCTCCCTCTTTTTCCTGTCATCTACTCAATTTAAATTGTTAGGGAGAGAATTGTTATGTTAATTTATTTATTTTCAAAAGTAAGAAGCTAGCTAGAACATTAGAAAACCAATTGATAGGTAAGGATCCCATACTGGGAATTGCTATGGTTAAACTCCTTATCATTATAAGACATTGGATTACAAGCAACATCAGAGGTTAATTTGTGGAAAGATTCGCAAAGATGTTACTAGTTACATTTGTTAGTATAGAAAATGAAAATGTTCCATGTTTAGTTTGGATCGACTTTTAAAAAATCTTTTTGTACGTCTAAAAAAAAAACTTCTTTCTACATCTTCAAATTTTCACTTCCAAAAATTTCAATTTGTGAGTTTTAACCTTTTTTTTTTTTAAAGTCTATCCAAATAGTTATTGGAATAATAAGGTGTTTTTTTCCTTGATGAAAAGAGATAACCAACCCAAATTGAGACAAGCCCTTAATCTATTGAACCAATATATTTTCGTAAAATATTTGGTGAATTCACTTAGTTTACATGCAGAGAGTGTACACCATACTCACACACTGATATTAGTGGGGAGAACCGAATTGTTATTAAATATTATTATTGTTGTTATTTTTATTATTATTATAATTATTATTGTAAAGAAAAGGTCAACATCACTATAGTGGCTTCCTCATAAATGGGTGTGTGTGAAGTGAAAGGTGAGAGCTTGAACATTAACTAGCTTTTTAAATTTTTTAGTGGCCTTTAAAATTTCTTAACAAATCGGCTCGACTTTGGAACCAACCCAAGTCGTGGGGGTTCACTTTGATTTTCTGTGGATTCCTTCCTCCAACATCGCTCAACAGTTAATGCTGCACATGCTTATCTTAACTTGGTCCTTCTCTTCAAAAACGCTGTCAGACATATTATTTTATCCTCTCAGGCTGCTTTACCTCCCAAGGGTCGCATCTTTGGCCTTCTTTTGTCCAGCTATCTGGTCGCATTTAGCCTCTAATCCCTTCCTCGGCCTGCAAGTCATTGGATTGCAACTTTTGGGTGTAAATAGAAAGAAATTTGAAGGCCAGTTGTCCGTAGACATTTTCCAATTAGCAATCCACGAAGTCAAATACGAACACCTACTCCGACAAGAAAGAGAGAATTTCTAGCCAACGATCGCCGGTGCACATACAATGGAACCTGTGATAGGCAAGTAGAGGTGTAAGAACAAAGGGCATTTGAAGAGAACAAGGTCTCTCCCGCAAAGATAACTAGCAGGAATGGTTACATATGTTCACCCTAACCAAACCTGTCAATGCCACTCAAAGTGCATATAAAGATGGGCTGCCACCATCACTGACAGGACAGGGATAAGGTGGGGAAGAAGTTCTCCTTCAATATCACCAAAGCCAAGGCAATCTTTGACCACTTATTGAAGGACAAGCAGTTGCTCGTCGCTGGAGAAAATTTGAGGCTGGAGGTATTGCAAGTGACACCACTCTTGTGTCCCACAACACAAGCAACTGTGTGTTACTGAGAAACACTATCCAGAATGCTATTGAGGAAGGAAAGATCAAATTCCCTGAAGGAATGATAATGGATAGAAATCCCTTCTCTCATGAGTTGGGGGCATATGCTTTGATTGTAGATCTTCGACGGAGCCAGTCGTCAGGTTCTGATCAAGATAAGCCAAAGGGTGATTAACATGATCGGTGGGGCCTGTCCACAAATGAAACTTCGAAAGGAAAAGACAAGGTTAAGTCAGTCGCCAATGGGTTAGAAGAGGAGTAGAATACTAGGCACATAGGGCTCGTCGAGACAACGGGCTTACAAGGAGTTAGTGTGTTAAAAGCCTCAAGGAGCTTGAGGGAAGATGTTGGGCCTTCAACTAGGCTAGCGCCAAGAGACAAAGCAAGCCCAGAATCTTTTTTGATGCTGGCAGCTAGGGGTATATTGTATTTTTTATTTTTTTAAAAAAAATAAAACTCAATGGTTTGGTTTTATTCTAATTGCATTCTAATTTAGCTTTGATCTCATTACAATTGAAGAGTTCTTAATCCATACTGGATCAAGTCCCTGGACCGAGTACGAGGCAAGGAAAAAATCTATTTTCATAAAATTGTACAAAGAGACCAAGCAGCCGCATAGGCAACGCAAGAAGGTTCAACCTTCATGCAAGAAGAGGCCTTGGCTGAAACTCTAGCCACGGGTCCAAGCAAACAATTTTTGGCACGCAGTGGGACCCACTCCAGGTATGGTACGGAATACCCGAGTAAAGGACAAGTTACGGAGACTGAAGGAGACGATGATCTAGAGTTAGCCCCTTTCACTTCAAATCGAGATGTGTCAACATCAAGCCCAGCAGATGTTGATATTGAAAATATCACCGTCACGCCTTTTTCGCAGGGCTGATGGTATGAAACGTACCAGGTTGGCGATGAATTGCCATGGCCAAAGTTAGCGAAGTGTGTGATGGCACAACTCCAGGAGAGGATCCTAGCCCATATATAGAGTGCCATTACCGATGTTATGGCAGAAGTCAGGGATGCTTTTAAAATCCAATGAATGCGTTGACCCCCTTGACAAAAGCCACAAAGGGAATCACTCGTGCAACTCAGAAGCCACAGAGGGAACCACTCGTGCAACTTAGACCATGGTGCAGGACACAGAGTAGGACCACTTAGATCAGAATAGCATTCACAGAAATGTTCTAGCATAGAGTAGAATTGAACACGGAAGAGATTAATTGATAACAGTAAAAATACAAGGGCCTAATTCCAATACCATAGGGGTCTATCAGTGCAGGTCAACTGAACACTGTGATTGATGAGTGGGTAGGTGGATTAGGTGCACCTCTCGCCCAGTGGGAAGTAATGGCTAAATAAGGGGCATTGTTCGGACAGTTGGCTCTGAACAACTGACGTTCTCAACAACAGAATGACAAAGCACACAAGGAAGTAAAGCAAGCAAGTAGGTGGCTGATCAGCTAGAGAACCTTAGCTGTGTGATTCAGCTCAACAATGAGGTTCACTTCCATGAAAATTGGCCATTGGCTAACAGGTAACCAATGTGATGTGTCCATTCATGACACAATTAAAGCAGGATATTGAACAGAGGATTTTTGGCAAAATACGTGCCACTAATTAAATAATAAGGTCATAAAATTACATTAAAGAAATAATTCACATATCTTTATCATCAAATTTTTCATTCGCAATTCATCCGTTTCAAACACATGAATACACACAAGGGTTTGAAAACCTAATTCCCATAACTATATCATGCACACGAGAAAGATATTACATGACTGGTTGATTCCCTCGTGACAAAAGGGTTAATTGTTCTGTTAGTCCCATGCTTCAAGAAAAAAAGGGACTAGTTTGTTGCAAGCTTTTTCCATGCTTCGGCAAAGGTGGTGCAAGTTCGAATGAAAGGCACCATGGAATGGCTGAGAAGACTAATGATGCCCAGGAAAAGAAGTTTGTCTTGGCATTTCTAGAAAACATGTTTTGGATTGGGTACAACAACGTCTCCTTCAATTATAGTGAGAGGGCGAACCAGATGGTAAAACATGAAATTGGGACTTCCATGAGTAGTAGTTTATAGAATTAAGTTTCAATGGAATGTAATTGGGATTTGGGACATCCACGAAAAATAGCTCAAGGAAAAAAATGCTATTTCACTACTGTAATTCACATTTTTATAATGTCACACGATAGAGAAGGCAGCAAAAAAGCCTTTGGTTTGCATTTTAGGAAAGATTTTTATATTTCAAATGTATTCAAAATAGGAGGAACAAACAGTTTGCTTAGTCTTCCTCAGCTAACTTTGTCTTCATCAATATATATCCAAACAAAAATAGACAACCTGAGAGAACACTTGCTGGTACTCTCTGCGTAGGTGCATGACTTGATAACATTGGGTAACCAAACGTCAATCCCTAATAGCTTGAATGTTAGATTTGGAGGCGAGCGGGTAATGCAAAAGACACATTTTGCCATACGAAAGGGCCAAGGGAAAGCAAGTGTGTATGGAAGACTAAATCCTTGACAATATTGCTTTTTCACATTAAAGGGAAAATGTATACGGCTAGGCATACTTGGAGAAAATCCCTTCTGAACTCTGTCTTACGTCATCCATGGGGTAAAAACTTTGGCTCCTGCTGCCTGCCTTCTGTATATCTTTCGCTCTTATGAATAATATGCATCTCTTACTTGCTTAGTCAAAAATAAACAAATAAATAAATAAACAAACAAAAACAAAAACAAAAAAAATGTGTGTTCGATGGTCGGTCTCTATGAAATAGTGTGGCGCCGTATAGTTGACCGGGGTAGGGCTGTGGCAGGGACAAAATTTTAGAGTGCTAGCTGAGGTTCAACGATTCCTCTAAAACTGAATGCCAAGTATTTCTTCTGCAACTGTTCGAAGACAGAGGGAATCAAGTAGGGTAACATTTCACACTCTACCATTGAGTTAGCAATCCAAATAAAATAATAAAAAAGTGTATAAATAGAATCAAATTTAAAAAAAAAAATAGACAGGACAATCAAACCATTGAGCTAACAAAATTCAAAAAAAAAAAAAAAACCACATTGTCTAATTGATTCTGAAGATATGAAAATACAAGAAATTCTCAGATAAAAATAAAAATATATAGAAAAATGTCAAAATGGATAATTTTTCTAGTCAATCTACTTCTAAATTGGTTTATGAGAAAGAACCAACATACTTTGATTTCTAATGTTTGTGCAAACACAATCATAGTTTACGTAACAAACATGCTAAACGATAATATTACGAGTTCAGAGATATCTCTTCCTATGCAATTGTTTCTCTTCTCTGTATAAAGGGCAGGAGCCACAGCCTCCAACTACAATCACGTCACAGAAGACCTCCGAGCCAAAAAGCTAAGTACGAAACAAAATATAACATTTACAACTTATGCAGAATAAAGGATTTGCGAGAAATGAAATTGTAACCAACCAGAAAAATGGAAAATTAAATCAGAGATGATCATATTATATAAACTGCTAAACTAATGAAGAAGCCCAATAAGGCACCAGCTATTACTTCAATTTCTGTGTGGCCAACTGATTCTTTCAGTGGACTGTAGCTAAAGGCCATGCTTTTTGGACTGCCTTTAACATCAGACGCTATGTTAGTAGAGACCAACTCTGGATTACTCTCAAGTAACAAAGAATCCATCTTTTCTTCTCTCTGAAAATCATCAGCTTGATTTAAGAAAGTAAGGTCACCGGTCTGCAAATCTATACTTGAGTTTCTTGGAAAACTATCACTTAGATCATTGGCTATTTTCCTTGTTGAAACTGAATTGACTTGTGTCTTGAGCAAAACCCTATTTAGTGCTTTTGCATGAGTGCCCACTTCCCTTCTAACTCCCTACAAAAGCAATAAAAACCTTGGTTAGACTTGTTTACATCCTTCTTTCCTTCCTCTAATTTTCTGTTTTTTATACTCCAGGAGTCGATTAAGTGTTCAATCATAGCAAGCCTGATAGGTCATAGTTATTAGCAAGGTGGTGACAGATCTTCAGATAATATCTAAAAGTTAGTGAAGCATATTAAACTAAGCAAGTTGGCAAAATCAAACAAGGACCTAGAAACCAACTTTTAGATGAGAAAAGGTCTACAGATTGTTGATATGCATCACAATTACTTGTGTTTTATTAAACCAATCACATAAAGAAATAAGTTTAACCAACTGTTAACCATAGAAAATGCTGTTTACTTGTATTTCTTTAACCTTCTCAGATAAATAGATGCAATAAGATGTCCCTAAAGAAAGTGCAAGGTATCATTCATGCAGCTAATCAGATGGTGGATGGGAGACTTGAACATGGAGAAGGTGTTATTTTCAAGCTAACATGTTATTTTCCTCTATATCATAGGTCCTAGGTTCTTCTTGTCTTCCAGATTCACTTTCTGCAGTCAACTAAGCAGTGGCAGATCCAGCTGAAGTCTAACCTCGTGTGAGAAAGAAGATTAAGAGGGTACTTAGCCTACCTTGAAAAGGATTAACAGAAGAAGAGTGCAAATGTCTAGCGATTGGACAAATATTGATTGAATTTGACCCCAACAAAAAGAAAAGAGGAGAAACATTAATTGGATTAAGAATAAGCAGAAAGATGAAGGGGTCCTGCCAGACATAAAAGATAAGTAAAAAGAAAGAAAGCCATTGGATGACAGTGCATCGCTACCAAATCAATAGTTGAATCTGAAAATGAAAACATGATAAGAGCACGAACCTGTGCATCATACATGATAAGAGCAGCATAAACAACAGCTAAACCAAAAATTGAATCAGCAAAGCCCCTGGCATAACAGAGAATTGAGCCAAAATCCAGCATCGTGATTGAACTAAAGGAATATATATATATATATATATATATATAGATAACGAACCAACAAGAAACTAGCTCCGGAATTGCATATAGCACCGCATCAAACAGATGAATCAAGTATACCTTTCAAGGGCAAGTGAGGTTGCAGTGGCCACAACAGCCTGTGATTGCAGATGCATATGTATATATATTATGTATAAAAATACATAAATACCGAAATTGAAAGAAAGGTGAGTCTTTTCAGCAAAGGTGGGCAGAAAAGATTAATACCGAAGAATGGGTAGAAGGAAAACCTCCAGGCTGAAATGCAGCCTTAAAATCGAAGTTCTTGCGATAGAGGAGAGTTGAAGTAAAAGGCTTCAAGAGTTGACCAATCGCCCCAGATAGTGTTGCAGCTATCAGAACTCTGTTGTGAATGATATCAGAAAAGTCATCGCTTCCAACACTAATCTGACAGATGGATTTTGAGACTGAAACTCTTTGGTTGTTCCCAAGTTTTCTTCTACTCAGAGGAGGATTGGTGTAAATGGATGATGATATTTGGGAGTCACTCTGTTTGTGAGATACCAGGGCCCTCGGGAAGCTCCAATTCTGCACTAACATCGTCTTCTACTTCTATTTTTGGCTCTCTCTCTCTCTCTCTCTCTTCCAGAGCGGGACTGTAGGTGTCGGCAAGTGGTTGGCACCGCCCAAACTCGAGATGGGTTGACCCTCTCATACCCTTATCGTTTCTCTTCTTATTTTCATTGTCTTGATAGGACTTCCTCTTTTCTTCCTATTTTAACATTCTTTTTGTTTTTCGGACTCCTTTTTCTTCCCCACAATTCGAGGCGTTTTTAATATATTATATTAAGAAACACGAATTCCCGCTTTCAATTGATCATGTCATAGTCTTGAGTTTTACGATTTTTCATTTTAGTATAACTAGTGGGTAACCCATGAAATGCACAAAAAAAAAAAACAAGTACATTACATAAATTTGTATAGTTCATGGCACGATAAAATATAAATATATTTTATAAAATTTTATTCTTAATAAGTTTTCAATACTAATTATGTCAATGACTATTTCCATCGATTCTTTAAACTTCAAACTGATTTCTCCATGTCATATAATATTACTGTTATACATCCTTGGCATGGCAAAAGCAAGGTTTGCAGGGTGTTTACAACTTTGCTTTCTTAGAAAGCCTCGCTCTCAACTCCTGAGCAACTGCATCAATGAATTCCTCAGTATTCAAATACTGAGCCCTGGTAACCCTGCAATGTATATGACCATTTAGGCACAGAAGATCAAGTGAACTTGCAAATATCTGCCATTGTTTACTCACTTAGGCCCATGAATAAGAATTGCAAGATCCTTGGTCATCTTCCCTGACTCAATGCACGCAACACAGGCTGCTTCTAGGTTCTGAGTGAAATCCAACAGTCTTTCATTGTCATCTAATTTGCCCTGGACAAAATGAACAAATATATTTTTTTATCTAGATAAATAGTTCTTTTGAATTTGAGTCATTCAGCGAAAGTGCAAATCCACCATGAATGGAGCACGCAAAACAAATGATACAACTTAGTACCTATGGGCAAGCCCTCTTGACCAGGCAAAGATTGATGCTATGCTATTAGTGCTAGTCTCATCCCCTCTTTGATGGACCCGATAATGAAGAGTGACTGTCCCATGGGCTGCCTCAGCTTCAATTGTCTTTCCATCTGGACACACCTGACACATCCAAATTACAATGAAATTTGGAATTTAACATAATCAACTGTGGAATGCCTGGGATGATAAAGAATAGTCGAACACATCACTCATACCAGGACTGAGGTCATTAAACCAAGGGAACTGAATCCTGTACCAGTTGAAAGAAATGAAAATATTGAAATATGACAACTTTGTGGTTCACAAAGAAATGAGAAAAGATTGTGACATGTCTGAGAAAGCGTAATTTTCTGAGCTTGATCTTTCTTAGTAATAGGGGGAGAAATCCCATCTAGTTACCAAAGGGGGTTGAAAAGGGGACACACCTTGGGCTAAAAGATCACTTTGAACGTCTCCGTCATAATTCTTGCATGCCCATACATAACCCGCTTCACTCTTAAGAGCATATGCAACCATGTCATCAATAAGGCGATGTTCGTACCTATTGTTATCAATCAAAGAGATCAAAAGAGAACTTTAACTTGCATAGGTAGGAAATCACTCAAGGAATAGCAACTCACCAAATCCCAGCAACCTCAAACCTGGATTTCCATTCTTTTTCATAAACTTCTTGGAAAATATCCTTGAATCTTTAGAGGGAACATATACGAAAAGGTCTAAAAATCAATTAAATAAATTTGTTGACCAGAAGAAAACAGAGATAATCCTATGTTTCATGTGCAAAAGTTAACTGGTTGTTTCATGTTATTCTCAAGAATGAGAGAGAAAAGAAAAGGGAAAGAGAGAAAGAGAAACAAGGATCCTTGCAATACCTCCTATCATATTTCTTCAGAATGGTATTTTTTGTGCTAAGATAGAGTGGCCACCGTTTCTGATAAGCGGTGTTCATTGAAGCCTCAGCAAAAGCACGAATAGACTGCATTCCAATTCCAAGAGAAGCATAGTGCATTAAAAGAACAGATAAGGGCATCAGTTAAGATGTCAAAAGAACACAAAGAAATTAACAGAGAGCAGATCTAAACCTCATCAGTGTTATACATTGCCAAAGCTACGCCTCCATAGTCTCTAAAGCTGAAAGCTTCCAACTCTGTCTTCTCATTTGGTTCATCTGGTACTGCATGAGATGCCAAAATTCACTTGTCAGGAAGACACAAAGCTTGCTGCTTCCTGCTGGTCCCCCACCCACCAAGAATCCAGAAGCAAGGATTGTGATGCCAGGAATTTTTATGTTAATGCTCAACATCAAGTTTTTATGCAATATCACGGAAACAACACATGTTATCTGAGAAAGCACAGTAGTGTTCTTAAAATGTACCTAAGACCATTGTTAGTTTTCCAGCCCCTTTAGTGACTATGTCTTTAGCTCGATACTGATCACCAAAAGCATGCCTTCCGATACATATGGGTTTGCTCCAACCTAGCAAATTTGCACATGCAGATGTTAACAAGAGAAGGAACCCTGCTGGCCTTACGCAGGGAAATCCTTTTTCCCACTTTTGGTGGCGAAGGAGGGAATTGGAATTACATGACAAAGAAACGGTACAACACCTGGGACGAGTCTTGGGATGTTCTTGCATAAAATAGGGTCTCTGAACACCGTACCTGAAAAGCAACGGTTATCAGAGCCTGACACTTTTGAAGGTTGGCATATAACATTGAGGAGACAAAATTCAACCATTTAACATGTTCCGAATGGTTCCATTTGGACTGCCCCACATATGTTTCAAGTTGAACTCCTTCACACATTCTTCATCTATCAATCATCATTTTAAGGAACAAAGTTAACTGTGAGAATACAAACAATGAGAAGATGAAGCAGCCAAATTAAGTACTTGAGAAGCATGTATAAACGTGGGTACTAGCTATGGTCAGCAACATATAACTCTGCTGTGACGTGTAACAGTTTTAAGTTGTATACAGTCGTCGGTGATCAATATGGCGCATAAAAAATAATAAAGCAACAGCAAGAAACAAGTGCATACCTGGAGTGATAGTGGCACACTTTATTGCTACATTATACCTAGAATTATAGAGTAAAAGAATTACACGGAGTAAGTGAAGTTAAATATGCAACGAAAGATCATAATTCCAGTGTTAAAGAAAATAAAACAAGCGAACAGTTGGGTAAAATCATCAAATTCGTTAGAAAGCCAAGAAGACATGATGTTCCACTATGTATTGAAATAAAGGTGAGATTGGCGATTACATTTGGTAGATATAGAAATTAAAAGTTCCAAGAGTAAAAGTGAAAAAGAAAAAGGTAATAGTAAAAGAAACAGAGTTAAGAGTGGGAAAACGTACTTAAGAGTGGCTTCTGCACTTTGGATGGTAACTGTATTGTCAGTGGCATCACGATTAGGGAGACCAAGGTCAAAATATTTGATGTCCAACTCCAGGAAAGGAAATATAAGCTGTAAAATTTACTTGAAAAAAAAAAAAGAAAATAGAGAAGTCAAATTAGCAAGAGAAATAAGAATTTTTTTTTTTGGGGCAAATAGCACAAGTAAGAACTCACTCCAGCAGAGCCCCAAATCCCAACTCTCCGAACATGGAGGGGTTGTTAGCGTTGAATTGCTCCAACAATCCTCTATATTCCACAACCTTTCAAATGTAAGGGACCCCACCCCTTATTCCCTTACATACTTGCCAAGGTTTCGAGTATTCATCAAAGATATTATAATAATTAGGAGAGCTCTCCTCTCGAATGGAAATAGGAAGCTACCATTCGAATTGCCCAAGTAACAGAGGAAGTGTGTGTATGTGTGTATGTATATGTACCAACCATGTATAGTTAATTAAAAAAAAAAAAAACATAATTCTGACCTTGTCTTTGATTGATTTCCATGTAACCCGTGTCATCTCATCACCTGCATCATGTTATATATCCCAATTAAACCAACAATTCCTCTTCCAGAAAGAACATATATTAAAAAAAAAAAAAAAAGAAGAAGAAGAAAAGAAAAGCTAACAAATCAAACAGATTATGTATCTTTCCTCCTCTTCATTTTTATTAGTATCATCACTTTCTCATTGGATATATCAAAAAAAAAAAAAAAAAAAGGAAAGAAAAGAAAACGATAAGCGACTGACCGTCCATCTCAACGATGGGATTGGCAACCTTGATCTTGTGAAACACCATCGCTGCAGATTGCACACAGTAGCACTCCCTCTTTCCTATCCAACTATACACTTTAACATTCGCTGCTAGTGAGGGCAATGGTGAAAATCTAATAAATGGCGGCCAAGATTTATTCAGCTGTTTGAAAATAAAAACCACCTGGTGTTTCGTACTTTGACGGTTTTTTCCTTTATTTTTATCTTAAATTTTAAAATTATATTTATTTAAATTTGTTGATTTTTAATTTTAAAATTTCCAATTTTAAATATTTTGATCGTGAAATTCTTAAATTTTTAATTTTTATTTCTTTATTTTTAAATTCTTAATTTTCTATTTTTTAATCTATTAGTTTTTGAATTTTATTTTGGCTTTTAAATTTTTAGTTTTTAATTAGAATTTACACCCGTGCGATGTCGTGGTTTTGTTAAATTTTTATTTTACTTTTTATATAATCTGAAAAAATCAATTAATTTTATTGAAAAAGGATTATAAATTTATTGTAGTTATATTTCTTTCAACCTAAACATTTTTAAACTATTAACACTTAACTTCAGTCTTCTAACAAATTATATATAACATACATTTATCAATGAAAAATAAAATTAAAATTAATGTGAATTGTTAAAAAAAATAAAGGGTGAATTGCTCAACTCTTCCTTGTGGTTTGACTAATATTCAAAACTTTTTCCTATGTTTTACAAATTAACTATTTGATCCCTTATAGTTTCAACGATAGGGTACACGACCCCTTAAAGCTAACTGCCATTAGCTTTTTAATGGATTTTAGTAAAATGTCATTTTTGCCCTTGTCTAATCCAATTAAAAAAAATTTAATTTTCCTTCATTTTATTTTAAAAATAAAAATAAAAATAAACTTTAAAAAAGTCTTTAAAAGTCCATTTTACCCCTAACTCATTAAATAAAATATATGTTTTACCTTTATTTTATTTGAAAATAAAAAATAAAAAGTTAAATTAGGAAAAACACAAAAAAAAAAAGAAAACATGAGGGAACAGGGGGTGGGAGGCAATGGGTTGGGGGTGGGGTTGCGGAGTGGGGCGAGGGTAGTGAGGTAGCGGGGTTGGGGTCGCCGGGGTGAGAGGTAGCTGGGTTGGGGTTGCTGGAGTGGGTCACGGGTTAGGGGCGACGGGGGTGGGGTTGCCAGGGGTGAGAGGCAGCCAGGGTTAGGAGCGACGAGGGTAGGGGTTGCCGAGAGTGGGGGCTGCTGGGGGTGGGAAGCAGTAGGGGTTGGGGAGACGAGGGTGGGGGCTGCTGGATGTAGGGGCGACAGGGGTGAGGGCTGCCGGGGATGGAGGCGACGGGGGCAGCGGGGGTGGTTGGGGGTTGGGGCGGCGGTGGTGGGGGGTGGGGGTAGCGAGGGTGATGGGGTTGGGGGCTGGCTGGGGCTGGGGGTGGGGTGGCAGGGGTGGTGTCTTTTTTTTTTAAATTTAAGTGCTTTTTTTATTTTTTTAAGAAATAAAGGATAGAAAAGCTTATTTAATGCATTTGTTATGAAAAAGCAAAGTATAATTGCACAAGCTGCGCGTGCATATGAAAACACATTATTTTGGACGAAAAAATTAACGGAGGGGGTCTATGTACACCCTCATTAAAATTACAGAGGGTGATGTAACTAATTTCGTAACCACAGAGTATATTGTGCACATTTGTCAAACTACAGGGAAAAATTGAACAATTCACCCAAAATAAAATCTATGAAATATTTAAAAAACTACCTAAAAGGTTGTCATGTCTCAAAAACATAATACAGAAAGTTAAAAGTAATTTTTATATATTTATATCATGTATCTTTACTATATTATAATGCATATAACAAAAGAGAAATTTCAAAAAAGTTGAATGAGTCAAGGGGATGCAATTCACTTGACCATTTTACTCCAGGTAAAATTTTGTTATAAAACCCTTATCACAATGACAAAAAAAAAAAAGAAAAGAAAAGAAAAGAAAAGTTCCTAAACTTCTTCCATTACCCATGTCACGATATTACAAAAGAATTCCCCCCAAATGATTAGTGTTGATTACATTATTAGGAGAGGACTACTATGAAATTGATGCTATAATTGCTATTTATAAGACATAAAAATTTTAGCCACTTGTCATTATTATAATATTTCTCAAAGGATTAAAGAATTACCATTAATAGTGACAAAGAAAAAGAAAAGAAGGGTGAGAACTCAACCAATACTGGGGAGGTGTTCATATTCTCACGTCTTTTACTAGCTAATCTACTACTAGGGATAGAAATTGAATTTTCGGATATTCAACTTTGGGATGGCAAGAAAAGATAGCCTAATAATAGTCCTCTGTTGTCCACCCTTAATAAGGTAGTCTCCATTCATTGAATAAAGACCAAACCACGGAAATCTTTCTTAGGAAAATGTCAGAGGGATCTTCTTTACTTCTGCACAAATTTCACCACTAAAGCACTAACGTACTAAAATTCCTCGTTCCACGATCAGTCTCATTGTTAAGCTCACGCACCTTATTGATCATGCACCTATCAACCTTCGGAATAGTGAAGTGGTTAGGCGCCAAATGCTGATTCCAGATGTTGATTTCCTCTCCATTGCACATTATTCCTCAGCAATTCCAATTTCCAAACCCTTACAAATGCTCCTTCAACACCACGATCCAAGTTTCTTCTGGCCAGCAACCATCAATCTTTGTTTGGATGGTATATGCTTCTTATGACGTGAACCGCCAGACTATTAGGATTGTTGATTAGTCTCTAAACTTGTCCTGCAATATTCATTGCTCCAGACCTCCAATAAGGACGCCGTTGAAACACAATCTTTAATCAATCTCACCCATCAATTACCACGAAACCCGAGCTTTAATTCTATTGTTGAAGATAACAGACTTGCATGTCAAAGTCAACAAGAATAACAGATCAAACATGTGATTTGCAAGATGTTACTCTTTTTTGTGTACTTAGACGATAATAAGGGACGACTGGTATGGTGTTAATTACCAAAACGATGACTGTTATGGTGTTAATTATCCAAACGAACACGATAAATTAGACAAATAGCAAGCAGAAAGAAGACATGTTCAGAAAGTGGAAGTCATTGGTCTCGTTAAAGTAAGTCATTTCCCATATATCGATTATAATCCATTGCGGTACTTTGGGCAAGCAATCCACCTTTTTTTTTCCTCTCTGTACAATTAATCAATTAATTAAAAAATGGGGACAAAATTAATTAAATGTATATAACTCTGATGATATTATAACTAGATGTAAGACAAATAGAAGTACGGGGCGGGGGGGGGGGGGTGGAGGTACTAGAAATACTCAAAATCAACATAAGAGGGGTCACTTGAAGAGGTCTTGTTTTTATCAGTGCCAAGTTCGGGTATCTTCTTGTCAGTGTGTGGGGCAGCCTCTTTCGTAGCAAACTGAGAAAAATCAATGGATTCAGGAATGTGAGGAGGCTGAGCGCTCCTGACAAGAGCCCAGTTGAGGCCTTCAAAGAAGGGGTGTTGCTTGATTTCGGTGGCCCCTCGTTTGTAGGCGATGCGCTTATGAGGTTCCTTCACCAGGAGGCCTCTGATGAGATCTCTTGCCACGAAACTGATCTGAGGCGTGTCTGGAAATCTCAAAGGTTGTCCCACCACATTGAACAGGGTGGCACGATTCCCAGAACCCTTGAAAGGAGTAGTCCCATGCAAAAGCTCATACAAGAATATCCCGAAAGTCCACCAATCCACTGCACTGCCGTGACCTTCTCCGCGAATAATCTCGGGCGCCAGATATTCATGGGTACCAACAAAAGACATGGAACGCACATCAGTGGGTTCTGCCATTAATTCCGGCAACGATCCTCCAACAAAAAGCCCGAAGTCTGACTTAGACTTGCGATTCTTTTTGCTTGGGAGGATACGTGGGAAAAAATTCGATGGCTGAATACAACCCTGAACTTGAGCCTCATTATCTAAGATGCCGGCGCCGGTGCCACCGCCATTGCCCGCATTTCCATTTCCTCCTCCAGCAGCAGCATGCACAGATGAAGACTTGACCAGGGTTGGATTCACCGAGCAACGCAGAGACAGATCAAAGTCAGATAGCATAATATGGCCCTCGTCCCTTACTAACACGTTTTCTGGCTTTAGATCCCTATACACGATTCCTAGCATATGTAGATACTCAAGTGCTAATAATACTTCCGACGCATAAAACCTGCAGCATGCAAAAATTAATCAAATTAAACGCAGGAAAAAAAAAAAAAAAGGAAGACTAAAATATACCTGCCTGAAACTTAATTATGATTAACGATATATATGTATATGGAAAAAGAAGGAGAAGCTGCTAACAAACAAACTAAAGGGAAGGAAAGGAGAGAGAAAAAAAAAAAAAAAGAAGAAAGAAAGGAAAATATATATACACACTAGTACTAGTTACCTTGCAGCTTCCTCAGTGAAGTGCTTGTTAGGCTGCTTTTGTCGAAGAGTATGAAGGTTACCTCCGCTACAGAATTCCATGACCAGGCAATAAAACTTTTCAGTCTCAAAATAAGAATACAAGGTAGGCAAAAATGGGTGGTCAAGGAGGCTAAGAATCTCCCTTTCAGTTTGAGCTCGGAGTAGCTTATTTCTACTTTGGAGAGAACCTTTGTCCATGACTTTCATGGCGAAGTAGGTTTTAGTTCCCCGAAGTTCAACAAGGTAGACACTCCCAATATCCCCATAGCCAAGTCTCTTCAAGAGCCGGAAATTGGTAAGACCAAGGGGACAATCTTTGGAAGAAACTGAGTTGATGGCATCCCATCTTACGTCACCACCTGTGTGGGGCTTCAGGGGAGCGCTACCACTCTCTATGCTGTCACTGCGACTGCTGTTTCCACTCCCTTTGCCGCCGCCTTGGCCCGTCATCACCTTACTCTGATCAGTAGTTGTGGTCGTCGTCTTTTTGGTCGGCGATAATACTAATCCACTTGATTGATGCTGATCAGGATTAGTATTATTTGTCATCGAATTCTTGAGCTCACATAGTGGATCATCAGCGCTGGAATTGATTATGGGAATTTGATCCATATAGATATATATGTGTGTGTGCGCGCGCAAATTGAGCTTCTTTCCCTGTTATTTTGCTTTTGGGGGGATTGCAGCTGATGATTTTTTTGGCTATATATTCACCGATCAAGATATCTTTGAATATATGTTTTATTTCAAAATGAAATATATGCTACTTTATGGTTGAAATGGTAGCACCCTTGGCAATGAAATCCGTCTTCCCATGTTGGCATGCACGTCGGTATATGTATAGTTCCGCGGGTGCGTTGCTCGTCTGCGTTAGAGGAAACATTAACTTGTCTCTTTTCTTTCACCTCTCCTCCTCATGATACTGACAGTGCATTGAAATCAAAAAAAAAAAAAAATGTATATATGTGTACATAGTGCAACTTGAAAAGATCAAGATTATTTTTCATGCAACTGCATGATTGCGGGGCAAATAACATTACCATCAAGTCGGCAATCTTTGGAACATAGAGAAGAATATAAAAATGCAGCTTACAAAAAGAAAATAGTAATAATAATAAAAGCATAATCATAGAAAAGGCTATCAAAGTTATATATATATATATATTTCTGCAGTCATCATCTAATAGATTTGTAGTTATAGAAGAAATTGCAAGCATAGATCACAAGTCCCAAAAAATCGTATAATAATACATAACGAATAGGACTTGGATATCTTATATGTATTATTAACTCAAGGTATCTCAAGAATACAGGCAATTAAATCATTTACTCAAAATCAAACATCTAATGTTATAACCTTTTCCTGAGAGAGTCTGCAAATGAATTATCAATCTGATTCGAAATTAAAACCTACGTACGTACGAAGAAGGTGTGAATAGAAAACCTGTGTGCAATATTTCAAATAGAAGAGGCATGCATTAATTAACGAGAAGGAGAAAGAAGGAAGGACAAACCAGATAGGTCCAGGAAAGAGAGTCGAATTTGGACATCGGCCAGGAAATAACATCATCTTCTCCTAATAATAATATTTAATTTCCAAAGGAAAGCACTTTTGATGAGCCAGCTGAAGATGCGAGCAAGCTAGGTGATGGCCTGGTTAAAAGATAATCATAATAATTTAACAAACAATATATTATTATATTGTAATTGCTTCAAGCGCTGCAGATTTTCACGAATGAAAATGAGATATATACGTAAGAAATTAAACCATTGTTGAAATGGAATAGATGGGGGTTGGTTTCAAATGTTTGTGTTGCTTTCACATGATTTCGGAAAGCACGGAGAGACAACAGGAGAAAATTCCAAACGGGATGATGACAACAACATCATTATTATTATTATTATTATTATTATTATTATTATTATTATTATTATTATTATTATTATTATTGTTATTATTATTATTATTAATGGAATGGTGTTTGGTTGTAGAGATGTATGCTTGCATGTATATCTCCCTAGACGAGTACATTTTATGACTTTCATCAACCCTTATTATTAGTATAATAAAACACTTGTTAAGAAATACTACCTACGTACCTAGACCATTGGTTTTGAAGACATATATCCAATCAGAGAAATTATGGAAATTTTAAGGAAACAGAATTACATATATAACAGCCTTCAGGATAATCCATCCTTTTACACCTATTCGATTAATTGCATTAATCAAAACATAAATGATAAATATTTTTTTTTTCTTTCCAAAAAGAAATTATGTGTGTGAGAGGGAGAGAGAGATAGTAGTAGTAGTAGAACAACCACCACCACAACAACATGGAGAGAGGAAAGGGAAATGTGAAGATGGAGGGTTCGCCACTCGCAGGCCAGTGAAATTGTGGGCTAATACATGATATTCCACGCACATTACACACACACACACACATATATATATATTTATTTATTTATATTTTTATTTTATATATATATATTTATATTTATATATATTTATTTATTTTGGTTACTGATTTGTTTTTCTAGTTATAAAAATCAATCAACTTCACAATATTAGACATTTAAGATAGCTAATTAGAAGAGATCATCACGTTGGAAGCTTAATCAGAGAAAAAAGTGGTAGTCACGTTATTCCAGCTACGTGGATCGAGTTGCCTAATGCCAACAAGTGGTGTACTTATATATCAACCCCTGGACTCACGAGCCGACCCGCCAACCCATACGTCAAGAGTTGGGTGTGGGTTGGCACTTTGTCAACCTACAAAAGACAATCTCTCCCGACCAGACCAACCCGACAATCCGCATAAAACGACCCAACGGATTTGCCAACTCTAAATATATATAAATAAACATAGATAAAGAGAGAGAATATTCATTATAACACTTGTATTTGCTCAACTCCAACAACCAGCAAAAATTATCATTATTATATTGTAAGAAAGTATGTAAAGAGGAGAACTTCAATGGCCCTCGTGAGACTCCCTACAATTTGTAAAGAGTCTGAAAACATACTTTTGCATTGGTTTGCTGTATTGCGTAATCCAAAACCCACTCCGTATCTCCTTGCCCTTTACAGAAACGGCTAGTCGATTGTCAGTGACCTTAAACAATGAAAATAGTTTATAAATTATATTTATAGAGTTACTAATTTAAATATTATAATACACTTAATTAATATTTTACTAGTAGTGACTTTAGCTTATTAATCTTAAAGTAAAGATAAAAAAAGTATAAAATAATAAGTATTGAAAATAAATAAGAAAATACTAAAAGTGAAATTATATAGGAAGTGAAGAAATAAGTAGGCTGTTGGAATAAAACATAGATATGATTATGAACTTCATGACTACATAAGTGCATGTGAATTTATATATATAAGTAATATAGAAAGTGAATAGATCATTTCCTCGAAGACCTAATCCTAGATTTGTCAACTATTAATCTGTTTACTCTATTTAATTCAAACAAATCATATGGGGAGTTTGTGAAAATAAAAATAAAGAAAATGTTTTTTTTTTTAACTCCCACCTTGTTCTACTAATTGAAAGACCGAGGATTACAAATTTACAATTTCCCTCAACTGACATATTTTCTAGCAATTGTTCTATTCACCCAATATAATCCTTAGTGTTAATCCCAAATTCTAATACTTTTAGATGTTCCTTCGAGATACAAATAAAAATAATCCTCAAACCTCTAACTATATTCTTATGCTAAATTATTAAGTCAAGTTGATAAAGCACAAATTCGATTGGGACTATGTAGGGGACAAGGTCACTCCTTCCTCAATCACAGAGCAAATCAACCTAAATCATTTAAATCAAATTTTTCCTCGGCTCTTCAATCTAGAACTAACCCTAATCTCCTTTTCCAACTCAATTGGGCCTTTTCATGCATATTGATGGCCAATTGGCCAAGCAATATGATAAATTAAACACAAGATTGAATAAACACCTAAGAATTAAATTGAGATAAATAAAGAGATGCAATTCAAATAAATATTCAGAAAAGTTCCATTGCAACCCAATAAATAATAGTTTAGTTAATGTTAGAATAAGAAAATACCCCAAAAGATTTAAAAGACTTGAATTCCATGGCAAAAGTAATGAAAAAATATAAAAATCTGAAAGACTTATGGAATTTTCGGCTTCAAGTATGTGTTTCTACTTCTAAGGACGGCTAAAATAACCAAAATCTTAAGCAAGTTGATAAGAGAATAACTCTATGAAAAGATAGGAAGTCCTTAGAAACATAGAAAGACTATTGGATTAAAATTAAAGTAGAAAGTCCTTAAATGTAGAGAGGGAAAATTGACTTTTTCCATGTAGGCGAAAAAATAAAGAGGTTGTTGGATTCAGTCTATCATTTCTATTTATCTACAATTATTTCTTATCTATTTTTTTTTATTAACAAAGAAATAATATTACTGTACTCCATAATTATCTATTTCTTTTTCATCTTAAAATAATATTAAATCTTCGTTAGGTGCATGATTCATGAAAACTTGTTGATTGATATTCAGAAATTAGTCCTTCTATACATAAAAGATAAAGGCTACATATCTATATAGCTATATTGTAAAAAGTAGAGGTCAAGCTTACTTTGCTAAATGTCTTAATTCAATTAATTTTTTCCAAAAATCAAATAAAATTCCAACTAATATACTATTCCTCTTCTAATGTTTGTAATATGGTCATTTTCAATTTTATTTTCTCAATTTTAAAGTTCTATTTAATTACTAGATATCCTTCATAAAAGAATATATTACTATAAAAACTTGCCAAAAATTATATTTTACAAAATATACTTGTATTTCATACTTGCATAAGATATAAAAATTGACCATCAATAATAAATAAAACATTAAAGTCATGAATTTCTTCTGTACCTTGAAAAAGAGAGTATATGCATGCCTTTTCTATATATGTTGCATGCCCTCATTCAATCACCTTTTTCCCTTAGAAAGGCATTTAGTTTATTCCATCTATTTATATACAATTATTTCATAATATAAATCTTTTTGTTGACTAATCAAATAAGTAGTATTATTCCACAAAATTTATGTATTGCTTTTTCATCTTAAAATAACATCAAAAGATATTTCTTCTTACAATTCTCCCACCCCCCAATCCAACTCCTAACTCCGAGCAGGATTTGTACCTAGGTTATTACTCTTGGAGGAGCTCGTCTCAACGACTTAAATTACCCCCTAATCCCATATTGAAAGATCTTGATTAAGTGCAGGATTAATGAAAGCCTTTTAATTGATCTCTGGAAGTTGACCTTGTTATGCATAATAAATAAAAGCTAAATGTCTATGGACCTGTTTGGATTGGCTTTTTTTTCAAGAAAAAACACTTTTTTACTTAAAAAAGTTACATTAAATTTGCAATAACTAATTGATTTGGTTTCCCAAAAAAATAAAACTCTGAGAAAAACTTAAATACGGCTTTTTTAGAAGCAAGAATTTTCAACTTTTTTAAAAAAATTATTTTTCAAAAGTTAGTTAAAAAAACTCTTTTAAAAAAAGCTAATCTAAATGGACCCTATATATTTATGTATTGTATGAAACAGATTTCAAGCTTATCTTTGAAATGCTCAATGTCCTAATTACGTCAGTTCTTTTTTCCTCAAAAAATGAGTTAAATTCGAACATCTATGTTATTCCTCTTCCATTATTTTTTCTTATCAAAATTTAATATTCTATAAATCACTAATATCTCTTATTTAAAAATATAATTACTCTCTCCCGCTCCCCCCTCTCCCCCCCCCCTCCCCCACATACACACACACACACACACATATATATACATATATACACACACACACACATATATAGTTTATGGTTACCTTTTAATGCTACATATCCTAATTCTATCAAAGAATTTTTTACTTTTACTTTCACAATTTAAATGTTTTATTCAATTATTGAAGATTTCTCATGATAATGTAATTAGTATAGAAAACTTACTAGTAATTAAATTTTAAAAGATACATTTATATTCCATTTTCATATAGAATATATGGAATTTGACCACTAAAAATAAATAAAGACATTAAGATCACATTTTAATTTCTACTAATTATGTTGTACCTGCAAATATTTTAATATTGAAGATACCTCATAAATAATTTGAACCTCTTACTGAATTACTAGAGATATCTCATAAAAATATTATGAGTATTGAGAACTTGCAAAAAGTTATATTTTAAAAGATATATTTGAATTTCATCGTCACATAAAATGTAAAAAAAATTAACAATTAATAATAAATAAATACATTAAATACACACACTATATTGCACAGGGTATACTCCAGTTTACTTTAGAATTAATATATTGAGGAAAAGGGTTACGTTGTTTGAATTAGATAACACCAAAAATACATAGAGAGAGATATTGAGAGAGTGCCACAGCGTGATCATGATGGCCGCTCCACAGTCTTTAGAAAAGCTTTTCCACGTTGAGAATTATATTGGAGGTGATGAGATGGATTGGCTTGAAGTCATTCGGTTATCTCATTTCTTTATCATTTACGCAATCCTTTGATATGTATTCCTTGGCATGCACCAGCTGGCCGTTAGTTAATTAGGAGCAATTAATGCGGTCAAAGGCGCAAGAAATTTCTGTTTTCGCCGCGCCGTTCGGCGTGTTCCCATATTGTAAGTCAAAACTTGGATTTGCCTAGCTAGCTAGCAAGTTTTATATGTATAAATACATCCTCAAGAAAAAGTCATGATTGATCACGCTGTCGTCTCTCTGAATTCATTTTCTACTGTTGTAAAGTGATGATGCTTAGTTTAATGTAATATACATATATATATAGAGAGAGAGAGAGAGAGAGAGAGACGGACAGATTTATCTAGAATAATCCAGCCATCATCATTAGTTGATCATGTGATCTGTAAACAGTACTGAGGGAGAGAAGACCAATCAACAATAATGGGTGTGAGAAGATGATAAGCAGCTAGGCATTGAAAAGGACATATTGGGCGACAAATCAACCACCCAAAACAGCTACGTACTCAAAATAATTATATTCATTCCTTCTGATGAAAGCATTACCAACATAGAATAGAGACATCCGGATGGGATTTTTTTTTTTTTTTTTTTTATCTTCTGTCACACACACTCACACACGATTTAATCATTTAAGAAAGCACCGTAAATAGCATCAAAATTTACTTGTTATTGAAAGAATGTAATACATTAACAAGTTTATATATAAGAGAATACCAGACTCTAAACTTTATCAAATACAAGTAACATTAGTAATTGTCTTACTAAAAACAAGCATTATTATTAAATACACGAGATTTTATTATTAATTATCTAATATTTATCTAACAGTTATATGTATACAACACATATATATAGACGTGTGTATATCTAATACTCTTCTACTAGCAAGCTATACATCAATTAGTGACCAAGAAAAGCTAGCTAATTTGTAAGCTAAGAAGCAACCTTTATGTATTAGCCTCATTCATCTATTTCCTTTGTCGTTACATACGTACGTTTCCTGATTTCACAAATTTCCATTTTTCGATAGTACACGGGTGGAGGGATCCTAGCCAACAATATGGCTATCTTCAGCTGCAGGTGGCATAATAAGGCTGCTTCAATGCTCATCATCATCTTCATCTTGTTGGTGCTTTGTTTTATCAATTCTTCATCAACTATCGTCAAGTTTGTACAAGGAGCTGACAAAGGGGCGAGGTTAGAGTTGATTCACTTGCATTCTCTACCTGCAGGAAGGCAGACGAGGCCACCCAACCAGCAGCTGGAGCGCCTGAAAGACTTGCTGGAGCGAGATGGCATTCGCCAGCAAGCAATTGATCATGTGCACAGATTACGAGGACTGCGGCGGCGGCGGTTGAGGCAGCAGAAGATGAATATTCAGGCTACCAGTTCAGCAGGTGATGATTCCATTGAAATGCCAATGCGGTCGGGGGCGGATTACGGGGCAGGGCAGTACTTGGTGAGCTTGAAGGTGGGCAGTCCGGCACAAAAGCTCTTGGTAATTGCGGACACAGGGAGTGAGTTGACTTGGATGAATTGTCGGTATCGTTGTGGTAGGGACTGGTGGCGGCATAGGAGGACTCCACGTCATCGAAGGGTGTTTTGTGCGGATCACTCCTCCTCTTTCACTACATTCCCATGTTTCTCTACTACGTGTAAAATCGACCTCATGAATCTCTTCTCTCTAGCTCGCTGCCCCACTCCTTTGACCCCTTGCGCCTACGATTACAGGTACCTACATACTGATCCACGCCTGCGTTTTCTTTCTTTCTTGGAGAAATATATATATATATATATATATATATATATTAAAACAAACATGAAGCGGGGCCGGCTTTTTGCATGCACTCACAGTGTCTTTAATTCGCATATCGATCAATGATTAGGTACGCAGACGGTTCGGCAGCCCTGGGTATATTCGCTGATGAGACCTTTACCGTCCAACTCACAAATGGTAGGAAAGCAAAACTGCGTAACGTGTTGGTGGGATGCAGCGAGGCATCCCGAGGCGAAACCCTCCAGTTAGCCGATGGTGTGTTGGGGATGGGATACGGCAATCACTCCTTCGCCATTAAAGCCGCTGACGTGTTCGGTGGCAAGTTCTCTTACTGTATGGTTGATCACTTAAGCCCCAGAAATGTCTCTAATTACCTCGTCTTTGGCACTACTCCTCATCATTCTCATACCATGCAATACACCCCACTTGCCCTGGGTGTGATTGGTCCTTTCTATGCCATAAATGTCGAGGGCATCTCTGTGGGAGGTGTGATGTTGAACATCCCAAATCAAGTATGGGATGTAAATGGCGCAGGAGGCACCATACTTGATTCGGGGTCAAGCCTGACGGCCCTGACTTGGCCGGCGTATCAGCCTGTGGTTGCCGCATTATGGCTCCCCTTGTCGTCGAAATTTAAGAGAGTACACGTGGAAATTGGGGCGTTAGAATACTGCTTTAATTCCACAGGGTTTGAGGAGTCGGTGGTGCCAAGACTGGAGTTGCATTTGGCAGATGGAGTTGGGTTCCGGCCACCAGTAAAGAATTATGTAATAGATGCAGCTGACGGGGTGAAGTGCTTGGGAATTGTTTCTGCAGATTGGCCCGCTACATCTGTCATTGGCAACATTATGCAACAAAACCATATTTGGGAATTTGATTTGATCAACCATCGATTGGGGTTTTCGCCCTCAACTTGCATCTAGCTTAGCTAGATTTTATGTAATTTGAGTCCCCAGTTAAGAAGAGCAGCATTATATTGACTTTTATCGCATGTGTATCTACTTACATGCATGTTTGATGATTAATTTGTTTAGTAAATGAACGATAAAATGCACGCATCTACACATGTATTGCACTTCCCCAGCTCTTCTCTTGTACAAAATTATATTGCCTTTTGCATTAATTATTCTAAATACAATTAGGAGAAAAGAGCTGAGCTAGCACGCAATATCCTAGTAAATTCTTCAAGAATACTGGTGCACATTCATTTGCCATGGAAGGAATAACAATTAATGTGAAATCCTGGCGCACAAACGGATGTAGCCAGACGCTAATATTTGGTCAACATATTTTACTTACACCAGCGAACATGCATTTCGTTCATTTTTCTTCTTCTTCTTCTTCTTCCTTTTTTCTTTTTTTTGGCTTGCCATGACAAAACATATCTACCAAAACTGGCAGATTGAAGAAATATTATTCATGTTCTAAAAGAAGGTAGCTTTACAAGAGCAATGTAACGTCAGCAGACGACATTAGGTAAAGAAACACGTTAAGGAGACTCCATAATCATCAATCAATCAATGAGACAACCATGTGTATACAGTTCCAATTTACGTAAATCACGGCACATCTTTCGCTACCTACTCCTATTACATGTTGTATTATTATTATTTCCCTTGGATTCGTATTATTCCCTTCGATGTTTCTGTCTTCCCTATGCCACCAAAATTTGTTCATCGACTTTGAATTTCTGATATAATCGAGTCGATTTAACAATGTCAAACCAATATTTTAGTTTAGTCTATTATGATTTTGTGACGTTTTCATAATTCTGTCCCCCATTTTCTTCTTTCTTTTTTAAGAACACCCCCACTCCTAACCTATCCCCTACCGATAGATAATTCATACAAGGCTAATCTCAGCGTTGGGGGTGACGGCTAATTAATTACATAAATTCTGAATTAAAAGTCAAAAGACCATAGCTCATCAGCTGCTTAACCCGCAAACTACATGAATACATGCCTCCCCCATCACGCCTGCTACTGCGACGGGACTGGACGTAGCTATACCGAGATTAAATGCGAAATCAAATTACCAGGACAGACAAGTTTGTAAGAGGGAACAGCAATTTAGCAGTTTAATAAGGAAGGTCTCTCCAAAGGAACTGCCATCCAAAACAGGCCAGGCCAACTATCTATTATGCATCTCATAGCTTCATTTGTCTAAAGTCACTAACATGAATCAGTGTAGAGCTAATTGTGGCTTGACAAAGCCCCAAAACCCTAACCCTGTTCACTAGTTCCCTGTCCACGCCCTCCGCGTCCTGCACGACCACCGCGACCACGAACTGCTCTTGCACGACCTCTACTCGTGGTAGTGGACACAATACCAGCTTGTCTTAAGGACGCCCTTTCCCTGGCCCTTTCACTTAAGTTGATTGTCCTTCCAATAGGTGATACCTGTCTACCTTCCGTCTCTGCTGGACCACTGGCACGTTGCCTTTGAACACCAGCTCCACCACTACTGCCAGTTGACGTTCTATCAATGGTCACAGCCGAGGGTTCAGCCACTTGATCAGATTCAGCTGCCACCTGCTCGCTAACATCATTACTCTTCTCTGTCCCATCCACATTCTCGCTTGTAACAGCTTCGCCATTCTTCTCATGATCCATAACCTGGGAAGATTCGACTTTCTTAGCATCGTCTGTGGACGCAAGTACTGACTGTTGATCACCTCCAGGAGAACTCCGGGGAGCACTTGCAAGCTCCAGTGGAAGCTCCCCAAGTTCCGGACTTCCTATTGCACCCTCCAAATTTCCAGCATCTGCTATTAGCTCTCCCTCTTCATATTCATTTCCAGATTCTGTTCCCTGTTGCTGAATTTCAGGTTCAGCATGAACCTTTGGTTGATCAGATGATATTGGTTCACTTGGTCTATCCACACTCATATTTGCAACATCAATTTTATCATCCTGCAATTCAACTGGATTCTTCCCAGGTATTGTAGTCTCTTCAGGTAGATTTCCTGTAATTTCAGGTTCTTCCTTATCCGCATCAACAGATTCCTCCTTAAAACCTTGAGGTATCTCAGCAACATCATCCAAAGATCCTTCAGGGGTAGGTAACAACTCATGCACTTCCAGATTAGCAACTTCTTGTCCTTCGCCCTCTTGTTGGGTCTCCAAGCCTTTGGCCTTTTTAGGCAACGGTGCTGCCATGTCGGAGCTAGTTTCCTCAGGCATTTGCGACTCTTCTTGTAATTCAGAAGCGGACGTGGAAGATGGGCGCTTGCGAGCAGCCGGAGGAATTGAAGGTGTAACATTTCCTTGAGGTTCTAAATTGGGTGCTGATGAAGGTTTACCACTACTGCTAGACCCATCAATATCAGGCATATCAATATCACTTTGAGGCTCTTCAGGCTTTAATATACGAGGCCGAACCAATTTCCTCCCTGCTTTACGAGTCTCTATGTTCGTCTTCAGAGTAGTTAACTTCTCTTTTTCTTCATTCTTACCAACAGGAGGGATGCTGGATACAGGGGCAACAGCCGAAATATTACTTGGGGCCAAGGTAACAACATCTTGACCTGTAGATATCCATTGGGAAATTCAGTAAAACTTGAGAAAAGTATGGTCACAAAGACGACTTCAGAAAAAAATCTGATTTTCATGATAATGTAATATTTTCCTAGCATTAAAGATTACTGAGGAAGGTATGTACTCGTAGCTCCAGAAGATGACATGTCAAGAGCAGAAGTATCAGCAGAGGTATGAGTACCCAGCTCGCTGCATGCTGGTTGTGCAACCCTTTCAAAGTTTTCAACTGCCCCCAGATACGCACCGGCAAGGTCCTCCAAAAGATTGCCAGATAGGAGTTGAGCTAGTGATGCACCCTAACCAAAAAAAAAAACAAAAAGCGCAAAGATAACTATCAAGCAATTGTTTGGCTAGTTTATGAATAAATTTGTTTCTCTATTTGTAATCACCAACTGTTGGAGAAAGTTCACAGCAGAAGCTTTAAAAAAGAAGAGAGAGAAAGCAGCAGTGGAAAAAAAGTCAAAATAGTGGTAACATATTCACCAATGATGTCACTCATTCACCAAAGCGTGCAACAAAGTAACGACAGTTTTCTAAAGAAAGCAGTAGAATGAAATCTTACCTCAGATTGATTGCCTACGGCATTCTTTAGCTTGTCAACTTCATCTCCAAGTGTTCTCAGAGCCTGTTTATGCTTCTCCAGCTCATCCAATAGCTTTGATCTTTGCTGAAGTATCAAAAGACGGAACAAATACAAGAATCTTCTTAGGAAACAGAATTTTGCCAAAGGCGACATTTGAAGACAGGTTATTGGAGGAAAATAGGAATGCTGAAAATCAGGTTCAGATAGCCAAAAAAAAGCTGATGCAGTTAAAATAACTAAGAAGCCTCAAAAATCAACCAGGCACACCCCCTGCTGCGGAAAAACTGAAAGGAGAACACGAGAGCTTATCTACTGAAATTACGAAGCCACAATGGGAAGCAAAACAAAATGGTATTACCTGAGTAACAGTCTCATACGAGTCATTAATTGTCTTTTGTGTCTCTAATTGCCTCACTTTCTCTGTCTTATGATCATCTCTCTCCTTCCTCAATTCCTCTCTTTGTCTCTCCACAGTCTTCTCCAATATCTTGACAACATTAGCAAGTGTCAGCAAACAGATAGGGGCATCAACAAGGTAAGTGAGAGGAAGTTTAGTATTATAATGGCAATGAATAATGGATCTGTGGATGGTTAACAAAGACCCTTGATCTGTGGATGGTTAATAAAGACCCGTGCACACAGTCTTCTCCAATATCTTGACAACATTAGCAAGTGTCAGCAAACAGATAGGGGCATCAACAAGGTAAGTGAGATGAAGTTTCGTATTATATTGACTATGAATTATGGATCTGTGGATGGCTAATAAAGACCTGTGCACCGTTCCTAACAAGGATTTAAGTATCATGGTAAAATTATCAAGGCTCAGTTTGTATTCAGGCTAGTACTTGGATGGTGATCGTGAACACAGGCTTACACATTTTAGCCAACTGATTAGGATCCAACATGCTGCTTCACTAGTAGCTACAGTAAAACATATTCAAAGACTATCAGAGCAGAGCAAACCTGTATTCTTGCCTCTTTTTCCTTCTCCTTTTCTCTCATGGCCTGTTCGCTAGCAGCATCTACTGAACTCCTTTTCCCTGAAATGAACAAGTTTAAATATAAGCAACCTCCAGCTAGCCACATCTCCATCAGCTTGCAGCTTGACAAGAATATCCATACCTTGTCTAGCATCTTCTAGCTGTTTGGTAAGAGCTTGAATCTCTTTGTTCATATCTTCCTTCTCCTTTGAGAGGTTCTCTGACTTCTTCTGCCAAAAGAAGTGGAAGTGGAAAATAGAACATGAAAATATCAGAAGACTGATAAGAAAGCTTCATTGTGAAGCTTGTAATTCAAGAATCTACAACATAGAGTTATATTTTGATACTAGGCTAACCTTCCATTGAGCTGTAAGCCTTCGATACTTTTCGACTTCTGATTTTAGAGAAGCCTGTTTAAATCAAAACCATGACATAAATATTAACGAAGACATGCAATAGTACAGACGTGTTATGAAGCAGCATTACCTCAACTTGCAAAAGTTCATTTATCCTGGTCTCTCTCTCCCCCAATTCCACCCTACTTCTACCAAGGTCTTGCTCCAGACATGATATCTTATCCTGCTTCTCAGAGACAAGCTTCCTTATTTCCTCTAGTTGAGCATCCTTCTCATTCAGATTTACCTAGAAAGCAAAATGAACCAACATATGATACAAGAACACTACCACAGATTAGGTGAAGAAACTATCATTGACAATGAGTTGGACAAAAGAAAGTAAATCTGTGCGTGGGTGGGGATGGTGGTTGTTGGGGTTTTTCTTTTTTTTTTTTTTTCTTTTGGTTTTTGGTGATTGGGGGCGGTGAGGGAGAGATTTACTTTTTCATTTCAACTTTCATATTCCATTTTCTCCATAAACACTGTTGGACCACAATTGTATATGCATGTACATGTAAATATATAAATATACATGTCTCTGTGTGTGTGTTATGTTACAAATAATATTAAGTAACATACATCTGATGAACGCTACAATGTAGTGAATATATATAAACGTTGCATGGCACCATAGTTCCTAGAGACCCATTACAACTAATCAGAAAAGGAAGTCATTCAAAAAAGAAAAAAGATTTTTCACAAGTGAAAGATGGATGAACAAATATATATTACCTGCATCTGCTGAACAGCTTCTCTAGTATGATGATATTCTTCCACATCAAAGTTCTTGTATGTCTCGAGAAGCTTTCGGGTGTAAAAAGAAAAGAAAAGCAAAGAAATGAGAATACTAACCACTTGAGATGAAAGGTAAGGAGGTGAGTGATAGGAGCCAGCGATACCTCATCAATCCTTTTCTGGAGATGCTCTTTCTCGAGCTTCTGCATTTCACTTTCTTTTCCGGATGCTTCCACCTCATTTTGTTTCTCTCTCAGCTGTTTCTCCAAATTTTCAGCATCAATCTTGGTTTTCTGCGCAGCTTCACGAAGTTTCTATGCAAAGCACAGAATTCCAAAAGTCGAAACATGGAAATAAGTCCTAAATAACTTGCTTAGCTTAAACCCAAAAATGCTGTAAAGTGCAAAGAGAATTACAGACCTGGCATTCCTCAAAATTATGCCTATTTTCTTCTCTGAGCTGAGCATTACTTTCACGCAGTAAGTTTATTTCTCTAACCTGTACGAACAATTTAATTAATAAGCACTAAAAGGTGGAAGCCTTAGAGGTCCAGGATATTGATATGTCAAAAATCCTTATCATGATATTAATGTTGAGGAAAAGTTTTAACCTGAAGTTGCAAAGATTTGAACTCTTCCTCTGTAAATAAAAATGATCTAGCACTCGTACGTTCTGCAAGAAGTGACGCTTGTGCTGACTCTGCTGCCTTCAGAGCACTCTCAAGCTGAAGAAAATGAACTCTCATCAGAAACAAAAAAGCAACAAAACAAACCACAGATGACATAAAAGTTACTTAATCTACATAATTTTAAAATACTTAGAAGTAAATTTTTCTCAACAATATATAAACCACTAAGTGGTCCTTATACTGAGAGCCAATTATGGTCCCTCGCATATGAATACAAAGAAAACGAAGCACAAGGTTATAAATTTACTCCAAAGTCAATTCCAAAAACTCAGCCAAACGTCTAGTGACCATGATTCACTTCCATCATTTGGATTCCATGGAAGGAGTGGGATAGGACTTCAAAGGGAAGGAAATGTATCTTTCTTTGAAATATTATTGTATATATGATATTGGTTTTTGACTAGAGGACCTTGCAAAGTTGATCTAGATAGTATACAGGAGTTTCAGATTACAGAGTTGAGTAAATATTTTGGGGTTGCAGCCCCTTGGTACATATCAATAAAATTCTTCGCTTCACATGCAAGACAGTCTATGGGAAGAAAGCAAACATTTTAGAACTAAATGGACATCCCTGGAATTCAAAGAAAAACCTCATGATGACCATAACAGAAAACACTGATGGAAAATTTTGCAACTTAAAAAGACTGGTCTCAATCCCATTTACTTTCTTGGAAACAGTAAATATGAAACAATGCGGACAACAATTATCCACAAGAACAGCTAGAACAATTTGTTATAAACTGATGAGATCCAGCCCAAGTGATTTAGAGACACACAGCTACCTGAGATTGTAACCGAAGTTTTTCCTGTTTCAATAGCGAAATCTCCGTTTCTGCCTGTAAAAGGGGGAAAAAAAAGAATAAAAACAGGGAGCAAATTTAGATGTTAGACTAGCAAAAAAAATGGAACTGCAAAAGAAAGGGTCAGGCAAACATACAATTTCCTTAGACCGACGAAGATAATTTACAACATTCTGCAACCCGTCATCATCAAGAGAACTCTTTTGAGTGCTTCCGGAAGGTAAACCAGCAGAATGACGATCTTTCTCAGCTAATTTAATGTGCAACGCCTCCAACTGACAGTGCAGTACCTTGTTCTGAGGGATATAAATGTTTAGCAGATAACAGAGAAAATAATTCCTACACTCTATATCTTGGTACGCAAGATGGACAAGGTAAGATAGTGTTTCCATGAACAAAAACTTGATACAGAAAGTTAATATTTTGATACACGATATGGATACCTATTTGACAACTTTGGATTCAGAGCCTTCCAAAGCATGCAGCTTAAGTTCTCTATCAATTAAGTGATCTCATAGAAGCACGCATATCTTTGCTGGAGTTCAAGACAATCAGCTAGAAAATGATTCTAAGATGAAACAAATGCTTGGGAAAGAATTAGTAGAATGCTGCTGGAAGAAAAGAGGAGCAGATTTGTTTGGGTGCAATGTTTTGGGTATGTAGAGTTGAGGGTTATGCAGCACATTTGTTCAATGACTACATATTAGTCCAAATGGTGCTTTTAATTTTAACTCTTTACTGCTTGCTTAGGGCTGTAAGTACTCGCAACAATTTATAAATAATGTGATCTACCATAAATATCGCCATGTAATTACCAATTCATTGACTTCACTGTATCTTCTATCTGCTTCATTTTTGGATACTTCTAGTGCTGATTTCTCTACTTCCCATTTTGCCTTTAGTTCATCCTGTGATAAAATCAATTGGTATATAAATCAGCAATAGTAGGATAGCAGAACAGCAAATAAGCAACATAACTTCTGGCATAAAGAAAACCAATATGCAGTTAGAGAATCAACAAAATATCGAATATGTAAAGCCACTTCAATTTGAAAGTGCATATCACGTCAATCAGTTAAACAATCATATGAAGATATCCACAGGTTCATATATTACAAATTGAAGCTCTTGATTGGTGAACAAATGACCTTGTAAGGAGAATACATCACTTAGAATTTCAACTTGCACTAATAGATTCTGAGCATGATTAGTCTGTTGTTGATGAATACCTGACACTTGAATTGCTCTATAACTTAGACAAAATACAGGACAACGCAAAGTTTGAGTATCGTTTGAAATACTTGATGCTTTGAAAGAATTGAAAGATCAGGATGGAGATGAGGGATACGCTAGTACGACTCACCCATAAGTGCAAAATAGAAGGGCATTTTATGGGAAAGAAAATCATTTAGAGAAAGTTAGACATACTGATTTATTCTTTTCCTGCTTCTACAAGGATAATGGCTTAAATAGTTGTGTACACACATTTTTGTTTGGAGAAATATGGAAACAAGACTTTGGATGCACGACCTTCTAATTTCAGCATCAAAAACATTTTATGAGACCAGGAAAAGATGGGAAGACCCTTTTTTCTTCTGAGAAATAAAGAAAAGAGGTGCCAGGAGCAACCCCAAAAAGATAGGAAGACCTTGGAAAAGTTGGTTATGGACAAAACATTCCCAGTCTCACTCAGACAACATTGTGATGCAGTGTTTAATGCCATCCCTGCAACCCTGGATTACATGCATAAACATTTGATTTAGATGGACAAGTGGCTGCTATTCTATGCAAATTAATCAAACAACACTACAAAGAGAAGAAATGAGAAGATCTAGAAAATACCAGACTATAGTCCGGATGGATGGAAAAGCAATATTGGGCTAACCCAAAAGAAACAGAAGCTTGATCCACATAAACTGCTTATCGACTACTATCCTTGTAACCATAAGCTTTGTCACAATCATGTATAGTTAGTATCACTTCAGTTAGTTAGGAGTAAGAGTTAGTTGTGCCAGCTGTCAAGATATTTTCCAGAAGCTTGTAACTAAAGCAATTACAACAGCTGTATACATAGCTGATACTCTGTAACACAAAAATCAATCAATGAAAACATCAAGTTTTCATATCTTATCTCTAGCTTAAAGTTTCTTCTAATACTCCTGCAAGATGCCTTTATATAACATAACACAAGGAAAAGAGCAGTACACCAGAAGAACCCAATGGAGGATGGGCATATCTGTCGAAGTATAAGAAATGATGAAATGAAACAACAGAAAAAAGCTTGGAGTAACATTCTCCTGCATACTTTCTGAGTCATTTCCATCCAAAAACAATGTTTATCTGTGGAACTTATTTCATCTTTGAAGCTAGCCTCACAATGATATTTACTGGAGTAGGAAAAGGGGGTTCTTAAATCCATCAATCCACCACAACAATTACATCTCACTGATCAGGAAACATGAGATAGCAGTAAAATTAGTATTGGAACAGAGGAAATTACATTTTCACTTTTGAGTGTATTAACCAATTTACGGAGGTCAGATGCTTCCTCTTGTAATTTTGACAAATCTTGAGACGTCCTCGTCAACTCTTGAATTGTCTCAGACTGCAAGATAACCTGTAGGAAATAAACCAGATTAAAGACAGCACTTCTAAAACGCATGTCATATAACTATGTGATATCTTAATTTGACGTCTCAAAGTGACACAAATTTTTTTTCCTTGATAAGTCAAACAATCATCGTGTTG
This sequence comes from Cordia subcordata, assembly GCA_028554755.1. NCBI lineage: Eukaryota > Viridiplantae > Streptophyta > Magnoliopsida > Boraginales > Cordiaceae > Cordia > Cordia subcordata. The sequence goes on from JAPTOF010000035.1 coordinate 88,119, forward strand.
TTTGAAAGGTAAAATAAATGAAACTTAAACTGAAAAAAGGGAATGGATTCAATGAACAGAACAGACCACATAGTTGTGGGTGGGGGTAGGTATAGTGGAAGGTCCACCTAATTGCAGATGCACAAAACTTATTACTATGCAGATATGCATCATCTACTACTGCAAAGTGAAACATCCTATTCATGTTTACCCTCAAAATAGTATCCCTTACTCATGCGGAAAAAAAAATGAATAAATAAAAGAATAATGATAATAATGATAATAACAATAGCAGCAGCAGCAGCAAAATAACAACTATAATAGAATAAACCATGAAAGGAAAATAAAAGCATAAGCAAAGTGGATCTTGCAAAAAAAGAAAATAATAAATAAAAAAGAACATGGAAGAAAAATAAAAACATAAGCAAATTGGATGTCAAATTTTTAATTGAAAAAATGTAAATTTTCAACATCTAGCCAACAACTTCACATACAAAAATATCAATTAAGGTTGCAACGTCAAAAGGAGAGTGTCTGATTTCCAACATTACACCATCTAAATAACAAATTCGTGGCGTTAACTCTCAAATAAATTATGCTCCAACATAGAGTGAAGCAAATACAACAAGACTTCCATGTTTGACTCAACAGTCCCAAATAGTCATATTATCAGCCACCACCTTACAAGATTATTAGTCTTAGTTGAATGCAAATATTAACTACAAGAACTTAAAGAGATCAAACATTAAAACAACTGAACAACTAAAGCAAAAAGATCAAGCACGAAACCAGTTGAACAACTAAAAGCAACCTGTCTCTCATAATTAGCTTGAGCAGCTCGCCACTTCTGGTGCTCTTTCTCCAAATCATCTTTCAAGGCAGAAATTTGGATTTCCAATGTTGCAATTTGGGACCTATGATGACAGGAGCAAGCACAACAATGTGCAAAAGTTGAGTCAACAGACAATCATCATTAGGTCATTGCACTAAATATCAGAATTGTATCTGAACTTCTACATGCAATGATTATGGAGTCCAGATGCAACACTCCAATATAATTGATGGTTGCTGATGTCTTTCCTCTAATAACTAAGAACTTACAATTTCACAGACTGATCCTCTCTAAGACTGGTTATCTCTGAGAACGCAGCAGCAAGAGCTTCCTCTTTTCCAGCAGTTGCAGAAGCCACCTCGCTAGTCTTCAAGTGACATTCACTTTCGAGTTCTTTAACTCGTTCTCTAAGTGATTGAAGTTCTTCTTCAAGTGACTTTTTGAACTTTTCCATCTGTGACAAATAAATAATGAACCAATCATTAATGAGCTTGCTAAAGCAGTATGTCGGGATTACAACAAAACATTTGATTACCTCAACTTTGTAGCTCTCATGGGCAGATTCAATTTGCTTCAATGCAGCTTCATTCACCTCAGCTATGCTTTTATACTACATGTAACAAATAATATTCAGCGCACGCAAGGGCCTTTGACAGAAAAGTGAAACCCAAACACCCATGTAAAAGGCCAACAAGGCAAAAAATTACCTGTGTCATATGATCTTTATTGGCCTTCACTTCCTCACTCAATCTCTCAATTTCTTCTTTGGCAGCACAAAAGTCCATAGCAGCCTACAAACAATTTTGATAAATGCAGTAAGTTACTTTCCCATAAATGACCAGACTCAATGAGAGGTCGTACACACATTCAGGACAGAAGGGTGTATGATATTGATGCTATACATAGCATAGCATAAATATTATGCCTTCGGACTGAATTTGGTGTGCAGATTGCTCATGGCCACGTAAAATGAAGAGCAATACCAAACACAATCCATATTTTAATATCATGAATGTATATCATATTATCATCCTCAACAATAAGGAAAGTGCAGGTAAATTTTCTACCTGTCAATTACATGCTCTGAAACCTACCAACTCCAAAAGCACAAATGCTAAAAGCATTTCTCTCTAGATAAAGGTATGTTAAAGTGAAAAGGTCACCCAACTCCAACCATGAGCTCAGGTTGTGGAATATAAGGTTATAGAAAAGCTTCCCATTTTAGAACTTAAATTACACCAAAATGTTCAAAGATGTTACAAACTTTCAAATCGTACAACCTCAAGCAAAAACTAGAGAAATGCATATTTGTTAGTGATCCACTTGTTGACTTTGGAAGCACTCAGCTGACCAACAGACACACTTATTTGTTCTATTAACAGCATGACTGACTCAATACACATAGTTTAAGTTCAGTAATTTACAGACAATTGGATGTCAGGTTTGTGAAAGACTAAAAGTTTTCATCAATTACATGTAGAGATGCAAACAAACTAAGTCAGATATGATGGTATAGAGTATTGACTTTTTGTCAGAAAGATGAGAGAAGTTAAAGGTTTCTTTACATGGATTAAGAACTGGAATACGTTAAGAGAATATGGAAGGAACATAAAGGGACATGACAAGAACATACTTAAGGGTTCAAGAACAAAATAAACAAGGCAGATTATTTTCAAGCAGGGAGCCAGGGATTGGTCATGTCACTGCTAATACCTCATCAGCAGAAGATGAAGGACCTATTTCGCCATCTTTGGCCAACACCTGCATCACATTTCATCAAGGAGTTATAAGCACCAAAGCAAGGTTAAAATAGTTAATCTACTGTATGCTGCACACAGCAAAAGATCAAACATCCACTCGTCACCTGCAACTTGGTGAGAGAAAAAGCACTCCTCCTTTTACCACCAGTTCAAAAGTAAAAATAGATAAAAAGGAAGAGAAATAAAAGAAACAAAACAAGAAATATAGCACCAATCAATCAAATACTATAAAGTGAAAACTCAACTAGCTGCTTCAGCAAAACAACAGATTGTTGCACATACCTTACTCTCAGAAAATCTTATTTTCTCCAAATCAGTGCATCGGGCCTGTATTAAGATAATCATTTTAGAACCATTCTCAACAGCTAATGAGAATGAAAAAGACAACTCAACATTACTATCGCTAAGACAATAAAAACAAATCTCTCTCTACAAGATTAGGGCCTACTTGGGAGTGTTTAAAGAGAGCGAAAAGAGGAGGAGGAGGGGGGGGGGGGGCGCTATTTGAGGGAGGGAAACCTTGTTCTTTCAGAACAAAAAAATAAGTTTTCCATTTGGTTAGGGATTTTTATTGTTGTTCTTAAAAGAAAAGTTGTAGAAAATTGCTACTCAGGAAACACAGAAAGGGAACCATCTTTTAGGTGCTTTTACTGTATTTCCATTTTTTACTCAGAAAGCAAATGAAAACAGGGAGAACACTGTTCCCTTAACGCAAATATGTATTATTGTCACAAGCCATCATCTTCTGCTCTCTTATTGAGCCTTCTCTGCCTCCCTTCGAGGAGACCTGGGAACTCAAGGTATTATATGATCCACTTTAATTTACATCCCCTCTGTCCGGGCCTGTGGCTTTGCCTGAGAAGGAAGTAAGTTTGTTCTTTTTCACGTGAAAAGGAGAGAAAGCATCAATGTGCTTTCAGGTTTACCGACTTCCATAATAAAGACTTTTGAGGAACTTATATACATCTAGAAGCCATCATTACGTTTACTTTTCAATGGAATTATACCGAAATTTCACTTATATCATTTGTAATGTGTTAATTGTTTTATTGCATGCCAACTGCACCAGGGGCCAAATTGAGCTGCCTGAAATGCAATCACTGGAATCATGAAGGATGCTTTAATGAAATAGATTTAATCTTTGTTAACACCAACAATAGTTTATATTTAACTTCTAGGCTTTATTATCTAAAATATATTAGTAATATCTCATTATTTCAATTGAGAAAAAAATTGAAACATGTGCAACCAAATTGGTTTCTGTCTTTTTGTTCTTAGAACCATTTACAAAAAATTACCCAAATGCATTCTTTTATTTTCTTGGTTTTAGAAGAAGTTCCTAAAATACATACTCAAATACATTTTTTTTTTTTGTTTTGTTTCTGAAAACAGTTTTCAAAACTTTACTAAGAAACAGTTTGAAAAAAAAAAAAAAGAAAACCAAAAACACCCCCTAATAGGCCTTAAGCTTTTAGATGAGATAGTCACTTAATAACTATATTATGAACGGAAGCAAAACATAGCCTTTTTATGAAGTAGGGGAAAATATTTTTAGATGGAACCTCTGCAGCAGTGGCTCTGGCCTCAGCAGCAGCAACAGCACGTGATGCATTAGCTAATTCTCTTCCCATTCCTTCAACTTGTTCCAAGGTATTCTTCATGGTATTTTCCCGCTCAATATTTAGGTTGCGGACATTTTGACGCTCTACTTGAAGCTCCTTCTTAGCCTCAGCCCATTCTCTCTGCACGAAGGAAATTGCACTCCTTGATTAGCTAATAACAAGCAACAAACTGCAACATTCTAAAAGAACCATTAATATACACCTAGCATGGTCTCCCATTCTCCTGAGTTTAGGAATGCAAATAGCTGCAGAACAAGACAAGGGAAAAGGAAAACACCTCAATTTTTTGGATATACTCATCTTGCTTTTTCCTCTCCATGATTCTAGCCTCCTGCCAGTGGACAAGTAAAGCAGGTGATACATGGTTAAACTTTTTACATTAAAATAGTACTGGGGGTACAGAAAGTTGAAAAGGGAAAAGAGTATTAGGAAAAGCAGAGAAAGGAGGAGGAGAAGAAGAAGAAAGCAACCTCACGAACTTCCTCAGTACTTTGAATGGTGTCCAAACTGGCCTGAAACAAAAACCACGAGTCATGAAGGGATAAAATCATATTACTGATGAGCAACCATCATTAAAGGAGAATGAAGAGAGAATCAGACAAAGGAGAACTACAAACTTGAAGACGATGAACCCTCTCTGACAAATTACGAACTTCATCAGAAGCTCTCTTCTCAGCATTTAGCAACATTTCCTTTTCATTCTTGAGAACAGAAACCTAAAAAGCAATACCATATATTAATAGTATCGTCATGACAACAGTTTGGCAGATGAATATTACTGATAAAACTATCACCTCCATGGTTAGCTTTCGCGAGAGCTCCTCAGCAGCAATCAATGACTCTGAATTTTCACGCAGCTTACGTTGATATTCAACAATCAACTGGGAGAACTCAACATTTCTTGCTATAACACCATTATGCTCCTCTCTCTAACATTATAAGCAGTTAATTAATAAAGGAATAAGAATATAACACTATATGAATAAGTAACTTCATTCATAAAATTAACCTGATGCTCAAATTCTTTCATGAATCTACCAAGTTTTTCTTGTGCAAAGTGAGCTTCCAAAGCCAATTTATCACGTTCTGATCGTAGTGCCATGATCTCACTCCTGGATAAAAGAAAAGGTACACTTGTTGAAGATTGCAAAGAATTGAGAGGAAACAGAATACCACATAACTTGCAACTCTCCATGCTTTGTATGTCTAGAATATGCAACGGTTGACAAGAAAATACTTCAAGATCGCAAGTTATCACTGAATACTACAAAATAATAAGAATCATGAACTACAGTTTCAAATATGAATATCATCAATACCAAGTAGGGAAACCTATAGGGAGACAAAAATGGACCACAATCAAAAGAAACAGTTTTGCAGCAGCAGGGCATAAGAAAACCTTTCTCATAACCTCCCTAAAATTTGGGCTCACAAAGGAAGGCTAATACAAATATCATGTTTTCAAACACCCTAAACAAGAGCAGTTTAATGTCTGAACATAATAAATTCTAATATAACAACTAGTGACTAGGACAAGCCTTTATTTACAAGATTTTAATCATTATCTCAGACGATCCTTAAAATTACTGGATCCATCAAGTCTTACCCCAAGTTTCAACTACATCAGATTCTCCAATTAGTAGTTGCTCAAACGATATGGCAATTGTAGACCTCAACAGACTAAGAGATCACATGAAGTCCTAATATCATATTTCCAACCGCATTCAAAAATTTTTTATTTCATCTTCTATAATGAGGCCAGAGGAAAAAGTGGGATAGAAGGCGTCAATCCACATGGTCTCAGGCCAACTCCAACGTTCCTCTATTTCTCCCCCTACATTGAGAGGGGTTTGACATATTTTTCTTATATTTTCGGGTCTCATATTTTCAATTCCAGTCCAAGAACTCCCTATTTTCAACAATTCCTTTTGTAGGAAATGTCTATTTCAATTTTACTCCAACAACATCTTATTCTTAATCAATTCTTCATTTGACCATTGCAGTGATATTGGAGATCGAATAGCTCGATGAAACAAAACCGACAAATTAGTGTACTCATTTTCGATTTTACAAACCCCTAAAAGATGGGGGGAGGGATAGGGGGTCAGGGAAGCTATTAGAGCTATTTACCACCAACAGCAACCCTAAATTTAGGGATTCTAATGTTTAGGGGTGCTTTTGAAGTTGGCCTCACCCATATCTGTGGGATGGGGAGGGATGTGGTATAGTGAAATGCCATTTTGAGATGTGCAGAAGACCTTATGGAATACATATTTGTTCGTCTCTTAAACAATTCAAGCACCCAAAGGTTTGTGAAGGCCTTCTTCCTTGTGTAACCCTTTGAAGCAGGGAAAAAAAAATGCATCAAATGGCGATCCTGACATTCTCACTCTCCCATACAAATACACCAATGTATATCCAAAATATTGATAAATATATCTCAATTTATCATCTCTCTAATTTCAGCATCATTGTGAAACATGCATATGCTGATTAACATATACCTGCTTGTGCCATCCCTAGTATCTTTTCTAACTAAACTTACTGTCACATAAATGCCATGTTAAGAAACATAAGTTCCATCACAAAACCAATTGCTATAAGGTGGAGTAAGCCACAATCTTGTATTGTGGTCTTGGAATATATTATTCCCACATTGGGACAGTTGTATCCTCTAAAACCGCCTCTCACATTAATGAGGACTAGATAAACAACTTTCAATACAAGAATTACCATGGAGGAATAGAGTAAGCAAGAACTATATACAGGAGATAACATGGAGAAACAAAGTCCGCAAGAAGATGGGTCACATATGGATATTTAAGGTTAAACAAAGGGCCAAGAGTCATCATAAACCAAAGATCACCATAAAAGACAAAGCAATTTTGACTATAATAAAAACCATAAGGAATGAAAAACAAAAACCATAAACATTTGAAATATGCACCTTAGCTTTGCCATATCTTCCTCAAGACATTTCACACGTTCCATAGCCTGTTTCTCTGTCTTTCTTGAGGCTTCCTATATGGTATATAAATTTACAAGAACCAAGTAAAGAGTCAGGTTATAAGCATTTACACCATCAATATGACATGGATATCAACAATTAGAAAATCATTTGCAAATCATACATGAGAATCCTCAAGTAAGAGCATGATGTCCTTCCTCCCAACATCTGCAACAAATATATATATATACACATATATGTAAATCAGATTCAGGAGCAATATAGATCATATGGTGCCAAATGGCAAAGAATAGAGCAACAATATCAGCATAAAAGAAAAATCATCCACTTTGGAGGGTCTCCCATGTGCTTAAATCGAAAAAGGTAATCAAAGCAGATGCAAGTATTCTTGAGAAGACCAACATTTGGTCCTTTAAGGCAGCCACAATCCCATTTCATCTACCAACTTAAGGTTAAAAATTACAGCTTCATTTGTTTTAGATTAATTTTATGAATCAGAAATTTAAACATTTCAAAACCAAAAACTAGTTAAAACAAAATTTTATTTTTTATTAATCACCTAATGTCGGTATAATGCAATAATCAGCAATGATTTGTAAAAATTGATAATCTATCTCTGGGCATTGCAATATTGCTTCTCAATGATTGGCATAATTAATTAGTACAATCCAAGCCAGATGGAGCCCAAAAGCAAGTATAGTTCGTTGGAATATGGATGGTAAGGTATACAGTGCTATTGTGTAGACATCCAATTCCTCCACCAGCACTCCTGATGTACTGTTTCCCCCTAATATGTATAGCACTCTAGGAAAAGCTAAAGGACCAAAGCATAACACTTTAATAGCATGATTCCTCCTACCAAATTCGGCTTTCATTTTTATTCCGTATACACATCCAGATCGACAAATCCTCTTCAATTACCATGCCTAAGAGTAAGCTCAAAGAATTTACTGAAACAAAGGAATGGACTCGCTCAACCTGTTTAATACCAAAGAGAAAGTAAATGAAGAAGGAAAGCAGGCTTTCTGAGAAATCCTGCATCATGAAATGATATTTTAAAACTTCACTACTTTAAGGAAGTTTCTATCTAGAATCCCCAAAAAGTACGTAAGAAAATGTACATGGGTAACAGAGCAACAAGGGTAACGCCCAGTCTTAAGTAATTACACAGCTCTGAACGCCTTCCAGACATAAGCCAACCACTAATGCAGCTATGAGAAAGAACAGAAAGAATTGACAGAAGTAAAAACCTGTTGCTAGATCTTGTGGTTGAGAATAAGAAGAACGAAGCTTATGTTCCTCCTCATACAACTTTCTGTACATAGCCACCTGTTCAAAGGCAAGACAAAAGTTTTACAAGGTAAAGTAGAAGAGGACATTGTTATCCATGTGGAAAGAATCTGACAAGATGTGAGAAGAGAACCGAAGAAAAATCCTACAGATGTATGAAGAGATTCAATCATGCGTCCTTGCTCTTCTGCTCTAGCTAATACAGCATTTACTTTAGAGACTGCCTCATCAGTGTGTTTCTGAAGTTCCTTTTCATACTTCTCCTGGAAGTCAAATTCAAAACAGCACAAGTTAAAAAGCCAGAGAGTCACTTCAAGAAAGTACCCCTTCAAGGAAGTTGTTGATCAGATGCCATGGTGGGAAAATTAGCTGTACCTTCATTTCAATTTCTTTATTTTCTATCTCATAAGAAAGACTGTGAACAAGGCTTCGCAGCTGGACGTTCTGCTCGACAAGTCCATTAATATCCTTGAAGGTCAACTGCAAAGATACATGCCCAAGGAAAAATTAAAATTTTTAGATCTATCCTTGCATTATGGAAATCATATTCTCGAAATTACAAGAGAAACTGATAGAGGGAGAAGCACAAGAGGAAAGGGAGGGGAAGAGTCTGTACCAGCTGAGCAGTAATAATGTTTTCAGGATCAGGCTCAGCATTCAGTGGGCTAGCTGCAGCAGGAATTCTTTCATCCCCAAATTCATGATTTGCGGATCCACACCGAATTTGTATATCACGGCATTCCTTTAAAAGGACAGTCACCTAAACAATTCACAATTGATGCAGATGCAGGTAAGTTAAATAGTAAAGGAAATAGTTAAAGTTCAATACTACCCTCAAAATAGTTAAAAGCTCGACTTCTAAAATAAAAAGCCAAACTGTCAACTTATTCAATAGCACTTTTACCCAACACTTTACAGCTTTACAGCTCAACAATTCAAATCTCACTACCGGGCCAACAATGCCTAAAGTCAGTAAGAAGCGCGTTGTACGCCTCTGGTAAACTAAGGCGCAATTGGCATGATGAAATGAATTTGGACACAAATAGAATAAGTTCGGCAATGGAATTTACTTGGCAATAAATTTACCGTGCATGGTACCATTATGTTATTATATACATTATAATAGTAATAGTAGTCGTGGTGGTAAGAATATTAGTAACAAGAACAACAATAACAACAACAACAATAATAATGAATGGTAATAGTAGAAAATTTAATTGTACAAAATTACTAAAATACCAAGAATACCAATATAGAGTATATCTATTTTAATAACCTTAATAAAATAATAATAATACTAATAATATATAAATATAATCTGATTAACTTTTTATTTTTGTTTTTGTTTTCATTTTTAATTCTAATTTTTCCATTTTTATTTTTTATTTTTTTATTTTTTTGGTTTTTTATTTTTATTTTCTCATTTCTATTTTCTATTTTTTATTTTTTATTTTATTTTCTATTTTCTATTTTATTTTATTTTTGATATAAAATGCTAAATGTTGATTTTTGAAAAGATATTTTAGTACTTTGACTAAAAATCTTGTTCACATGAACATCGGAATGGCTCATTCCCATGTGTTTTATCAAGAAGGACTATTCCCATATTCGTGGGAATGAGATTCCCTGATTGATTTCATCATACTAATTATAGGATTTAGAATAAAGTTACAAATATCATTCTATTCCCAACCCCTTCCTGCATACCAATTGCCACCTAAATATACAACACTTCCCAACTCATACCTGTTTCTCGAGATCAATAATCTCTCTCTGTGATGTAGTAAAGTCACGTTCACGCCTTCTCAAATCGGCCTGGGAAGGGATTGTGTTAGCACCAAACAAATAATGCGAAAGGGAAAAATATAGCTTTTTCTCTTTCCTTTCTGTAGTTTTGGAAATGAAAATTCTTGCACAAGAAAAAATTAAACAAGACGAAATGAAAAAGTAAAGGTTACAAACCTTAAGTTCCTGGATAGTCCTCTCCAGGTCAGCTTGTTCTGAAAGGGAATTCTGGAGTTTCTCATTGAGCACAGAGTATGCCTCAACCAACTTTTCATGTTCCGCTGTTTAAAAGACAATAACACAGAATCCCCACAAAGATTCTTAGCAAAATAACTGAAGAGACTAGGAGAACTCCAACGATAGATTTCCTTTGTTATAAGAAGAAACAAATATGTTCTTATGCAGGTATCAACAAAAGGGTTGTCAAGACCCCATCACCATCAATTAACATGTCAAAAATTATCACCTACATTGATTTATTTTAAGCACCCTAACTTTGACACTTCTACTAATCAAATTTAAATTACATAATATGCAGAAGAGAGAGGGAATGGAGCAGGAGGTGGAAATAATATATTGATGCCAGATAACTGAAGTGAAAATGAACATGCTGGTTAAGAAAGGCAGATCAGCTGCTTAAGAACCATTGCTTTATAGATAGAGGAAGACAGAAGGTATAGTCCAAGACCAAATCATCATTCAATCAAGCCAACTGGCCAGAACAATTTCAGTCACAAAGGTGAAAAATGCTCTGAAGTTTGAGGGCTTTATCTGATAATATATAGAAAATGTGTGAAGCACTTAAATCTCCTTTAGCTTGTAAACCCCATTCGGGAGGACTTACATTAGTAAGTGGCCAAGCAAACTGAGGTGAAACATGCACGTTTAGTTGCTTGAAGTAATATTTTGAAGATGATGGCAGAAAACCTTAATAGTACATCCAAGATATCAAAAACTGACAAGCTTCACACCATAATCTGTCCATATATTATTCCCATCAAAGTGAACCATGTTGCCAAGATCCCTCACGACTTCTCCACACCAAGACCAAGCATTTTCCCAAGAATAATTTTACATCAACCAAACAGCACGTTCGTACATACCTCGCTCATCCAAGATGACTCCAGCCTTTTCCTCTATTTCGTGGAGTACCTAAAATCAATAATTTAGAAAGTTAATTCAATCTCAAAAACAAACTACGGAGAATGTAAACAAAACCACACACATGAAATGCAGTGAAGGAAAGGCCCACTTAAGCAACATTAGTGGTGGAGGGGGGCAAAAAGAAAAAATAACGCACAGGGAAACTTTAAAAAATTAGGGGTAAGTTTATGATAAAGCAATTACATCAAACAAACTACAAAGAGTTATACATCATGCAACAGAGCATGATGAATAACTGAGCATGAAACAATACGATACCACAGAAGCTTGATTTAAATTATAAAAATAAAAAATAAAAAGGGTACATATTCCACAATTTATCATAGAATACATACCAGAGAAGAAATTGATATAAATAACATGGAACAATACCGTATCACGAGCAAGATTTTTTTTTTAAAAAAAAAAAGGAGTACATTCTCCACAATTTAGCAGCGAAAAGGTAAATGATGTGTACGGAAAAGAAGCTTGCAAGAGATAAGAACAATCATAACCAAAGAAAATTGCAGGAAATGGGCAAACATTTTTCCTCCCAGTAAAACAGATCCCGAGATAACCTTTAGGGTAGGAGGCCCTCAAATTTCTGAAAATAGCTCAAGGCAGATAAGCTTCGACTCTGAGAATCATCTCCAAGGCCAAATGACAATCTAGTGGAATATCATGTAGGATTATTTTTCAAAATAAGTGTGTGATAGTTTAGCAGCTTCTTCATCCCTTACTTTATTAGTGTTTTTTCCATCTTTATAGCCAACCCACTCAGGCTGTGCTTTTGTTTGCTATGGTTTGGTTTCTTCCATCTTTGTTTTTCCAGGACAAGCTTCCAACATTCCAGCAACCTCTTATCAATATTACATTTCTGACGCTACCAGGCTCAACAAACTTATGACTCAGGTAATCTCCCTCAGGATATACATGTGCCTTCTGTTTTGGAGTCCTATAATGCTCCACGATAAATCTAGTATGTTCTGAGACGTTAACTCCCACAAAGTAGAATTAGAGTGCATCTACTCAAGACATAAATACTCAACGTCAAGTCATACTTGAAGAAACTTATCTTGAAATACCTAGCACCACCCAAGAGAGAAGATGTGTCTGAAAAAATTACCTTCATCTCACCAAAATACCTTGTGTTACCAAGAAACAGAAACAAAGGCAAGTCAATACAGCTACTAATTTTCCAATTAACAAGAATTTGAGGATATTAAGTGAGGGGTCCTATAATCCGTTTCATGCCCTGAATTAATGAGTGAATTATTATTTACAAAGTAAAAATAGTTGGCTATTTCCTTCTTCAACAAAGAATAACACTGCCAAAAAGTATATAGATATAGAAGCAGATTACTCAGCATAAATTTTTGACATGAAAATGAAACTATATGAAATATATGCACATACATATAAGCACTCTTTCCATGCATGAATCAGAAACCTAGGCAAGGAAATGCAGTTTAAGCAACAAAGAAAGAGAGATCTTATAGAAAACACACCCGCTCCAAGATAGCTTGGGTTTGCTTTCTCCCCAGTTGTTCATGCCGCATTGCATCAATAGCTTCTTGGTATTTGGCATACATTTTAGCTAGCTGATTATACAAGAAGACAGAAGCTTTTAGGAAGGGAGGGCAGAAGAAAGAAAAGCGAAACCAATTAGTAGGAAAATGCTATTTTTCCACATTCTAGGTGCCATCATTTTTAACCTGGAAAAAAATAGCGTCTTCCTCATTGATGCTATGACAAAGCTAGAGATGGAAAAAGAGTAAACAACTTACACTCCAACCATCTCGAAGAAGTGAAGCTGCTAAAGCAGTCCCTGAAAGACCAGCTGGATAACTCGGTGCAAGCATGCGATCGTCCTCAACTGTTTCACTACCTCCAACCACGGCCAACCCTCTGTCATCATACAAAGAAGGGGGAGAAAAAGCATAAGGAAAAAAAAAAAAAAAGGAAAACAAAAAAAGCATAATTTCCTGAAGCTCCAGAATTACCAGTCGGAAACACATTCAAGCAAAAATCTCACAGAACACAATATTTTGCTACTCATTTACTCTTGTCAAACATGGCAGGAGACATTTTAGCCCAAAACATCAAAATAGAAATGTCCTTGGGAAACAAAAAATCATCCTAATATTCATCTCACAAACAGAAGTTCAGATATAATAATTCAGAAAGAAAAATGTTTCCCAAAAAAGCTCAAAGTCACCACTCCAAATTGGCTGGAATAAACACTATGTAGTCAAAGGTTTAGATGGCATTTGCCAGATGTGCAGAAACTGCATCCATATGCATATCATACAATGGAACTGAGAATTTGCAAAAAGGCCCAATAAAGAAAGCATTTACAAAAGCAGCAAAGACTTAAATTTTAAAATTATAAAGAAATTAAAAAAGTTCAGTAGAATAGCATGGCAAAATGGAAAAAACCAATAAGCTTTACACAAAAGAAATTTGTGAAGATAATCATTGTCCTCCCCAAAATGTCTTTTGAAAAGGGTATCAAACTTACGATTCGGTTGAAAAGCCAAATGGAAGAGTCTTTAGTTCATTCTCTTTCCTAGTCTTCACCAACTCCGCTTCACACATCTCAAGTTTCTCCTTCAAGCATGCCAATTCCTACACCATTGGAAAATCAAAGCAGCAATGATATAACTAACAACAGAGCATCAAGTCAAACAGAAGTTTTGGCTACTAATCATTTTAATCTAGTTATTGAGCTAGACTTGACAATGTTTGACAGGAAACAATCCTATAATTTCGAAACAGACCTTGCTACTAAGATTCATATCCAAAGTCTAATTATTAAGTGTAGAGAGAAAGGTCATTAAAGAAAGGGGATTCAAAGGGTGGTCAGTACAAGTGCCCTCTTCCGGAACAAAAGCTAGGAGATTGCCTAGCCTTGAGACTTCATTTTAAGCTTCATTTGGAAAATAAATTTGCATCGAATCCTCAACAACCCCAAAAAGTGCATATAGTTTGACCTAATTTATAAGGTCGGTAATGAAATTGAAAAGGTATGGCTATCCTGATCTTCTTAAGACGGGAGGTAATGAGTAGTATAGGGAGCTGGATAAGTTTAGGAGTTCATGGATGGTTCCCTCACGAGTTTTTCAATGAGCTATAGGAGAAACTTTAATATCAAGCTTGCAAAACAGCAAGACAGAGTTCAGCATTATTTTAAAAATCTTCTCAGCATGTTCCTGTCCCACTTTTTGCATCTCATTCAGTAAAATGACACCCATCCATATGCAATTGCCAGGGCCAAGGAGGCAGGGGAGCAAGGGAGACTAGAGAGCTTTCCATTGAAGACAAAAATGTCATTGAGAACAAAATTAATGCATGTTATGACTTGCTACCATTTTTTCTAAGTTGGATTAGTAGCAGTATTTATATAGGTAACTCTTTAAGCAATCCATGCCCTCATACATTTATACAAAGATCAAGTTGTATTAATATAAATAAACCAGTAGTAAGTAAGAAAAAGACCTAACTGAAGACCATCATTGATAAAAACCTATTAGGAGACATTAGATCTGTCTCAAGGTTCAAAACCAGTATAAACATCACCTCCTTTTGGAAATCAACAACACATAAGATGAAAGTACCAATAGTTGCAATAGCCATAAGCCTTTGACACATTGTAGAGCAGCTTGGAAATATGAATACCTTCTCAATTTCCTTCCTAGTGGATACCTCCTTCTCAAGCCTCTCTTTGTAATCATTTTCAACTTGATTTAAATGAGTCTGCTCACCCAAAAAAGAAATGTTGGAATGTTAAAAGATTAAGTAAACCAATCTTAAAATAATGAAGATCCAAATAGCAATCAGGACACAAAAGCTGATTAGGACAATATAGATTACAACACCACTATCCCTTTTTCAGATATCCTATTCCAATTTCAAGTACACAGCACTGTAAAGAGAGCTCACTTCCAAAGCCTTGATCACTCCCTCAAGTTCTCCTGCCTTTCTCGACCATTCTTCAGAACTCTCCTTATATAAGTCAACAAGTTTTGTTACCTACACAGTCATGAGTTTGCTAGTCAACAGAAAGCATTTGGAGACACAAACAGATATAACGGCAATGAGAGAAGAACTACCATTGAAAGGCACATGCATATAGATTATTTGCATATGTAGGTATTTTAAAGAAGGAAAAGCATACACAGATTATGCAGATACAGAGAGACAACACATATTCATAAAATTTACCGTTGAGATTTCGGCACGATATTGCTCTTCAGTTGCTGCACAAGCATCCTTAGATGACAATAACTCCTTCACATGTACATATAGACATAAAGAGATAAGTATACAAAACAAACTGTGACAAATTATAAATTATCAATACCCTACAAAACAGAAAGAACCTGCTCCAGAGATGCCAGCTTTGACTCAAGCTCCTTCACTCTCCCCTGGTTCCAGTTTAAAGAGCTAGAACTTTCATTGAACTTTTTCTCAACCTGAATAAGGTAAAATAATCATGTTATAAAGCATATGCTCTTTTCAATGAAAAGACAAAAAAAAGCAAATTTCTAAAATGAGCCTGAGAACATCTGCTAGATGCTACTTACATCTGCAAGCCTAGCAGACATATCCGCTTCAAGTTCACCATGTTTCTTCCTCAATTCAATCAGACTATTAACCTTTGCAGGTAACTCATCATTAAGCCATGTGTTATGCCTTTCTAGCAGCTCCTTTTCCTGCACATTCACAATTAAGCAAAATGTTCATTGTTGTTTCTTTGATTCTTCCAGACGAGGCAAAGGGAAGGAGTCCATCAGAAGGAAAACAATGGCCATCATGTTGCCAAGAAGCGTATGAGCTTCACAACTCTTTTGCAACAAATGTAGTGATTTTATGTATAATTTTGCTGATAACGTGTCAGACATTGGGGTGAACTACCCCAAACACATAAAAGTGAAAACAATTGTAGAATCATGGAACAATGGACTCCAGAAAGAATATAAAGGATTAGATCCAGCTGAAGAATAATGGGGAAGAAGGTTGCAGTCACCTGAGAAAGACGAGCACAAGAGACTTGACAACGTGCCAGCTTAGACTCTAACTCGCTCAACCGTGATTCTTTCACTGCAGCAGCATCGGTCAAATTGACCTTCAAGTGGCGTAGTAACCGATGATAAGCACAAATACAGAGTGATAAAAATGCAAATTAACTTGAAAAGGATTGTATGTTTGTGTTAAGGTTGAATGTGAGAGGGTGGTAAAATGGTAGCAGCGGTAGTATAAAGCATAGAATAAAGAATGAATCAAAAGGACATGGGTAATAGAGAGAGGAAAGAATCAAAAGGACATGGATAATAGAGGGAGAGGCGAGGGAATGCATACAATCTTGTCGAGATAGGAGTTGATGGTGGAGTTTTTCTCGGTGATTTCCAAATCCTTGCGCTCGAGCAATTCCATAAGCTCTCTCTTGGATTTATGAAGCTCCGAAGCTTCCATGGTTAACCGCTCAATTTCTCCATCTTTTCCAATCTGTTAATGCATAATACAGAAGGCCAAAAAGAGAGAGTTTAAAAAAAAAAAAAAAAAAGGAAGAAGAAGAAGAAGACTTAGGAGAAAATAAATAAATAAGACAAAATTTTTTAAAAAAAAAGATAAAGGAAAAAAGGAAGACAGTTACAGATTGAAGATGAATTTGGTGCTTATCGGCTTGGAGCTGAGCTAGCTGAGAGTCGCGGTGATGGAGGGAAGAGGAAATGTCGGAGTATTTGGATTGGAGGGAAGCGTAATCAGAGGAAAGGGAGACGAACTTGTGTTCGAGCATGGAGCAGGTTTGCTCCGCCGTAATGGAAGCGGCGTCCGCCTCTGCCCTGAGGGTCTCCAACTGATTCTGTAAACCTCTTATGAACGCCTCTGCCTTCTCCGCCACAGCCCTACCATCCTCCCCATACCGCTCCAACTCCTCCGACGATATGAACCCCGCCATACTTCTCTCTTCTTCTTCTCACAAAATCTCGCTACTCACTCAAAGGGATCGTCTCCCTCTGTCTCGGATGCGTTTTGTTTTTGTTGTCGTTGTTGTTATCAGTCATCCATCTAATTTCGTAGGACTTCTTTAAGACTATAAGCAAAAATTGCAGACGCAGGCTACTAGTGCGTACTATTTATATATGTATCTCAAAGGATCCGCAAGGATGAAAGTGTAGTAGTTTTGGGTTGCGAAGGGCTTAATTCTTCTGGGCTTTATTTATCTTTACTTTTGGGCCGATTGATCATACAAAGCATCCAGGGTTACGGTCTTTACCCTCCACTTGGAAGAAACGTCGGGCTTCATTTCCAACTAGGCCCGGCCGAGTGTGTTTTATTAGTGGTGAAGACCAAGTGATTTATCTAAAGCTTTTTTTTTTTTTTTGGGTTGGTTCTGTGGGTCCAAAGTGATTAAAAGGGGATGAAGCCTTGACAGGCGGGCGGGCGGCAAACATCTGCAACATTGGTTTTTTTTTTTTAACTGTCCGCCCTCCAGAATTTTCAAGAATCATCATTCTCCTCCTCTTTGCTTTTGAATTTTCAGCTGCTATCCACAGGATTATTCTCACTCTATTACTACCAGTTGAAGAATAGAGAATATTTATTTATTTATTATTATTATACATTTATTAATACATACTAAGCAGAAAAGAATGACAGCATTTTCGGGGGCAGTCAAACTTGTTTGATCGATTCTTGCAAGAGGCCCTGGGTCTAGTAGCACCAACGTCAAACGCGGACATAGATTGGAAGGAAACCCCAGAAGCTCACGTCTTCGTGTTTGACCTTCCGGGTGCCTCCAAAGATGAAGTCAAGCTCCAGGTTCACGACAACCCTGGGCAAATATCCTAGCATACCATTTGTTATGTTATGTTATGTTATGTTATGTTATGTTACGTTACGTTACGTAACGTTATACCCTTGAACGTGAAGAGTCTATTTTTGTTGTCTACAGGTTTCTTTCCATCTCTACTCTCCCAATTTCTTTATTTACTCTGCTGCTTGTAACTTGCTATTTGTAAATGGTGTGGTGCAATGCAGTATTGTCCGCTTGTTCAAACTCCTACTTTAGTCATTCTCCCATAAAGCCGAAACACTGCTTCCGCATCACTCCACCGTTCCTTTTTTTCTCCTTTTTTACTGTTTCTGAAATCAACACTCTTTCAATTGAATGACCACCGTAATGTAATAGGTGTGTCTTCCAATCTCAAGGAGAGTATGCACACAGTGTTACATTACTGTTACAAAGCTCTGCCACTAGAAATTGATCCTCAGAGAGAAGCCTCACAGAATTATCGTGAAACTATGCATCTAAAAATTGATCCTTAGAGAGAGGGAGACCAAACGCACCAAGAGGAATTCGAGGCAAGGCATCTTGTATTTCATTCATGAAGTTGTGAATTACAGGGCACTGTTGATGCTGATGCAATTTTGTGGCAACAAAAATGAATCCCGTTATGTCTTGCGACTATCTATACGTGACAACATTTGCAATTTACAAAAAGAATCTACGCCCAGCAGAGTTAAGAGCCCAAACCAAATTAGTCGCAGACCCGCACACCTCCTTCCCTTCAACTGCAGCTGCAGCTTCCCAACAATTCTATCTTTAACAATGATACTCGGGCTGGCTGGCTGGCCGGCTGGCCGGCTAACTCACCAGGCAAGCAACGATTGAAGGTGCATCAGAAATGGAACACCAGAGTGGCGCACTGATCTTGCAAATAATCATTCGTTACACTGAAATCTTAGTGTAAAACTCGTTCTCCTGCTTTTCCTCAATCTTCGATATCTTGGACCCAGGCCAAATCTGCCAACAAAGCACCCCCCCCCCAAAAAATCCCGGCCCCCCAAATAAACAGTCACGTCTTAGATAACATATTGATATGAAAAAATAATCAAACAACTAATTTTGTCATACATAACGTCTATTCAATAGTTGTTGCTAGAAAAGAAACATGAGATTCGGAACACATCAAAACACCTGAACACATTTCAAAAGGGCTCAGAACGGCTTGATTTTTAGATCTATTTATATTTAATCATGGCTCTGATATCAGGCATATTTGTAATCAAAAGATTATTTTCTTATCAGCATCTTCAACATAGTTGTCCATAGGTTTCTTCTCTTTCTTACTCTTTTTCTTTTTTGCATACAGATTGTGGAAACAGGAAAAAGACAATATAGTATAGTAATTGAAATATAGTATAGTTATTGAACATTGTGCTTCCGCTGCAAAGACTACCCCTTGTGTTGGGTAGTTAGGTATGTATTGAGTAGTATGAAAGACATACCTTGAAGGACAGATTCAACAGCTGCATTTGGGATAAGTAATCCAACGATTCGTTGATTGTCTGTTGTTGTCTCTATACGCACAACCCTTATTCGTTTATGGCTTTGACGCGCCTGCAGAGAATGTTCATTAATGATTGAATATAGCTAATACTGACTAATTTCTAGGGGAAATAAATTTCACATTAGCTGCTTATCTTTCCCCATGAAGGTGGAAGAAGCACTGGAAACTTGTAATAATCACAGTTCATTTGCAGATTAACTGCCCAAGTTATTATTTTAAATTGATACATTCCTTTTGGAGTATGACAATCTCATTTATCTTCAAACTGTACATTATGTCTCAATAAATTTCTCAAAAGATGTAAAGTGGAATAGTTGCTGTCAGTACACTTTCTAAGAAAATAAGCAAGGGATGTTGATAGGACAGCCACAAAGGGGGTCTTGTAGCCTTTTGCCACCTAAACCTAAAGAACAACCAAGTTAAAAATGTCTACATCAGGATGTCATATCCAGCTGCTTCATCCATAAGGACATCAGCCCATCTGACCATGCAAAGAGCAATATCAATAAAGCATGAGAATTATCCCTTTTTAAGCAATCCCATATGCATGTACCCACACATAAGAAACAGTGAAGAAAGCTTTCTGCATTAACAAATCATGGGCATTTTTTTTTCAAAGAGCTAGGGGAACACATAATGCAAGAGAGATTACATGCATCTTCCAATCTACCTATCCGAGTAATGCTTCTTTGATGACACGATCATGTAAATAAGAGTAAGTGTAAAGCTACCTGCTTGGAAAGGGCCTTCTCAATAGTGCCCCACACAGGAAGAATGAGACCGCCCAATACATTTACTTCTTGCAGTCTTCTGCCAACTGTGCAGAAGTTACTTAACTTACAATTGGGGCCATGCATGCACTGCAGGTCAAAATGATGTGTGAGAAAAAGTAAAGAAAATGATGTTATAAGAAAGCATACACATAGTCATATCTAATTTCTTTCTTTTAGTTTTTGCCTGTGCTTATATTGATTTCAAATAAACACTTGGTATCAAACATTCATGGACGAAGGAATAGATTGTTTGACCTTCTACCCGTTAACTGTGATGAAGTTGAACAATAGGATTTTGACACAGATAAAATACTCCAATGACACGAACAAATCCCACTCTATTTGAATGGTATCAGCCATTAAATACCAATCCCCATTGAAGCTTGTGTTCCAATTAGAGATCTGGGAGGAGAAATATATATGGAACTAGAATCTAAACCACCTTATAAGTGGAATTAGCTGACATATATGACCACAGAGAGTATAAGATTCCATGTGATCATCTACAACTAGTAGTCACCAAATCAAGATTAATGAGTAACTGTATTAGTTTTCCTTTATGCTATTCTTGGACATGTAAACGAACATTAAGTACCAGTACAGACTGCAACGGATGCAAGCAAGCTAGCGACATCCAATGCGTTATATTTTGACCCAAAAATGTGTTATATAACTATGAGATACCTGCTTTGAAGAAACTTCATATTCCTCTTCCCAACCACTACGTGCTTTTTCTAAAGATGATATCTTTCTGTACTTATCTTTTAACTCTGCTAGCGGCATCTCCCTGGATATAAAGAAAGGTTAGAAGATGCTTTTGAGATAGGGAAATATCTGGGTTATAATTGAACAAGAAGGCAATTTTCTGATACTTCACAAACTATATTTAAGCACCTGAGGGCCTCTCCTACAGCAGGACGGTATATTTTGTACATTCTAGGAGCAGACCTGCAACACAATCGTGACAGAAGCAAAGAGAATAAAGAGGTCTCAGAAACTGTTATTATTACTTAAAACAGCAACCAAATTTTGTCATAGAATCATCAACTTATAAATCTCTATGGTCCTACAAGAAGTCATAAGACCGGTTTTTATGGTTACCAATAAAAAATATATATACAAAACCTATTTTCTTACCCTTCAAATGCTAGTAGAAAGTGCCGTCTTCCTAACCACTCCCTCTTCGATTCATAGAATCCATTATTTGTTGAAGCAGATTCATCTTTTTGCTTCTCTTCAAGCAATGCAGATGCAGCCTACAATAACAACGAAAAAAGTCACAGGACTGGCATGGTTGCTGAATATAAGCATTGACATGGCAAACAAGTGAATCCTGTCATGAAAGGAAGATACCTCCCACGTGATTCCACGATCTAGCGTGAAAGTAAATAATACAGTAGATGCCCCAGACATATTGTCAACATGAACAGTCTGCGAAAATAAGACAATTAATACATTTCGCCCATAAAAACAAAAGCACCAAGAAGTGTCATACAACCTTCGGTGTTCCTTGCAGTTCAACAATATTAGCTCGCAGATCAACAATTCCAGAATCCAGATTTCCTTCAATACGTGCATTTTGGATAAGAAGATCAAGGATGCTGACAAATAACTCGAAGAGCCTAAAGAAGTATGCATATATCAATATTAAGACACATGTAGGAAGAATTATGATAGAGAATATCACTGAAGAAAACAGACCTATTTTGGATATCAGGTGGCAACCCTAAAATCCGGTTGAGAAATCGTCCAACATCATGCATGTCAGAATCAACAATACGACCAGAAATTTTTCCAGGATCCTTCCCATTACCTGAGATATTATTTTAAGAATCAATCCACAGAATTTGATGACGGCTTAAAGTTATTGACAACAAAAGATATACATTGTGAACACTTTGTGTGTGCTTCTTAGTGTGATTTTGTGATTAATCAGAAAAATATAAAAACCATAAGTTAAGATAAAAATAATGGCACAACTAATTAAAGCAACTGGCACAAAAATGAACGGTCACTAATTTCAACTGCTTGATTCTGCAGGAAACAAGTTACGTGAATCGTGCAAGTCTAAAATCAGAAACTGAAGGAGATCTCTTCACCAGGACACTACCAAGAACTGAATCTCTGATTATTCCTACTGAAATAAGAGCTGCTTTCCCCTTGGAGATGAAACCTTGTATAGCTTCAGGATTCTCAGATGAACATCCTGGTGGAACAACAGGCAAAGCATCCTGAAATGAAGAGATTGGTTTTGTTTGGCAGAGGGGTGTCAATAATTAAGAACTAGCAAGTGAGAGAGAACAAAGAATGATTAATCCAAAGTTATATAAATGTAGCGAGAATAGAAAGACCTGCTCCATAATTCCTCTATAGAGCACCATCAGAGCCCTCTTTCCATAGACACTATCATAATTATAAGCACTTAGAGTAGGTCCAGCCCTGCAACACATTCAACGGCAGTAATACTTACAGTTTAGATATAATTTTCACATTTAGCAGCAGCAATTATCACAGCGACAAGGATAATTTGATTTCACCTGCGGTCTCCCTGTGTTAGTGCCCCAAGAGATTCTAATCTCTTTGCAACAATAGATGCAAACCGTCGTTCACCTCCAAGATTTGTGAATAGTAGCCTGTGAGGAATTCAAAAGAGGGATGCGGGGTTTGCGGTGGGGAAGAAAATCTTTAGTTTCAGGAGATGGGTGATGGGACAGCCCGAAGAATAGTTCCAGATTTCCTATAAAAGTCTATTGAGGACAATATGACTTGGCACCTCTACATGATTCTTAGACCATAATTTGCAAATAATGGCATCTGTAACCAAGTAATGCACACAAAGAATCGTGCACCAACAAAAAATTTGTGATGACAATAAAATCTATGATTTTATAGGTCAGTGATTTTAATGATTTCCCAATGAACTCCATAGCTTATATGGTTTTTGCTTCTTGACATTGAGATATTTTCACAGAATAGTGAAAATATAATACTGTACAGTTCATTTTAACTCAAAGAACCAGTTGATTGGCATCAAAAAGTAAAGATAAATGGCACATTTCACCTTTCAAACCAATTCAATTATTAGATTTAAAGAATTGCCTCAATTATCTTGAGGTTCATATCAATCTAGTTTGTATTATCTTCTACCAGTAAGGTTAATCTGGAGCAGATTGACAAGGGAGATTTAAGGTCCTTTGAGCATATGACGGAAATTTATTAAAGTCATCTTTCTCAAATATTTTCATATGCAGCATATATTTTCTACATATTCAAATTCACAATGCCTGACCTTTCAACTTTCAAGAGTAGCGTCAAGTGAGAAATAAACAGACTTCTAAAAATCTTATCCTTGCACATTTGGTCTTCCTTTCTTAAATTGAATACACTTAGGAACTCTGACCAGTACATAGTCCCCACCTGAGATAGTACTGATGATTACATCTTATGGTCTTGAAAGTAAATTTATGTTCTAGTCCTGAAAGTAGCAAAAAGAAGAAAAGAAAAGGTCCTCCAAACAAACAATTCAAAATCATGAGTCTTCTCAAATTGCATTAATGGAAATCTAAAGTAGGCATTTTGACTGCTACATGAGTTTGTACGTATTCTGTATGCGAATCATTCAACAGGATAACCTTTTTATCCTAACTAAAGCAATAGTTTCAACTGATCAAAAGAAAAGTGGAAAAAACAAACAATAATTTGAAATCACATAATTAGTGAAATATATTACAGAAAAACTTTAACTTTCTTAGGATTAAGCTCTATACTTTCAAATATTTGCTGATACCAACACCCCTCTCAAAAAATAGGTACACTTCAACTGCATAATAGTGCCATAGCTATATTTTTGACATCATGCATCCGTACAGAATCTTATACTTGGATCCCATCTCTCACTTCACACACACAAGGACTAAGATTCTAATTGGAGCCATAATTTGATAACTTGTTAACAAAGTAATGTGAGTGTAATCTCTGCTAGTTGAGTTAAATTAGAGGAACAATAAAAAAATCCAGCTCGTGATTAGCCATTGATGATTTAAACATGCTCATGGTCGCATTAACTAATATGGTGCACCAATTATTAACACATGCCATTGACCAAATTATCTTAGATGATAATCCCATCAACAACTATAGCATACTACCTTTTCCAACTTTGATTGTCATATATTTTTCTTTCAGCTGCCGCATATTGATGAATGTGGGAGATGAAAGTATATTTGAACTTCTTGTGCAAAACAGTTAAAATCACCTGTACATCATGCAGTATTTTTCCTGACTATCAAAGCATGATATGTACCTATACTCCGGTGCAGAAGCTTGATTCGATCGATGAGTTCTCCCAAATTGTTGAATTGCTCGATCTGCACTCCATGGCAGTTCTAGAGTTAAATGAACTCTCCTTTTCTGTCATGAAACATAATTGAAGGCCCCATTATTAAAAACAATTGTGAGATCTTCATCATACAAACAAACTGGAACAAGCAACTTCTTTTAAAGCAAAAACTCATGTAAATGCCAACCATTTTCTATGAACAATAATGTTTTTAACTTGTAAACAGGAGTTAAGAAACTCATACTATACCACAAAAGCTAATCTAAAGAACTTAAGAGATGAAGAAAATTACACCAAAAAATATATACCTGATTTAAGGCCCTTCTATCTGCTTGCAAAGAAACACCTGCTGATCCAGCTTCTGAAATAATTGCAACAAGCTTCTTCCCGTCCATAAATAGCTGCTTCTCATGCATATTGACCATTTCCATGGTAACCTCCTTGCTGAGGTAGTTTAAGAAATCATACTTCAGTAATTGCAAGATAAAACTTTTGAGTGAATGAACCAGAATGTGCCAAAACTCACGTGTTCCGTGCTTGATAGGTCACACCTTTGCCGCTAGAAGCCCTGACAAGCATGCCGCGTCTCCCTGTAATTTCCGCAACTTTATCGGGACCTCCAAGCTGTCAAATATCACACGTTAATTGAAGGCTGATAACATGTTTAAGAAAAGATTTAGAGATTTTCTAGAAACAAGTTGGGAAAATTAGCTTCTTTAGCAGCTACCCGATCAATAATATCATCCAAGGGATTATTTGGAAGATCCAAAGTGCGAATTATATCCAAAATTTTAGTTTTACGTTCCAGAGCTCCTTCATACCTAGAATAGAAGTCAAAAAAGTTATTGGACTTGCAAATCAACTAAAAGTAAGTATTACAACAAGCAAGGGTAAAAGGGATAAAGGGGAAAAAAATTTGAAGTCCATTTGCAGACAAAGAGTACCGCTGTAATAGTTCCGCGACATAGGCATGTCTTGCTTGGAGATATTCCTCCGTTTTCTCCTTGCAAGAAGGACATGACCAGTCCCCAGATACAGCTTCTACAACAGGGGGAACTAGACATGCAGGATGGATTAGCTGGCCACAACAACTACAGTGAAGCAATTTCTTCCTCTCCTACAAGAAAAGATAGTGATGTCATGAGGGTATAAACCACACTTAACATGTCTAAAAATAAAAGAAAATGAAACAAAACAAGACACCTCTTCTGAATTGCAAATATCACAGATCTGAAACTCGTCGTCAGATTCAGCAGATTCGGGTTGAGAGTCGCCTGTGATATACAGATTCAGTTATTAATAAATTGTGGAGCCACGTTTAATTTCCTATCACAATAAAAAGCATTGCAGCTCTATTTTGATATTTAGTAAGTGTTGAGAAAAATAAGCAAAACGAATGCTCTACAAAATCAGCAGAAAGTCGAGGCAGCAATATGCAACATAGAATATAGTTGAAGAAACTAATGATAAAAATAAAGCTATAATGCACCATGAAAGTTTGAGAATGACAGGTAATGATATTACAAAAGAAGATGCAAGTAATTCCAAGAGAGAAGCCCCTAAGAGCAAGAGTACTTAAATGTTGCCATAGTATGACATGATATCTGAAACGACGCAAACAAAGAGATTTAGCATATCCAGTACGCAACACTATTACTTTCTGATTCTTCATCACTTTCTTCATCACTTGCATCTTGCCATCTAGCTACTTTCCTCACCCTCCCTCTGAATGAAACACCAGGTGTTGCTGAATGCCTCTTTCTTTGAAGCTCCTTCACGCTTTCCTCTAACCACATGAATTGGAAGTGAATCAAAAAGGCAGCAGAGTTAGAGATACAAATTTTGTACAATGAATGTATCAGTATATTCCAAGAACTTGATCTGTTCCGCCAGCCACAAGCATGGCAAGAACTAGAAGTAATGGGCAGACTTCACTAGGTAATGCTAACCTAGCAACTGGGCAAGGTATTAACAGTGTTAGTTAAAAGATACATACCTGGGAGCGGTTCAGGCTTTTCAGGTAAAGGATAGTTCTCTTCAACAAACTTGAGCAGCAATTCACGAGGCCCAGAGATAAAGTCATCAAGCTCAAGTCCCTGTTAAAGGAAACATTTTAATATCAAAAGATTATTACAATTGGAAAGAGGCCGATTTAGTTATCTTTGGATTGGCCTAAGACAAAGGAGTTGCAGATTAAGATGTAGGAGGCTTACATATTTTGACACAGCTTCCTCTGTCCGAGCCTCTCCGGTACTCTGTAGGCCGATGACTACACACTTGTTCTCCATCAACGCTTGCTTGGAGAGTCTAACTACTGCAGGTACTTTTGCCGACATACACATATGTCTAAAGAAACGCTACAACAGATAATAGCACAAACACATGCTAAACTAAGTAAATTACAAGAAATTATAAAGGTCAAGTTTAAGAATAGCAAGCTTGTTATTTTGAACTTGATTCCAAACCTGATGATTTGCCCAGTATAATCTCCAAAGCTGACTTGTGCTAGGTTTCTCATTGTTAAGAATTGCACTTGCACGTAGCAGTTCCACCCTCAGTTCCGCCCAAAATTCTGCTGCTTTCTCGTACATGTCCTAAGAAATGCATGAAATCAGATGGCAATAATGCAGCTATCAATGTTCATCAAAAAAGCATGCTTCAAACATGACTTTGACCAGAGAAAATTCTCCGATATTACGAGCAATGGACCTATGTTTTATTTTAGATGGCAACAAATCTAGCTTTAACAGCACAGAAACTTCAAATAACAAACTTAAAAATAACTATTTGATGTCAGCACAAGCACTATGCTCTAAGCAGTTGTACTTCTCATGACCCTCTGCCTGGTGAACAAAAAGAATGTTGCAGTCATGAAAAATGAAAAGAAAAGAGGAAGATAGAATATCCAATACAACGATTGATGCACCATAAAGTAGGAGGAGGTTATATTACAGAGCTAGAGACATTTAAAGGTGAAAATCTGTGAGAGAGATATATTGGTTCAACAAGGATATGATCCAGCAGTTGCTAATGATAGGAGAAATGTTGACTAACAGTTAGTTCGCTGAGAAAAACTTTTAAAGAATAACAGAGATATATAGTCAAATCTCTATAAACCAGAACAGAATATAAAATGACCAGCCTCCTAATAGGACACCACTAAGTAGCCTATAGATATTCCTCGTCCACCTGGAGTAACATGAACATGACCAGGCTACTACAGCAAGCACAGAGCTATCATATCGTGCACCATACCATCATTGTGGCCTCTAATGGCACTTCAACAACTTCAAACTCTGCACCTTTATAGCTCAGCGTACGACAAACATACATTCCCCTGAAATGCCAACAATCATTAGCATCGCATCACAACCTTTCCAACAAAATTGTCGCAAAACAACATAATTCGGAACCTCGCTTTCATGTCCATTGCAACAAGTTCAAGTGCTCCAACACCTCCTTTCTCCATAGCACCTGAAAAAGAATAAGTAAAGTAACGCTAAATGGTACCAACCCCCAAGGAACAACAACAAATGAAGCAAGGAACTAATAGCAACGTAGTACAACAACCACAATGTACATAGCTGCCTGAATGCAGGCTAAAAAAGCACCAATCGAAGTGAAAATGGAATGCGTAATAAGATGGTTTTCCATTAGTTAACTTAATAGATCTATACACTTCTTCACTAGTCAAAAGATGGAAAAAATGACCAGCTGCCTAGCTCTTGGCAAGCAGACCTTTTATCTACACAAGCAGGTGGCTTCAGCAAAATATAAGCAACAGTTTGGCTGCACATGTGTCATTTTATCTTAGGGCCTCTGATAGTAAACATGATCATACTCGGAGCATCAACATCTGCTCGTTTTTTAATGTTTTTACCTTTTACAGCAAACAGGAAATTTCTCCACATAATTTTTAATATGATGAACAAACATATTTTAAGGGCATCAAACATATATTCAGCTAAAGAAAGAGAAATTGCACCTAAAAAATCGCGAAAATTAAGAAAAGATGTTCCAGCTCCCCAGAGGCCCAGTCGAACCATATAACCCATGTTCCGTGGTTCGGAAGCACCAGTAGCCGAGCAATAAACAACACGAGCGTGAGGAAGTCGAGCCTGTAATGTGAAAATAATTTTCAACAACTAACCATCCAATTATGCCTCTTCAGACAAATTTTACAAGAATGACTTGAAAGTACACATCATAATTGAAGATGTGCAGCAGCAAGTCAAATGGATGTAAACAGCATCTGTACTAATATTCTAACAATTAGATAATATAAAAGGGTAGGAAATTTTGATGCCAAGAACTCCTCTATTTACTAATGTTGAGTTCCATATCTACCAAACAGATCTGATTAAAGATAGTAAAGAGAATTAGAATCATGAAAATATATGTTATTTCTTATCAAATCTATAGCAGTTACATCTTATATATATAGACAAGTGAGAAGCAAGTAAACAGCTATAACTAACTATAGAGTAGTACAGCTGTCATCTAACAAACTAACTGATTGTGCAGCTAGCTTACAAATGCTAAAATCACTTGCCTGTGACATACTACACTCTTACAGTTAACAAAACTAATTAACTAAGTAAACTGACTACTAATCTCTCTTATCATCCCCCCTCAAGCTGAGCAGGGCAGGCCATGTAAAGCTTGGTCTTGAGATGCTGAAAAACTGACTTAGACAAATGCTTAGTCAATAAGTCTGCAACCTGTTCTGTAGTTGAAATGTGAGATATAGCCAACTGCTTGGATTGAACTTGTTCTCCAACAAAATGATAATCAATCTCAATGTGCTCTGTTCTAGCATGATAAACAGGATTGTTTGCCAAAGCTAGAGCTGAAGCATTATCACAAAACAATCTAGGAGTAGTAACTGATATGCCCAAATCCTTTAAAATATAAGTGAGCCACTTTATTTCTGCTGAAGTAATTGCCATGGCCCTGTATTCAACTTCAGTAGATGATCTGGCCACTGTTGGCTGCTTTTTAGATGTCCAAGAAATGATATTATGGCCTAAAAATATACAATAAGCAGTGGTTGATTTCCTGTCCAAAGCACTACTAACCCAATCTGAATCTGAATAGGCCAGAAGATTGAAAGGACTAGGCTGAAGAAGAATGCCTTGAGAGTAAGAACCTTTAATGAACCTGAGTAGCTTCTTCAAAGCTAAAAAATCATGCTGAGTAGGACTGTGCATAGACTAACACAAAGTATTTACTGCAAACTGAATATCTGGCCTTGTCATGGTGAGATATTGGAGTGCTCCTACTAGGCTTCTAAACTGAGTAGGATTAGAATATGGAATTTGAGAATGCCCGCCTCGAAGTTTTAGCCATAGTAGGTAGCCCGGTGGAATGACACTCGACCATACCGACTTCTGCAGGAGATCAAGAGCATATTTGCTTTGATGCAGTAGTAGACCATTTGAAGAATAATGAACTTCAATCCCCAAGAAATAAGTCAAGGAACGCAAGTCTTTCATAGCAAATTTCTGTTGCATTAATATAATAAGATTATGAATAACCTGTTGAGAAGAACCAGTAATGATTATATCATCTACATACACTAAGATGATTGTGATTGTAGAATCAGTCTTACAGATGAAGAGAGAGTTATCTGAACTACTGCACTTAAAACCCTGATTAAGAAGAAAAGAAGAAAGCAGTTAATACCAAGCTCTTGGAGCTTGCTTGAGCCCATAGAGAGATTTGTTCAATTTACACACAAAATCTGGATGTGTAGAGTCCTCAAAACCTTGGGGTTGAACCATATAGACCTTTTCATCCATTGACCCATGTAAAAAGGCATTAGACACATCTAATTGCCTTAAGGTCCACTTAAAAGTGATAGCCATAGTAAGAACAATTCTTATAGTCTGTGGTTTAACCACTGGACTGAATGTTGCATTGTAGTCTAAGCCTTCTTGTTGATGAAAACCTTTTGCGACCAACCTTGCTTTGTATCTAGACACAGTCCCATTTGCATTATACTTGATCCTGTACACCCATTTGCAACCAATTGGATCTCTATCAGGAGGGAGAGGAACCAGAGTCCAGGTATGCTGCTTTAGTAATGCCTCATACTCCTCTTTCATAGCTTGAATCCAGTAAGTATAAGTAGATGCTTGTTTATATGATGTTGGTTCAGTGGTTGGTGTCGTAGTTTGTGTATGCAAATTGTAGAGATGAGGTTTAAGACTTCCTGTTTTGGATCTAGTAAGCATTGGATGCCTAGAAACAAGAATAGAAGATGTAGATGTTGAAGAGGAAGAATTCAGTGATGTTGAACTTGTCCTGGAATCATTTTCTGAAACTAACTGTGAATGATTCTCATTATTAGATGATATACTGAATGAAGAATTTGGCTGAGATAGTGATGATGAATCAGAAGAAAGGACATGACCACTGGCAGTCTCTGATAATGTAGACTGAGTAGGATTAGGAGAATTAGAACAAATAAGAGGAGGAAAAGGAACCTGAGCAGGAAGAGTTTGATCACTGTTACTAACTGGAGATGAAGAAGCAGTAGTACTTGTGGATGAAAACCAGTCAAATTTAGGATAGTCAGAAGAATACTGCAGTTGTGCAAAAGGAAAAACATGCTCTACAAACTGCACATGCCTAGAGATGTACACTCTGTTAGTATCAGTATCCAAGCACCTATAACCTTTAGTAGTTGGACAATATCCAATAAAGACACAGGGTACAGATCTTGGCTGAAGCTTATGTTTAGTGTAGGGTCTCAACCAAGGATAACACAAGCATCCAAGAACTTTGAGAAGATCATAGTCTGGATATTTGGAATACAGACACTCAAAGGGTGACTTATTTGATAAGACATTGGTAGGCAGCCTATTTATGAGGTAATTAGCAGTAGCTAATGACTCAAGCCAAAGGTGATTAGGAAGATTAGCTTGATGCATGAGTGTTAAAGCAGTCTCAACTAGATGCCTATGTTTTCTTTCAACCTTCCTATTCTGTTTAGGTGTATAAGGACAGGTTGTATGATGTAAGACTCCTAAAGACTGAAGAAAAACACTAAATTGTGAATTAACATATTCAGTGCCATTATCAGTCCTAAAGAGCTTAATCTTTGTATCAAACTGTGTATGCACCATATTATTGAACAATTGAAAAGCAGTGTAAGCATCAGATTTGTTTTTCAGAGGATAAAACCAAGTAAACATGGTAAAATCATCTAAAAACAGTATATAGTATTTGTAGTTTTTACAGGAAGGCAAAGGGGATGGACCCCAAACATCATAGTGCACTAACTCAAAAGGCCTAGTAGTAACAGTTTGAGACAAAGAAAAAGGAATCTTATGAGATTTGGATACAGCACAAGCATTACAGACTGCATTGTCACTCTCTAATTTTTCATTTAATAAAGAAGACAAAGTAGAGTAAAGCTTTTTAGCAGGATGTCCTAGTCTTTGATGCCAGAGAACAGAGATGGAAAGTTTCTTGGAACTGCAGCTGCAACTGAGTAGTGTAGGTGACATGGGAGTGAAAAGAGAGGAACTGGAAGCTAAACTGTAAAAACCTTGTTCACAAGGGCCCCTGTACTAAATCTGATGAGTAGAGTTATCCAAAATGAGTACTTCTTTTGAGTTAAAAATGACTGTGCAGTTGTTATCATGAGTGAGTTTAGAGATGGATAACAAATTGGATGAAATATGAGGAATATGAAGAACATTAGTGAGCTTATATATGAAATTAGGTGTAGACAACTTACCAGATCCAATACTAGTGATAGGGAGTTGAGAACCATTACCAACAGTGACAGTTTGATTGCCTTGATAAGGAGCATGAGAATAGAGATTGGATAAATCATTGATTACATGTGTGTTTGCTCCAGTGTCCAAAACCCATGCCGTTTCTGATTGTGTTGATTGTCCAGTCTGAGCAGAGTATGCTTGCTTCTCTAATTGTGGATTTGCATAACTGACATCAAACCTATACCAACACTCTCTTGCAGTGTGATTTGGCTTTTCACAAATCTGGCAATAAATCTTTGTTACTGTTGATGTAGTAGAGAGTTTAGCTGCAGACTGGGAAGGATTAGGCAGAATTCCTTGAGAATTAGCTGCAGAAGAAGTTTGTGAGCTTCTACTCCTCCTCCTCTATATTGTTGCCTACCTCTACCTCTGCCTCTACCTGTACCTCTTCCTTGTGAGGTATTGACATACAACAGTGTGTGAGCTTCAAAAGATGAATCAGTTAAGGTAAGCTTCTTTTTCAACTAAAAATTGAACTCTTCACTTATGAGTAAAGTGTTGAGTTCTAATGGAGTAATAGGAGTGGATCGAAGTCTCACACTAGACTAAAAAGAGTCATACTCTGAGGGTAAGCCTCTAAGAGTATACAAAACAAGATCTTCATCTCTGACAATATCATCCACAGCTGCAAGACTGTCAGTGAGAGTTTTAATCTCATCAAGATAAGCTTGCATCATGAAAATATCTGTTATTTCTCATCAAATCGATAGCAGTTACATCTTATATATATAGACAAGTGAGAAGCAAGTAAACAGCTATAACTAACTATATAGTACAGCTGTCATTTAACAAACTAACTGATTGTGCAGTTAGCTTACAAATGCTAAAATCACTTGCCTGTGACATACTACACTCTTACAGTTAACAAAACTAATTAACTAAGTAAACTGACTACTAATCTCTCTTATCAGATAGCTTCTATTGACAATACAGAAATTGGAGTTGACATAGCCAAAAAGCAAAAAAGTTGTCATCAGGCATATGACGCCATAAGCCCATAACTACAATTTTTAAGCTCAATTCAAGCTCCTAAATAGTGCATATCTACCAGTCATTTTTAACAAGCCTAAAATTTGATCTCAATGAAGAGGATGATGTAATATAACTCAACATTAAAACAGCGGATGACAGGACAAGAATTGGTATCAGACTATCAGTAGGTACATGCTGCTCATCTGAGTCAAACAAGTTGAAGAAATGCAGAAGGGTAAGAGATGGGCCCAGAAGGTGAAGAGGGGGAACAGAGACAGAAAGACATATATTGTTCTGTTGGCATGTCACTGAATAATATAAAATTAGGAGATAATAGTTAAAGCATGCCCTCTGAGATAACAGTAAAGACATTCAAGGACATTATATGTACCAATCATCCAGTTGCAGTAGCAAACCTGAATTTCAAGGACAGCTTCACCAGTCCGAGTTGGCTGCCCTCCAGCTTCAGGGACTAAATTTTTGGCTTTGTGACACTACATTCAAACATTTGAATTTATTACTGCAAGAAAGATGATATTGAAACCGTCTATGGCAATGAATTAAGCGAAAACTGTTGGTTTCAGGTGTACATGGGGTTAAGTAAGAAAAATTAATTCATCCATATCAGGGGGATAAAATTACATACCTCATCAAATATAACAAGGCCATCAAATTCTGGTCCACACCACTGCACAAGCTGCTGTAAACGAGAACGGCCTTTCTCAGAAGATGCTATTAGACTGCTGTATGTCAAGAACATAACTCCCTCCCTTATGCCAACAGATTTGGAGTCGAGTTTAGAATACGGAAGCTTGTTCAGGGCATGTACTGTAAAGGATAAAAAAGAAGCTTCATGAAAAATGCACCCAATTCCAATAAATTAGAAGTGCACATTCAAGTTGAAGAAAATTTCTACTCGAAGTTGTACAAACTAAGAACTAAAATGGAACCCCAACCCCTTCCTTGCGGCCAAAAAGAAGATTTATCCTTATAAGATTGGTTAGTCACAACTTTTGTGCATTCATCAATAGTCTTCGAAATCCCAACCCTCCCCCCACCCAAGAAAAAAAAACAAAGGAGAGGAAGAAGAGGAGGAGGAGGAGGAGAGGGGGGTATACAATGTTCATACAGCTGAACTAGTTATGATTTTGAGCAAAAATAAATATGAGCTTACATACCAAAATGTATATGTTGCCACTTTATTAGCCATTAGTATTATTGAATTTCCAAGATCATATTAAATTCAAATACAAAAACAGGAGAAGTAAACCATCATCCAAAGTAAATAGGCACAAGAAGATGAAGTTACAGAAGATCATATAGAACTTCAAAGAGACTATATAGGTATGCAAAGGCAACCCCCCACCCCCCTAAACCCAAAAAAAAAAACAGAAGGAAAAAAGAAAAAGAAAATTTGACAAGATTGTCATCTGGATTTTCCTACCTTCAACACCCATTGCACCCACGTCAGCCAAGTCTCTTATTGCATCAAATTTTAAGTCTGAACCAACAGATATCCACCTGTATAAGATCATCAGAGAAGGATAGGAAAAATTCATTATACAACACAGCTTTCTAGCCCAACAATTATATCAGACCTCGACAAAATTGAGCCCCATATGAAAAATGGGATGATGATCTGAATCAGGCTTAAGACTTACAATGCTTTTCTTCTCCTATGGTGCCAGTTCTCCCATATTAATCCTGCAATTGTTCTTCCTTTACCAACACCAGCACCATCTCCAATAAAAAATCCTGCCCTGGCACCATTTGGAAGGTGCTGAAGATGTCTCTGTGATTGGAAACAGTATCATATTGCAGGTGTCAGTAAAAACTCAAAATACTAAGCCATAAGGCAAATATAGAAACTACCTGACAGGCATAAACCAAAGTTTCAATTTGCAAGCACGATAAAGACTTTGAACTTTCCAGCTCATCTTTGATCTCAAGATCATAAGTTGGTTCGGGTGGCTGAACTGCTGACAAGGAAGACGTCTCCACAATAGGATCTGGATGAGGAGGACCAATAGATAATTTGGGAGGGCGCTGCATGGTAATCATCAATTGGGGAAGGAAAAAGGGAAGAATTGTTAATAGTGGCTGAGCATGTTCACTTGAAACAAAAAGGTCAGTAGCAATGTTGGTAAGAATGGAAACATAGAGGTGTTTTGATCAGGGTAAGAAAGCATACATAATCCATGAATGTTTCTCCAGCCAAGCCACCTTCATCTTCTTCACGTTCCACTTCTATAGCTACCTGAAAGTCAACATCAGAAGAAAAAGAATTAAAGATGAGACTTTCCAGTCAAGATCTCAAGGCAAACACCAACAAAAGATCTAAGATTTTATGGTAAATTCTTTAGCAGCATCTACACCAGTAAAACAAAATACTTCACAAAGAACTATTAAGAGTGTAGCTCGAAATAGACCCATTCATTCATGTGAGAATATAAGGTGAATCAGGTTTAACTACTCGACAAATAATGCAGCAGTAAAGCAATTAAAAAAGAAACCATATAGAGAAATGTGGATAAATATTACTTTCTGGCAAGCACCCACAGGAAGCCACTGCAGTAGCTTGTCCTCTTTCAACTATATAAACCTGGATACCAAGATTCTCCTAGAACAACTTGATGATACTAAAATGGGACTCGAAAAGACATTTCAACCACATGTAAATTTCGATTGATACAGAAAGCCCCAATGATTTTATACCGGTTTTATGGACTTGGGTAATAGAATACACAACTGTAAGTGGAGATGATTGCATATCTGAGGTGAATGGCAGCACACTTGCATATCTGAGGTAAATGGCAGCACACACCACAGTGCTCAGCTAGTATATAAATGCATTTACTTAATAATTACAGAGATAGTTGTGGCACGAATTACATGGACCCTATGCAAACGATAAGTAGAACACGAAATGAAATAGTCATATTAAATTGTTTATTTAGAAAAAGCACTGCATATAAGAACTGAAACAAGTGCAAAGATTAGCAATCAGATAAAGAGGAAAGGAAGACCTCGTTGACTTCTTCAGGAGGAGGAGGAGGAGGGAGACGGAGAGGAGGGGGAGGAGGAGCACCAGGAGGAGGAGGAGGAGCAGCACCAGGAGGAGGAGGGTAGAAGGGGCGCATCTTAGAGAGATCGACAGCGAGGTCGACCCCACACTGAGGGCAATTGAAGCGAGAGAGGCCGTGTGGGACGTTGAGTATGGCCTTGCAGTGAGCACAAGGCAGCTGGATCTTAGTCGGATCAATGCCATGGGCCCTCTGTTGCTGTTGCTGTTGCTGTTGTTGAACCCTCATCAGCTCCGGCGGCAGCATCTGCGGCAATTGACAGGTAGGGCAAACGAACTCCGTTAGCCCCGGCCCCACAGATAAGATCACCTTGCAGCCTGCACACCTCACCTGGCATACCGTTCCCGTGGAGGCAGCGGGTACCGGTGGCGGAGGAGGTGGTGCAATTGGTGGCGGCGGCATAGTCGGCTGCCCCATTTCCGTACTATCTCGAAATATATATATATATATATATATATATATAGTAAAAATTCAATTTGGACTCCACGCTCGAAAATTACAATGAACAAATATTGGCGAAAAATAGCTCAGGACTGAGAATTAATTATGTAAAATTAGCAACAAACAAAAAATAAATGAAATTGGACTGACAGGGAG
Organism: Cordia subcordata; assembly: GCA_028554755.1. Taxonomy (NCBI): domain Eukaryota; kingdom Viridiplantae; phylum Streptophyta; class Magnoliopsida; order Boraginales; family Cordiaceae; genus Cordia; species Cordia subcordata. The sequence goes on from JAPTOF010000035.1 coordinate 125,409, forward strand.
ATGAAATGGAGCCCCGGAGACCGGGTCAGGGTTTGGTGTTTGGACTTCCTAAGTTTTCTGGAAAAAAAAATTTTTAAAGAAAAGAAACAAATAATAAGTGTATTGAGTGTAATTCGATTCAATAAATAAGAAGTAGAAGAAGAATGATGATGTTGTGTTTGGGGATTGGAGAGCGAGAAAAAGGAATATAGAGAGTTTTTAAGGTGATGGTGGTGAGGCTTTGGCGCTCTTTGTATTTTTGGCACCCGCGGCCACGCTTATATATATATATATATATTGTGTGTGTGTGTGTCGCCTACTACTTACTACATCCTACTCCTCGCACGGCCACGGCGTCGTCTATTTGTTCCGTCCATGCCCACAAGCCATGCACGTGATTCCTCTTTTATTATTTCTGGTTTTAAATAAGTTTTCATTTTCAATTAAGTAATAAGTTTTCATATTCAGTTGGAGCGTGCTAAAGAGTAATTTATACTGTTAAACTAACTACTAAAAATATAAAAATAGAATGTCTTGGTAAATCACGATAAAATGATTGAAATATAATAATTGAATAATAAATAATTTAACTATTTAATAAACTTTATTTCATGAGCAATTAATTAATTTTTATGTTATTTAATAAATTTTAATTTTTAAGAAATTGTAGACTATAATTATTGAAAAAATGTTCAAAAAAGTTAAATTATTGTCAAAATAAAAAATTATATCACATAAAGTAAATAATAGTTTATTATTGTACATTTCAAATGATCTTTTAGTAATCTTGACAACCAATTTTGATTCTCAAATTCAGAACCAAACATGATCTCATTTAATAAAAGTCTATTTGGTATAAAAATAACAAAATATATTTCTATTTTTACTATGAATTCTTTTAACCAAAGGTCTATTTTTAAAAGACCTTTTTAAAAAATGATATTTTTTAATTAAAAGCCAAACAACCCATAAGGGGTGTGGTCAAGCTTTTTGATAAAGTACTTAAAAGTGATATAAAACATAAGAGGTACACGGTCTAGTTTTGACTATATTTTAAATCAAACTAAAATTAAATTTGTACATTTGAAATTAACCAGTTGGTTTTTTATCATTTTTATAACCAAATCAAACTAACATGTCTAAGTTGGTTTTATTTAGTTTGGTTTTGATTTTCTTTAAAAAATTAAAAAAAATCAAATTTGATAATTAAAAAAAACACTTTTTTAGAAAGGTACATTCTTTTTACAATAACCATTTGGCTTAATTTTCAAACAAGTTAAAATTATGAAAAAAAACTAAAATACAACTTTTTTTCAGCTCAAAAACGTATCGTTTTCAAATAACTCCAAAGAAGTCCTAATATACATCGGGTTTACTTATTTTTTATAACAGGTGATGAATGTAATAATGGATTTTTAAATTAAATATCAATTGGTTAGCAATTGAACATTCAAATAAAAAATAATCATATAAGAACTTATATAACATATCTCAAAATCCTTTAATGAAATCAACTCTGTATATACTTTCATATTCCATATTTTATATGGGCTTATTTAATTTTAATGGGTAATGATAAATCTAATAATTAGTATTTTACATTTTACAAATAGAGCTTATTTTGAGTAGCAATTAATTGATAATGAAAAAAAAAAAACTCAAAGCAACAATGTATGTAAATAATCGTTAATAGGCAAATGATAAGTTAATATATAAAGGTGAGGCAAAAAATTACTGATATGATATATTTTAAAATGCACAAGATGAAATGACTCTTATATATCCTAGCATTTTCACAAAGCGTGAATTTATTTATTTAACAACAGATAATAAATCTAATTCTGAATCTTTATAATTTTGTCCTATATAGTTATAGATTCTAATAAATTAGAACCCTCGAGCGTGTACATTTCCTCTCTCAAAAGAACCCTCGAATCCACCAAAGGAAGTGCTTAGAGAAGAATTAAGAGGAGTCACCTCTTATAGACTTGTCTCATCTTAATCTGGCTAATAAAATTCTAAAATGCTTGAGATGCCTTTTATCGTTATTGATTTTAATTGGTAAATTCCTCTTTGAATGTTTAGATTAGTGATAGATAGGGTTGTACATAGTTTGATTTGACTCTAATTCACTGTTCATATTACACATTTAACTACTATAAACATAAAATTTAGGGTAAATACAGTTTGTAAAAGTCTAACTAATATACACATCAAATTAAGAATGAATATAGTTTGATTTGATTTGTGAACTTATTTCAAACCAAACTAGTTGGTTTTAATATGAAACTAACCAGTTGGTCTTTGTCCATATAAAATAACTAAATCAACCTGAAATTTTAAGTTGATATGGGTTATGGTTAGTTTACCGAACTTTTATCCACCCCTAGTGATAAATGGAAGCTTTGTGATATAGACTTGAAGGCTCATTTTATCCTGGAGCCTTAATTGTTTTGAGTTGGAGATTGTTGATATTTGTAGAATACTTGGCTTCTTTAGATAAGAAGAAGAAAAAGATGTTTGTTGAATCCTAGCACATCAAATATATTGTGTCAAATGCAAGATATTTTTGTAGGAAAATGATTATTGCAGGGCCTAATTTGTATACAAAACGTGTATAATATGGTGCTGTTCAGGAGTTTGGTAGCTCATACTATCGACACTCGGGAGCTGTTGAGGGATAACCGGCTTCTATATTAGCGTTTGCAATTTCTCTTTATCGACACTCGAGCAGTTGAGGGATAACCGGCTTCTATATTAGCGTTTGCAATTTCTCTTTTTCTCCTACAATAATCGAAAGAAAGAATTCCTTTCTTCAACCTATATACCATTTCACCAAGTAATTATGCCTTGAAAACAAATTTCCTCCATAGCTTTCTGTCCAATATATATTTCACTACGGTCTATTTGGATTGAGGGGAACGTGTGAGGGAAAAAAATGGAGAGATTAAACGAATCCTTTCCTTGTTTAGTTTGAAAGTAGATAGAGGGAAGTGAATTTGAAAAGATGACCTTTACGCTCTCAAATCCTTTATTTTCAATCCCAGGTAAAATGGAGGGTGGGGATAACGCTCATCTCTCATATCCTCTGTTTACGCATAGAATTTATCCACTCCTTCCATTTTCTTCCTAATTCAAATATAAAATACTTACAATTATTTATGTCCCTTCCTCTCATAAAAATACCCCAATTTAAACATGAATAACTCATCTCTCCATTTCTTTATAATCTTTTCCTTTCCTTCCGGTTTTCCCCCTCAATCCAAATAGGTTGTAATTGTCTAATTTGTCCTCCATCTTCTTTTTCTCCAATACATCCTTCAATTCATTAAAAAGGATCTCGTTCAACCAAAAAAAAAAAAGAAAAAAGCAAATGTGATTTCGGGAACATCTAACATCTTTTACCTTTGCAAACACGACATTAATATATTTCTGCTTCTTTCTTACAATGTTAAGTGGACCAAATCTAGTGCAGTTATAACATGACTTAGCCAAGGAAAAAAGAAGAAAAGGAAAGAAAAAGTTACCACTAAGCGGTTGAGTGAAGCTGAAACCAAATTCAGAAATCCAAAGATACACAAAAACATACTCAAATGTACAGAGAGAGGGAGAGAGACGGCCGAATATCATAAAAATGTGACAACAAATGACCAATTATATCTATCTACTAGGATTATAATTGAGAATGTCGAGAATTGAAAGAAGTGAGCAACGTTGTAGGTAAGTCATTGCACAACTACGAGTTGAAAAACAATTGTTACACAAAAAAGAAAAAAAAAATACTCGGACATACATAGAGAGATAACAGAAAAGTGATAACTACTAAGAAAATATAATCTACTAAAAGATTATTATTGTTATTTACTTGGTAGGTTGAGTATGATTTGGGTTTGGGACTGGTTGAATTCTGACATAGGGGTTCCTGGTCAATGTCTCCCCTCTAAGTGCAGCAACATATCTGTCATTTGTATCTTCTTTCCGCTGCAGCTCTCCCAGATACTCTGCTAGCCGCTCTTTATTCACCTTCCCCATCATCTATAATAAGCAAAACCCAAAGCAACACCTAAAATGCTAAGCACTTAACAATGCCATATAACTAATACAAAATGTAAACTAAAATTAATTAATTAGATGATACTGGCAGTCATGTCAACGAGCTTATGCTCCAACTCCAGATGTCTATATATATATTGATATGGGCAAAATATTCTCCCCAATAAGAACGTGCCACATGTCAAGAAGAGTGTCTTGATACCCATGGCCAAACCCGAGGACCCCGGCTTCGGCCTTCATTTGGCAACCAACTACCCCATGGCCGAACCGGAGGACCCTGGCTTCGGCCTTCACTTAGCAACCAACTGCCTCGTGGCCACACCCCATGTAGAGGGCTTCGGCCAGCTCTACTACCCAAGCATTCCCCGTACGAAGAATGAAGAGTGTGCAACGGCCAATGTCTTCAGCACCGTCATCCATGACCGAAGCTAAAGAGGGATGCTTCAGCCATTCGTCCAGACTTAGCAATGACATCATTATTTCCTTATTAGGGAGGAGACAAATCTGCCAAAGGGATCAGAGCACTTAAGGTAGCAAGGAAGGGGTAAGACTCGTAACTGGTGCCCTAACGCCCATAAAGCCCCCTCCCCCAAAACTCTTGAAAAGGGATATCAACTTATTCTCTTCTCTCTACCCTATATTTCTATTCTAAATTCTTGTTTTTGCATGTTGTGAAAGATAAATTGACTTGACCGTCGGAGGTGAAACGGAGGGATTGCCCCGTATATTGTCTTTGTGGGATGAAGCAGCACATTCCTCCTTCAGAGGGCGAAGCCCAGCTTGTGCTCTGCGGAGATCGAAGGACCAATCTAGCTCTCCGGAGTAAAGGCGAACCATACCCCCTTTCCGGTGACAGAGAACTTCCAATGCTTCAGAGTTAGTCAAGTTACTGACGTGGCAGAGGTGAATTTCCATATATATATATATACATACGAGTGTGTATACATATGTGTGTGTATATATGTGCATGTATATATATGTGTGTGTATACATATACATATATATATATATATATATATATATATATATTGCGTGCAAATTAATATTGTGTTCCCTCTCTAAAATCAGTAACATACATATGTACTTAATACTTGGCCAATGCAGTGCCATCATCCTAAGGCTAGATAGAAAATCTTTATCTTGTATTTCACGTCCAGACCCCAAAGGTCTGTGTGGAGAAACAACACAATGAGAACAGGTCAAGTAGACTAAGACATTCAAGATAGACAGAGTAATAAGCAGTAAAGCTTTATGCAAAAGTCAAAAACCAGTATTCATCAAATTAATAACCCCTTCCACTCTCGTTCATATCAGTTCACCCTCAACCAGAAACAGTGCAGTGCTTCTCCTTGCACACTCATGTTATGTTGGTGAACCAAATATAGAAACACACCAAACATGAGAGGCACCTAAATTAGCCCGCCCCCCCTCCCTCTCTCTCTCTCTCTCTCTCTCTCTCTCTCTCTATATATATATATATATATTAGACTCATGTAATACAGATTAACACCATGACATTAACTAATTTATAAACCAAAACATATATCATCTCTTCCCCCAATATGAATGTGATGGAATTAGAAAATGTTGTTAATAATTATACGAATCTCGGATGCCAGAAAAGCAGCTATGATTATTTTCTTCATGTTAATTAACAGAGGTTTAATTGGCTAGAAATAAGTGAAAGTATAATCAGTAATTTTTTATTAAAAAAAAAAGAAAAAAGAAAAGGAAAAAGAGAGAAGGAGAAGGATGATACGAGGGTGTCAGGGCGGGCGGACTGGCGGAGTTTGGCTTCAAGATCGGGATTGCGGGAACTGGTGAGCTGCATCACACCGTAGCCGATGATACCAGGAACCACACCGCAAACGGTGGCGAAGGCCAAGAAGAATGGCTTTGAGTCTCTGGTCTTCCTTACTAGCCACCTCCACGTCTCGCTCTTCTCCCATAGTATCGACATCTTCCTCTGCTCTCTCCAGAAATTTCTTCCCCTACTATCAAAGGTTCGGTCAGGGCTGACCACGTACCTACCAGCACACTGATATGATACCAATCCATTTCCACCTCATCCAGCGGCCCAGCCCATAATCATTCTCTTTTCACATACCCATTTCATGAATCGATGGCCCAGCCCTTTCTTTTTTCCAATAATGGCATACATGAGCAGGCTAGATATTTTCTTTTGGGCCTACTCAAACTTTTTTCTTTTTTTGTTTTTCACTTTAAATCTCTCTCCTCTAACAATTACCATCCACTTTGGCTTGATCTGCTTTGATTTCCTGAAAGGTTGAATTGAATCGTGAATGGCTTTATAGCTCCTATTTCAAGCTTTCTCTTTCTCTCGTTCTTCTTTTCTTTCCCTTCTTTTTTTCCTTCTCTCTCTCTCTCTCTCTCTCTCTCTCTCTCTCTGTGTGCCCTCATGAGTGAATAGAGTAGTGCAGCATCAATTCCCCATAATGGCAACCGAAGTTGCATCTCTAGCAAGACATATTGCAAATGCATAAATAAATTAAAATAGTGTATTGGAATCGCGCTTTACATCAAACCTCCTAGCTAACTTTGCGACAATCTTTTTCTGCAATGGATCCTTTCTTCATCTTTGACGACGCTTGTTGTTACGCCCATATTATTTGATCATTTCAGGTGTAAAACAAGGGCCTATCAAGCCACTTCTAATTTATTTACTAACTCTACTTAATTCCCTGGTTTATACACATACCAGATGCTCCTGATCTTAATGGACCACAATATTCCATACATACATATATACATATATATATATGTATGTATATATATATATATATATATATATATAAATTTGTACGTCATATAATAATCTAAAAGATAATGCCTCAATAATGTTATAATATATGATGCATAAATAAGCTCTAGCCTCAATAAATATTCTAATACATAATAATGAGCTTTGTGCTAGATTTGACACCAAATTTTCGTCAAGAATTATGAATCCCTCATGCTCTCTGACGGTGAGAATGACCCAGAAAAATGTGATTATTTATAGAAATATTACTGCTCATCATGGACTGAATGCGCGCTTCTCTTTTTCTGAAATATATGCATTTGAATAATCCAAATGCAAAGTGGTGGATCCTGTCGATTACATTATTTTTCTCTTCTCTATGTCTCTTCTTTCAGAAATATTTATCTTAACAGCGTAGGTGGAACTTTAATTAATCTAAATGGTCGCTACCCCAAGCATTCTTTTCTTTTCTCCTTTTTTTTTTTAAATAAAAAATAAAAAAAAATAAAAAATCGTCATCGATGCGATGCATGTGTCTTAATTTGCAGTGTTATTTAATGCCGAGATACAGCGATATATATGTGGCCGGCCAGAAAGAGTAGGATATAGAGAGAAGGAACAGTCAAAGATCATACATGTTTGTAATCATTAAAGTGGTTTGTGTATCTTTTACTCATATGAAGATGATATTATAATCAAAAGGAAATTAAAGAGCACTGGACGAAGCATAAAAACAGTAAAGAAAAAGTAGTTGATTCAATAAGGACCAGAAAATCAAAATAAAAGATGGAAAAAGGTTAAAAAAAAAAAGACAAGGCATATAATCATGGCAGGCCAGATGGTTTCGTTCGGTTAGTCATGATGATTAATAGTGTGCTCCCATACTACACTTCGACAGACTGCTGAATGATATAAAAGTGGTTTTTCTCCTCTGGGATATTAATAAAGTAGCTAGCTAGCTCTAGGGGAAATTCTCCAAGGGACCCCCGATCACAATAATTTGAGAGCTCTGCATGGAAGAATCGGACAAATTAAATAACAAATTATAAGAGTATCTCTTTCCGTGCAAATCATGCTGCAAAACCATGCATGCATGGAAGAATCAACAAATTCTCTAGAGTAGTATCTCCTTGGGGTAAAGAATTCACATACCAATTGATCATAAATAGCTTTTCTGGGCCAGTTAAATTGTTCCTGTAATCCTAGGCGCGAATGTTCCATCACTTTACAACAAAATCGTGAATGCAGCATGAACTATGCAATCGTAATTATAATACGGTAATTGAATGATAAAAATAAGGTTATAACTAGATAGATGTAGGGAGGTGATTCTATAATTAGGATTTGAGGTTAGAAACTCAAACCCTTTTGTGAGAAGGATTGCTAGACCATTTTAGCTAGGGAAGAGGCGTTGATTTACTTGATGAGAGATGTCCATATCTAAAGGTCCTCTTCATATTTATAATTTCTCCTCAACCCACATTATGGTAAGACATTTATTGCATTTCCTTTTCAAGGTTCCTTTATAAAGGATTGGTTACCTAAAGTATTTACCCACATACTTCATGCCCAAATAAAGCTTGGGCATCCATAGTTCTTGATGCCCTAAGTGTGGCGGACCCCTCCGGCTTGTTAAATTATTTTGGGCCTCAGACACCACGACAGGCCCAAAGGGGAATATTACCTAAACAATAGAATTATTCAAAGAAGTAGAGGTGGGTTAGGTTTTATTTGATTTGGAAGTTTCTATACGAAGGAGGCATATAACTTGCTTTCTACTTAGAGTAGTTTAAGTTTCAATTCGAGTGTAATTAGTAATTGGCAAAAAAAAATGATTGATTGAAATATCATTGTATAGAAATTATATGTTGTGACTGCTTTTAATCTTATTTTACATTCTTCATTTCCCTGTGAGTTAACTGGTATGCCTACAAATATCGTATAAGATATGATTAGGGCAAATTAAACTGTAAATGAGAGAATGAAGGTAGAGTTTCTATTATGAGGACAAGAGGTACATAGGTGGCCTAAATATATATATATATATATAAACATGTGTTGTGTGTGTGTGTGTGTATCTCTAGTAGTCGTGTTCCTCGAGGGTCAATACATTATAATATGGCCCACGCAGGCATTAAGGGTGAACTGGCCACTTGATTTTTGTTAGTTTCTGAGCAGACAAAAGCAGAGAAGCTTCGTATCCCTCCACCGGTTTTTCATACTAGATGTCAAAGAATGTTTAAGCACAAGAATCTTCAAAAGCCAAAGTATTAATTGTTTATCACGTATTTGTACGTACCACTATAATATATATTAACATCAATAAGCTACCCTTAAGGTGGTTGCTGTCCAATTCAATGTAATTTAGCTGATGACGTACTTAACCTTCTCTTTTCATATGGTACAGCGACGGAAGCTGCTGCCTAGCTACTGTGTGTTTAGCGGAACCACTTTACGTAATCCTCTCTTTTAAAGAATTCGATAAATATATTAGACAAGATCATGATAAGTAACCCATGTTTACAAGAATGCCCATGCATCTTTCCATAAACAAAATAAATAAATAAAAAGAAAAAAGCAACCTTCCCAATTCTAGATCTCCAACAGTGGGCTTTATATATTAGATATGCTGTACATACATACTCCATCATCACACCAATCATATCGTCTGTGCTTCCGAACTGATCATATGTATAGTAATACTAGCTACCTATATATAGTTACAGCTGCTGCATATAAAGTATAAACATATAAATCAGTGTGTGGAGAGATCGATCAAATTAATTGATTAAAAGTAGGATATATATATATATATAGAGAGAGAGAGAGAGAGAGAGAGAGAGAGAGATATATAGAAATGGCACCAATGAGTCTCCCTCCAGGGTTCAGGTTCCACCCAACTGATGAGGAGCTGGTTGCTTACTATCTTGATCGCAAAATCACCGGCCGGCGCATCGACCTCGATATCATTCCGGAGGTTGATCTCTACAAATCTGAACCCTGGGATTTGCCAGGTACGTACATTACCTAATAATACCTATATATATGTGTGTGTGTTGTGTGTTATTTTTTTGTTCATTTTCTTCAGCTTTTAATTTTCTGCTGCCAGCCAATTAATATACATTTTAAAGATTCAAAAAAATCCATCTTGCATTTATACATACTAGCTTAGCTTGAATAATTGAAATATATATATATATATATATATATGTTATACGAGTTGTGAGTTTGGAATTGAACTTTAATTGTCATATGCATTGGTGATCATCAGAAAAGTCGTATTTACCAAGCAAAGACATGGAATGGTACTTCTATAGCCCGCGGGATAGGAAATATCCAAATGGATCAAGGACCAACCGAGCAACACGAGCTGGTTACTGGAAAGCCACCGGCAAAGATCGCTCTGTATACTCTTCTCATCATCATCATCATAAACACCCTCCACTTGGCATGAAAAAAACCCTGGTTTATTATAGAGGAAGAGCACCTCATGGAATCAGAACCAACTGGGTCATGCATGAGTATCGCCTTCTCCACTCCCCTAGTACTACTGCACCACCTGCCACCACCACTACTCCGCCTCCATCAGCTCTCCATGGCCAGGTATGTAATGTCCCCTTGATCATACTACACACACACACACATATATATCTGCAGTCACTTCTCCACTACTGAGTTAAATGTATACAAGTATAGCAAATCCAAGCCAACCACGATGAAGGGGTTCATAGGCTTCAATTGGACATCGTTATAGCGTAGCATTTATCTAATTATTTAATGCAAGCATCTGCATTATATAAGCTTTGGTCCGTTTTATACTAATAAATTATGTATGAATAAAGTACTGATCATGATGAATGCATAACACACCCAGTTATCACGTACGGTTGATTTCTTTGGCATTGTTGTTGTAATCAATCGAGGAACGACGTGTGTAATTCAAACTACCGGGTGCTGCATATAATGTGTCATTTTCGATCATAAAGAGAAGTCCTTTATTCAATTAATATGCTTGACTTTACATTAATAGTTGGTGAAGAACACTTATCTTTCCATTTTTTTTCTATAAATATGCATATTCACGTTGAAGAAAGTGAGGATACTCTCTCTCTCTCTCTATGTATATATCAAATGAAATCTAGATAGCTGCCTAGCTACCATTTAATTTATCAAACTATTCCTTTCCTTCCTCTTTCTTTCTTTTTTTTTTCCTTATCTCTCGACATGCATTAATAATTCCCTGGATATGAAAGAATTAATTGTTTGTAATGTCTAACAATGCATGCAGGAATATTCTTATGCACTATGTCGTGTGTTCAAGAAGGATCATAATATACATATAGCCAAGAGTACTAAAGATGAAAGACGTGACGATGAGTTTCAAGATAAGGCTGGAACCATATTGCATTATTTGGAAGGGAGTAAAACCATGACATCATCCACCCTACTAAGAGATAGATATACCAGTGATGATCAGGATGATCACGACAACGTTAATGGCGATGCTAACGATTATTATTCGAAGTCTCCATCCCACGACTCATCTTCTTCAGAGCTCATTGAAGGCATCATGCCCATTGAAGAATCTGCAGGGGATCATAAAGATGACCCGCAAACCCAAGTAACGTCAGATGAAACCAACAGTGGCTCAAATTATTCAACTATTTTCAAAGCTGAATCCCAATCAGATTGTTTTATTCATCAGGTACACTTTAGCATTTCTTTTCTTCTTCTTTCTTTCTTTCTTTCTTTCTCCCAAATATATTGTTGTGCGTCTAGAATCTTAATTTCTCTGGAAGTTTATTATATATATAGACGTTTGTACAACAATATGCGCGCATAGAGTCTGCCACGTAATGGTACTCGTATATTGATGGATTTGGGATTGTCGATCAACTGTAAATAATTTGCAGTATTCAAGCAGTAGAGATGGATAGTGGTCGTCGTCAAACCTGTCGAGGCTTGCAAATCCATTTTCATCCAAACTAAGACCTTTTAATTTGTTACACCTCATGAAATGAAGTTGTACAGTACATTCCATTATCAACACTTGCTTTGTAGATTCTTTTCCCCTCCTTTTTAAGTATACCGTTGAAGTGGTCCACAAAGACGAGCCCTCGGATCTCTAATTTGGTGGATCTTAAAGCAGCAAAAGTAAAGGGTAATGAACTCAGCATGTTTTCCGAAAGCATCCTTCCAAAAATCTCTAGATTGACTCAAAATGGTCTTTCTTCACCATTTCCAATGTGGTCTTTTTTGACTGACCAACATGCCTTTACCACCTCTTCCATTTCCCTCAATCACGACAACATCCTTCGTTGCTCAACTCAGTATCTAGCAAATCTTTGTTCTTTCTTCCCGTAATTTCGCACTAGTACTGTTATATATATATATATATATATATATATATATATAAATATATATGCACACTTCTTCGAAAGCTTTCACATTGCTTAAAATTAAATATTATTGATGAAAATTTATGGATGCAGGACATAAGAAATCCAAACTTGACGAACAACAACAACTATGGATCTCCCTATCCGCCTCTATTAATGGAGGACTTCCCACAGATGGATTTATTGGTGGATTCGAAGGCCGAACCAAAGCTTGAATTGTTTGATAAGCACAAGGCCGGATCATCAATATACATGACTGGGAGTACGATGATGATGTTAGATGAGATTTATTCTTTATGTGCATTGGACGCCAACTCAAACAGTTTTTCCACTCCAACTCAATCAGAATTATAAATCCCGGCCTTTAGAATCAATAGTCGAGTATTCTTTTTCCTCTTTCCACATACATCTATTAGTTTGAAATATTTTGCTCTTTGTTTCCGGAGAGATGTACTGTTTACATGGCATAATTTAGAAGGATAAGGTACTCTTCTCTCTTTTCTTTCTTTATTCAACCCCATATATTTGGTTGTAAGTGATTCTTGATCATTCAAGATCCCATACCCAATAGAAATTTGTTGCTTGACAAAATATTTGTCACAGTCAAGTATTTCATGAGTAAACGAATGAGCTTTTGTAATCATGCTCTTACTTCTATATGAACTTCGATAAGAGACTATGCTAGATTGTATGTGCATTATATATCGTCCAATAGTATAAATACAGCTGGGGCGGGGGAGGGAAAATGACGCATACAAACCAAATGTGGTGTAAAATTGGGTAAAAGCCTACTACACATATTACACCTGGCAAAATCTATATTGTATGTAATTACCAAAAAGTTACCAATAAATAATAGATAGTGCACGTCCAAATGGAATAAGCTTTTATTAGAACAAAAATTTATACTTATCGAAACACTAATGCTGTGCTTGGATTCAAGGGAGAAATTTTAGTAAAGGAAAAGAAGGGATAGAAAAAAGAAGAGGAGAGGATTAATTCTTGTTTGGATTGAAAAATTTTATAAAAGATAGGATAATAAAGGGTTGTATTTTTTTTCTTCAGATTTTGAAGGAAATAGAAGAAAAAGACAAATTTTATGTAAAAATAGACTTCATGTCCTTTTCAAATTTTATGTGCAAACGAGATAGAAGGATCAAAAAAGTTATTTCTACAAAAAAAAGTGTTTTGCTCCCTCTCCAAATGACTCTAAATTGAAGGGATTGTTTTTTATCCTACAAAGAATCGGATAAAGTGTGATAGTAGTCTTCTCTGGCGGAGTAATTGCAAAATCTTTTTTTTTTCTGGCGACGTTATAGACTTGCAAGGAAAGGCTACACGCGAGTGGGGGCCCGGTGTTAGCCCCTCCAATGATCAAGTTAGTATGTATTAATTGATTAAATGAATTAAAGAAGGAAAGAGAGATAGAAAGAACGTGAGAGAGAGAGCTTGTCCATCTTTGGATAGAATGGCTTATCCCTTTGTTAATGTGCTTGGGGGCTATTTATAGGGTGTCCCTTTGGACATGTGGCCTATTTGATTATTCTTGGGCCGTAAATTCATTATTAGTTCTGCATGGGGAAGGGCATAGCCCAGTCCCTATCATTAGCCCCTTTAATTACAGTTGTGTATAGAGTTTAGTCAGGTTGGGCATTCATGACTAACCTTATAATTTTTAACTGCTTGATATTTTACGCGATTGTCTTCTTTGATTTTTACTCTTGATGATAAATGTTTGATCCATATTTCCAGTAAAAATTATCTGTCAGGGATTTTGCCAAAGTTTGCCTTGTTTCATGATTCTGAGCCTTTATTTCTGCAATTTGCTTGTAGACTAAGATCATTTCGGAAACAGGTTTGGACTAGGAGCTTCTAATATGATCTAACCAGAATTTATGGGTCTTATCCAATCCAAAAACTTCTTCAATTATGATGTGCAAATACTGATACGAGTATATTATTTTCTATCGACTGTGGACTTGAGGTTTTGATTTTAATAATCCATGTAGCTAAGAGATACTTTCTTTGAGTAATGTACTTTTCTTCAATCATAGCGGTCTCGTTGATGCTAGTTCGAACTTACCATATCAATAGCTTCTTTAGTTTTAGTCGAGCCATTGAATAGGTTGAGTGAAACTAACAACAAACCCCTTATTTGGAACTACTGGGTCCTGTTTATAGTTTGGGAAGGATTGGACACTTGTCACTTCCATACTGTATGTATTATTCGATTATCGGACAACGAAGTCTTATCAGGTGACCTTATGGATAGTCGGGTTGCCCTTACACTCCATTTTCTCATAGTGGGTCACGGGTGTGGCTAAATACTAGTTATTAATTTTGATGATGAAAATTTAATATGCATTTATATTATTTTACTAAAAAAATCTTGTGAAGATAAGTGTTGAGATAAGTAGATAGATGCTTGGAAGATGGGAGAAGATAAGCAAATAAGCACTATTTGAAGAAGAAGATGATAAAAAGGCAGAAGAAGGAGAAGAGGCGTTATAAGGGGTACCAGACGTTCTTGCTCTTCTTGTGAAATGCCTAGTATTGCGAGTGTTTGGCTCAAACCTTTATTTTTATAACTCAAACAGTTTAAATCTCATACATCATTAGATTTCATAAAAGCAAAAACTATTTCTGAATGCACAGTAAGTGTAGATATGTGCTTTGAAATGTTTCTAAGTTATAAAAAGTATTTACAAAATGCCTTGAGATAATTTGTGTGGGTGCAAATATCTTAAGGGGGGGGGTGAATTAAGATATTAATACTAATTTTTGTTTTTAAAATTTACAGAAAATTTACAACTTTTAACAAATAATATATCAAACACAAGATAAGCAAGGTAAGAAGAATAAAAATAAAAATGTAAGGAGAAGAGAAACAAACGATTTTAAGGTGGTTCGGCCAAGCCTACGTTCATCGCCCAAGGAATCTCCCTTTAAGACTTCAAAGATCTCCACTAAGATGCTTGTTCAAAACTTGGTGAAGCACAAACCAAGTTCTTTGCAACCTCTTTGAAGCCTAACTTCAAAGAACCCAAGAGATTTATTTTATAGGATTTCCTCACACTTTACAAGCTTAAATGAATAAATCTCAGAAAGATTAAAGCTCTCAAAGTATGTATGTACTCAAGAATGAGAAAAGATTGAATCTGAGATTTTTTTCAAGAAGAAAATAAATAAGCTCTTGAAAGCTTAAATATATTGCAAGAATGGCTCAAAGATGGATTGAATGATGATAAACACTTTAGCACACTTCAATTAATGATTAGAAAGTGTATTGAATGAGTATTTAAAGAGATTTGGGGGTTAGGGATATGGTAAGAGAAGAAGGAGTGATTTTTTCGGCCAGAACAATAATAAACGGCTAGTGCATTTATTACTCCGTTCAGGTCGACCACTGGTCGTCCGCTTCTTCTCTTTTTCTGGCTAGGCCGGACGCCTTAGCCAGTCGACCGGCTAGGGGGTCCGGCTTTTCCCTTCACCTCTCTATTTAGGCCGGGCGACCACCCAAGCCAGCCGGTCAACCGACTGGGGGGTCCGGCCACTCCAGAATGTGAAGTAAAGCCAGATTTTTGCAGAAAAACAATTTAAGTGCATTTTCACAACTCCAAGTCATTTTGAATAAATATGTAAACACATGTTGTGAATTGAAACACCCTAAAAACTCATTTTATCTCAATGTGTGCATTTAAATACATTTGTGCATATGTTATTTTCAAATGTGCAAGACTTTAAAATTTTTGCTATGACGAATAAAAAGATTTTGATACAAGTCCACACAATATATAGTCATTTCACAATAAGAGCAAGAAGAAAAGAAAATTCGGTACCCCTTATGGCTTCTCTTCTCCTCCTTATGCTTTCTCATCTTTTCTCCCTTCAAATAAGGCTTTTTGCACATCTTCATATCTTTCAAAGCTTCATATTGATGTCATCTCATTTTCACAAGAAGCTATTTAGTCAAATAATGCATATATATATTTTCATCATCAAAATCAATAATGAATATTTAGCTAACAATCTCCCCCTTTTTGATGATGACAAAATTTTTAAGATATGAGACAAAAGTACTCTCCCTTAATATATGCATTTCTTTAAAAAGTGCATTTTTGAGAAAATGCTTTGACTATCAAATTTAAACTCATTTGCAAAGACAAACAGGTAAACATAAACTTATTTGCAAGAACAAGTAAACATATCAACAAAGCATACCATTCACCATTTACTTCTCCAAACAGAGCTTATGCATCCACCATTTAAACTAATGCAAATAGACAATACCATTCACCAAGGCATATATCACCGAAGCATAAATACCACACCATTACTTACCAGAGCTTATGCATCCACCATTTAAACTAATGCAAATAGACAATACCATTCACCAAGGCATATATCACCAAAGCATAAATACCACACCATAACTTACCATAACTTCTCCCCCTTTGACATCATCAAAATTAATATAAAGGCAGGAAAAGAAATGTATAAAAGAAATAACTTGGTAACCAAAGTCAAGATTGTAAAGATCAACTAAAACTAAAAATTATTTTCAAGTGGAATGAAGAATGTTTTTTCAAAAAAGAAGAAAATCAGGGTGCGCGATCATGATGATCCTTGAAATAGTCTCTCATGTCTGATTTCATAGCAGCCACTTCTGAATCAATATGTTGCCTCCAAATAGTGAGCTCGTCCCATTGGCTTGTCATGATGGCCCTCATTTCGCCCATACCAGTGTTTAAAGCCTGTAATTGGGACAGAATCTGAGCCATCAAAGAAGGGTCTTCCTGTTGTCCCATCGAACTAGAACCAGCACCATGACGAATTTCTCTTCAGCGTAGCTCATCAATGTGCACTTGCTCCCTAGATTCTCTCAACACTTGCCTAAGAGTAATCTCCTCAGGATTAGCCTCTTCTTCCTCAGAGGTACTTACAACCATGGGTGTAGTTCCTCGTATGCCTATATCGGGATTACCCTCAATTTTCGGCCCAACATCTTCTTCCAATATGATATCTATCCCACCAAGCGTGTCATCAAGCTTTTGTGCTTCAGGACCAAAAACCGGGTTGGTGAAAGTAGTACCCTTCTTAGTTCTTTCCTTAATAGTAGCTTGAGTGGTTTGGGGTAAGCTTTTGAATGTCTCTCTATTTATAGGCTCCCCGTTATACCAGTAAATCCTCATAAAATTTATATATAACATGTCAAAGTTCCAAGCAAATTTTCTGTATAGGGCATTTGAAGTTATGTTGAAGTGGGAGAAGATATACATTAACGCCATACCATACCCAGGAGTGGTCGTTTTTCCTCCACCCTTTCCACTAATATGTAGCATATGATGAAGAATAAGGAAAGATAAGGCTATCTTTTTGTTCTTCCTAAGGCTATAATATATGTAGACATCCATAGCCGGAATCTTTCCATCATTGATATTTCTAGGAAGAAGTACTTCACTAATGACTTTGAGAGCAATTCTTGTATTACATCAACATCTCTTAACAATGGAAGAATGAAATCTGGATTCCTAGGCCCTACTTTCTTCCATAAATATTTTATAACTGGACTTGGGATACCAGCTTCCTTAATTCCTTCTGGCCACCCTTGACTATTGTAATGTCCCTCACCATCTACAGATATTTTGAAAATTTCTCCCAAAACTTTTTCATTAAGAACAAAGTTTTCTCCACATACAGTCGAACTTAACACCAAATTTGGGCTCAAACTTTGTACCTCAAGATTTTCATAAAATTCTATAATCAAGTTGTCTGGGACATCACAATATAGATGCATAAAATAATCCCAATCCTTAAACAATGATAAAACATCTGTACCCGCAAAATCTGTATCAATAAGATATTACCGTACATAATGGATTGCTTTCCGTGGATTTTTGACACGGAACGTGGTGGCGGTGGTGATGGAGATCGTGTTCTTGGTCGCTTTTCTTTTCTCCCACGTGATTGACCTCTTCCTCTTAGATTCACCATGACTTCGTGTTGTTTTTGCAAGAATAATCGGTGAAATCTTGGTTTTTGAAGTGGGCAAGCAAATTTTAGGAAGAAATTTGGAAAAAAAACGGTTGAAAATTTGAAGAATTTGAGATGGGTTTTAGAGAGTTTTGGCTAGGGAAAAAAATTTGATAGAATGTAGTGAATTTGGGGTGAAAAACCCCTAATTTTTAACCCTGTCCGCGTTCAGTCGGTCGACCGACTGATCGCGAGGGTCAACCGGATGGGTCGACCGGCAGGATCAGAGAGCATATTAAAAAGTTGTGTTTTAGCCGGACGCCTAAGGCCTTAGTCGGTCGACCGTCTTGGTCGGCCGGCTGGGTCAGAAGGTGCACAAATTTCTTATTTTTCATACCCAAACCACATAAACACATATATATGCCATTTAACCACATTTTATCATTCTAATTTCTCTCCTAATCTTGCAAAATTGATCCTCATGCAAAGGTTTAGTGAAAATATCAGGAACTTGATGTAAAGTATCAACAAATTCAAGAATTATATCACCTTTTTGTACATGATCTCTAATGAAATGGTGCCTAATCTCAATATGCTTAGTTCTTGAGTGTTGAATTGGGTTCTTAGTAAGATTAATTGCATTAGTAATATCACAATATATAGGAATATGATCATACTTCAATCCATAATCAAGTACATTTTGTTTCATCCACAATATTTGTGCCACACAACTACCAGCTGCAATATATTCAGCTTTGGTGGTAGAAATGGAAATGCTATTTTGTTTTCTACAAAACCAAGATACTAAGGAATGTCCTAGGAATTGGCATGTTCCACTAGTGCTCTTACGATCTACTTTGCAACTAGCATAGTCAGCATCAGAAAAACCACATAGATCAAATGACGTTCCTTTAGCATACTGATATCGCTAATTCAGCACAAGCCTAAATAGCCCGCAAGTGCACGGGACGTGTGTAGTACAGTGTGTGTAAGTGCGGGGTCGAATCCACAGGGAGGCTACCTTAGTTTAGTCTCTATGTGCTCGGGTGCCTTAAACTAGCTATGTGCGTGTGTGTACTTACTTTAGGATGGAAAGGAGCTCGGAAAAAGGAAAATAAAAACTAATCTATGGAGGAACTTAAGGGAACCAAACTAAGGAAGGAAACACTAATAAAGAAGAAGGGGACCTAGGGCGATTGCATTGCAACAAGACTTGGGCTATGATAACAGATGATGTCTATCTAAGGCTCGGGACTTCTATTGCTGTTGTGTTAATCGGGGGCTCTCTTAACCAATATTAGTGGTTTAACCCGTTAGCTGGATTTAAAACTAAGGGCCAATCCCTCCTAGCCTATGCAATCCGTGTTTAGAACTTATCCTCTTGGTTGGATTTAAAGCCAAGGACTAGCACCTAAACACTACGTGACATTAAGGCTCAATTAACCAACACTAACGTGGGTGAGGGATACTTTAGTCTAGGTTAACTTATCCGCTTGGCTGGATTTAAAGCCAAGGCCTAGCACCTAAACTCGACTAAGCAAAGCATGTAACCTATTAGCTGGATTTAAAGCTAAAGCCTACTCTACTAAGCAAAGCCATGAGATTAAGCACAATCACATCACCCAAATAAGTAGATAAGAGCATTTTAAGCACAAATAACACATGCATATTCACTTAGGCATTTTAACAAACACATAGACATGTTTGATTTCCAATACATAGATATATTGAATCTTGCCATAAATTTATATAAATAAACATGTATTAAGAGCCAAAGATCTACAAAAATCCATTATTCAAAGCCCTAATCTAATATACAACAACAATCAACCCTAAATCTAGCCTAATCTAGCAACATATTTACAAGAAATAGAGAAAGAACAAGAAGAACTTCCCTAAATTCTTGCTTCTAAATCCGTACAAATCCTTCAAATCTTTGTTTAATGCTTCAATCCTAACTTGGTGTGGCGTTTAGATGGTGGTTTAGGGTGTTTTGTGAAGTGGGTAAAGGGTTAGGGTTTTATTAGGATTTAAGAAATAAAAGTTCCTCCTCTGAAAATGAGCTGAAACGAGCTTTTTATAGATTTCTTCAGCGCACAGCCGGTCGACCTAGCCGGTCGACCGGCTCCTCTTTCTTGCTCGACCGGCTTTAATCATGATGCTCTCTGGACTAGCCAGTCGATCGGCTTCTTGAAGAACTCGATCGGCTTCAAATCTTTTATTCTCTGGGACGGCCGGTCGACCGTTCTTCTAAGTCGACCGGCTAGATTAGAATGATCTCTTCTTTATTTCTTTTCTTCCGGTCTTCATCCATTAGCTCATTTCTTCCTCGCCTAAGCTTGAACCCTTCCAAAACACTCATAAAACATGGAATATAACACTTAGTATAGTATTTATGCACCTAAATACATTATGTACAAATATTAACAAATATGCATAAACTTTATACTAAGCGCACTCAATTATACTCTAAACACCCTTAAATATGCATGCAAAAACTAGATGCAAACATGCACAAATGACACACATCACATACCAAAGCCCTAAATTAATTATTCCCTTAAGATATCTAATTATTCTTTTTACAGCTGTTAAGTGAATTTCCTTAGGATTGGATTGAAATCTAGCACATAAGTACACTAAGAACATGACATCAGGTCTAGAGGCAGTTAAATATAATAGGCTACCGATCATACCTCTATATTTCTTCTCGTCTACTAATTTACCTTTCTCATCTTTATCTAGCTTTGTTGAGGGACTCATGGGAGTTCCAATCTCCTTTGCATCTTCAAGTCCAAATTTCTTGATGATTTCCTTGGTGTATTTGGCTTGATTTACGAAGATCCCCTCTTTTGCTTATTTGATTTGGAGTCCGAGGAAGAAAGTTAATTCTCCCATCATGCTCATCTCGAACTCCTTGTGCATGCACTTTGAAAAATTCTCACACAAAGAAACATTAGTAGCACAAAAAATTATATCATCTACATAGATTTGGACAAGTAGAATGTCATTGTTTTTTCTTTTGATAAATAGGGTTGAATCAAGTTTTCCTCTTTCGAAATTGTTTTCAACCAAAAATCCACTAAGTCTTTCATACCAAGCTCTAAGAGCTTGCTTTAAGCCATATAAAGCCTTTTCTAGTTTAAAAACATGATTAGGAAACATGAATATTCAAAACCGGGGGGTTGTTCAACATAAACTTCTTCTTCAATAAATCCATTTAAAAATGCACTTTTCACATCCATTTGATAAAGTTTAAAGTCCATGTGACATGCAAATGCAAGTAACATACGAATGGATTCAAGTCTAGCTATAGGAGCATAAGTTTCATCATAATCAATTCCTTCTTCTTGATTGTATCCTTGTGCAACTAGTCTAGCCTTATTCCTAGTCACTATTCTGGCTTCATCTAGTTTGTTTCTGAATACCCATTTGGTTCCAATTACCGGTCTATCTTTAGGTCTTTCAACTAGCTTCCAAACTTTATTTCCCTCAAATTGATTGAGTTCTTCTTGCATTGCCATTATCCAATTTTCATCTAGTAGAGCTTCTTTTACATTTTTAGGTTCAATATGAGAAATAAATGCATGATGCTCACAAAAAGTGCTAATATTACGCCTAGTTCTTACACCTTCATTTGGATTACCGAGAATAAGATCTTGAGGATGGTTTCTCACAAACTTCCAACTCTTTGGTAGATCTTCAAGAGGTTTTTTTGTTTCATCATCTTTGTTTGAGCAATGTTTGATTTCCTCATTTGCTTGAGACCTCCTTTCTTGAAGTTCTTCTTCTTGCTTCGTTAGTTTTTTTTTGTCTTTTGGAGTTGGATCTTCAAGCGTTGTCTTTTCCAAAAGATAACCTACATCATCAATTTCCTTTCTCGGCTCAAATGGATTAGTCTCATCAAATGTAACATGTATTGATTCTTCTACAACAAGAGTTCTCTTATTATATACCCTATATGCTTTGCTCTTTGTGGAATAACCTAAGAATATTCCTTCATCGGATTTAGAATCAAATTTTCTTAAGTGGTTCTTAGTGTTTAGAATAAAACATTTGCAACCAAATACCTTGAAGTATGATATTTTAGGTGTTTTGCCATGCCATAGTTCATATGGAGTTTTGTTTAAAATAGGTTTAATCAATACTCTATTTTGCACATAGCATGCAGTATTTATGGCTTTACTTCAAAAATATGTTGGCAAGTTGTGTTCTTTTAACATAATCCTTGCCATTTCTTGTAATGTACGATTCTTCCTCTCTACGACCCCATTTTGTTGAGGAGTACGAGGGGCCGAAAAGTTATGCTTAATGCCATATTCATCACAAAAGTTCATGAAAGGAGTATTCACATATTCGGTGCCATTATCACTACGGATGCAAGTTATAAAATAGCCTTTCTCATTTTGCACTTTTCTACACAATCTTGCAAATTCATTGAAGGCATCATTTTTATGTGCAAGAAACATGACCCATGTAAATCTAGTGTAATCATTAACTACAACAAATGTATACCTAGATCCTCCTAAGCTTGCCACATCAATGGGTCCAAACAAATCCATATGTAGTAGTTGTAATGCTCTATTTGTTGAAACCTTATTTAGGGATTTGAAGGATGTTTTATGTTGTTTTCCTAGTTGGCAAGCATCACGATTTTATCCTTTTCAAATTTTAGTTTTGGTAGGTCTCTAACTAGATCATGCTTTGATAAATCATTCAATAAGCTCATGCTAGCATGTCCTAATCTTCTATGCCATAACCAAGCATTATCATGCACAACAGATAAACATTTAACACGTTGACATATAAGTAGATCAATTTCAACAGTGTAAACATTTTCATTTCTCTTAGCTACAAATAACACATTTTCATTTCCACATTCATACACAAGACATTTAGACGATTGAAAAATGACTTTATGACCTTTGTCACATAATTGACTAATGCTAAGTAGATTAAATTTTAGACCTTCTACTAGTAGGACATTGTGTATAGCAAGAGAATTTTCATTACCAATGCTTCCTTTTCCAATAATTTTTCCTTTGCCATTGTCCCTAAAGGTAACATCTCCTCCTTTTGTCCTTTTTAGTTTGTAGAAAAGTGAAGAGTTCCCCGTCATGTGCTTGGAACAACCACTATCCAAGATCCATTTTATTTTGCTTGAATTGCTTTCATTGCATACCTACAGACATGAAATTCAAATGCAATTCTTTATTTTGGGGTCCCCAGCATCTTGGGTCCTTGGCGTTAGTTTAATTTTTATTTTTGACCACCCATTTTGGTCTTTGCCAATATGGAACATGTGATCCTCTATCACGAATTTTCTTGTAATAACAATGAGTAGATACATGTCTTTTCTTTTCATAATAGGTACAAATAATATTTGTCTTCGGTGAAGAGAGGGATGTAGAGGTAGAAGCCTTGACAAAATAGGTTTTGAAATACTTTTGATTAATACTAGGTTTGTATCCAATACCACTCTTATCAAAAGGCATTTTTTGACTTCCAAGAAGCTTTTCAAAATTTTCTTTCCCATTTGTAAACTTTTGAACAATTCCATTCAAATCCTCATTTTTCTTTTTTAAATCTTTAACCTTTTTTTCAAACTTTACAAAATATTCGGCATATGAATCATTTTCTTTTTCTAAGATATCTATTTTTTCAATAAGAGAAGCATTTTTCTTTTCCAAAATTTCTTTTTCATTAAGAACAAGTTTCAAACTTTTATGCATTTGCTTGTTTTTTGCCAAGGCTAAGGATAGATCATCATGTAATTTAGCAAATGCGTCTTTTAGTTCATCAAAACTATATTCCTCTTCCTCTTCTTCACTAGATGAATAATAAATAGATAAAGATGGTGAAGATAGTACCTCATCCTCATTGGCCATGAGGTAAAAATTGGCTACCTCATGATGCTCTTCCTCATCTTCTTCGGTTTCGGAGAAGTCCCATATGGCCTTGAGCACCTTTCCTTCCTTCTTTTTTGAAAGCTTAGGACAATTTGCTTTTATATGTCCCGGCTTGTTGCAATTAAAGCACTTCATTTCATCTTTTGCATCTTTTATCTTTTTGAACTCTTTGCCTTCTTTTCCTTTCTTCTTCCAATTTGTGTTGCTTGAAGAAGTCCCTTTTCTCATCTTTTTAAATTTCATAAATTTTTTGAAATTTCGGGCTAGAAGTGCAATCTCTTCATCTTCCGGGTCCTCATTATCTTCTTCATCGTCACTTGATGAATATTTTGATGCAACGAGAGTAATGGACTTCTTTGCTTTCCTTTCTTCTTCTTCATGATCTTTTATCTCAAGCTCATGAGTCATGAATGACCCAATGAGCTCATTGAGCTCCAATGTATTCAAGTCCTTCGCTTCCTTTATTGCTATGACTTTAGGTTGCCATGATGATGGCAAGCTCCTTAGCACTTTCCTTACCTTCTTTACATTGGAATAATCTTTACCAAGAGCTTTCAAACCATTAGTGATTTCAACAAATCTAGAAAACATTTGTTCAACATTTTCATTTGGAAGCATCTTGAATAATTCATATATATGTACAAGCATAGCAATCCTAGATTCTTTCACTTGGCTAGTTCCTTCATAAGTTACTTCTAATTGATCCCAAAGTTCTTTAGCCGAAGTGCAACCCATTACTCTAGCAAATTCGGTGGCATTCATATCATTAAATAAATAATGTAATGCTTTTTGATTTAACTCAAATAATTCAATATCTTCATCGTTCTATTCATTTTTTGGTTTGGGAATTCTCCTATCACCCTTTAATTTTGTAGGTAAGGTAGGCCCATTTTCTATGATTTTCCAGGCTTTATAGTCATGTGATTGTATAAACACTTTCATTCTCATTTTCCAAAATGTATAATTTGTTCCATCAAAAGAGGGTGCTTGTTTAATAGAAATTCCCTCCATATTTGCTAGAAATTCTACTAGTTGTTAGACTATTATGTAGAACCCTAGCTCTGATACCAATTGTGGGTGCAAATATATTAAGAGGGGGGGTGAATTAAGATATTAATACTAATTTTCGTTTTTAAAATTTACAGAAAATTTACAACTTCTAACAAACAATATATCAAACACAAGATAAGCAAGGTAAGAAGAATAAAAATAGAAATGTAAAGAGAAGAGAAACAAACGATTTTAAGGTGGTTCGGCCAAGCCTACGTCCACCGTCCAAAGAATCTCCCCTTAGGACTTCAAAGATCTCCACTAAGATGCTTCTTCAAAACTTGGTGAAGCACGAACCAAGTTCTTTACAACCTCTTTGAATCCTAACTTTAAAGAACCTAAGAGATTTACTCTATAGGATTTTCTCACACTTTACAAGCTTAAATGAATAAATCTCACAAAGATTAAAGCTCTCAAAGTGTGTATGTACTCAAGAATGAGAAAAGATTGAATCTGAGATTTTCTTCAAGAAGAAAATAAATAAGCTCTTGAAAGCTCAAATATATTGCAAGAATGGCTCAAAGATGGATTGAATGATGATAAACACTTTAGCACACTTTAATTGATGACTAGAAAGTGTATTGAATGAGTATTTAAAGAGATTTGGGGGTTAGGGATATGGTAGGAGAAGAATGAGTGATTTTTTCGGCCAGAACAGTAATAAACGGCTAGTGCATTTATTACAGTTCCCGTTCAGCTGGTCGACCAGCTTACCCTTCTCCTTCTCTGACTAGGCCAGACGCCTTAGCCGGTCGACCGGCTAGGGGGTTCGGCTTTTCCCTTCACCTCTCTATTTAGGCCGGGAGACCACCCAAGCCAGCCGGTCAACCGGCTGGGGGGTCCGGCCACTCTAGAATGTGAAGTAAAGCCAGATTTTTGCAGAAAAACAATTTAAGTGCATTTTCACAACTCCAAGTCATTTTGAATAAATATGTAAACACATGTTGTGAATTGAAACACCTTAAAAACTCATTTTATCTCAATGTGTGCATTTAAATACGTTTGTGCATATGTTATTTTCAAATGTGCAAGACTTGAAAGTTTTTGCTATGACTAAAAAAAAGATTTTGAGCCAAGTCAACACAATATATAGGCATTTCACAAAAAAGAGCAAGAAGAAAAACAAATCCGGTACCCCTTATGGCTTCTTTTCTTCTCTTTATGCCTTCTCATCTTTTCTCCCTTCAAATAAGGCTTTTTGCATATTTTCATATCTTTCAAAGCTTCATATTAGTGTCATCTCATTTTCACAAGAAGCTATTTAGTCAAATAATGCATATATATATATTTTCATCATCAAAATCAATAATAAATATTTAACTAACAATTTGGAGTTATGAAAAGTTGATAAAAATTGTGCTTAAAAAGTTTTCAGGCGAGTTTGGCTTTACTTCTATGTCTCTGGAGTGGCTGGACCCTTCAGCCGGTCAGTCGGCTGACCAGGGAAGTCGCGCAGCCAAAACAAAGAAGGAGAAGAAAAAGCTGGACCCCCTAGCCGGTCGTCCAGCTAAGGCATTCGGCCTAATCAGAGAAGGCCGAAGAGAGGCCGGACGACCCAGTTGGTTGACCGGCTAAACAAAATGTTGTAATAAATGCACTAGCTGTTCATTACCTTTCTGGCCATTTTCTTCTTCTCTCTTCCACCTACCAAAGCCCTAACCTTCAAATCTCTTTAAATATATCTTCAAAACTCATTCAAATCATCAATTCAAGCTTGCAAAATCATATATCGTCATTCAATTGATCTTTGAGCTATTCTAGCAATATCTTGAGCTTTCAAGAGCATTGCTTATTGCTATATCATCTTGTAAGAAGAAATTACATATTTTTCATCATTTTTTATTCTTCTTGAATGTATACACACTTTGTGAGCTAAGAAATCTTGAGAGATACATTCATTAAAGCTTGTAAAAGTGTGAAAAAATTCTAAAGAGTGAGACTCTTAGGTTTTTTGAAGTTTGGCTTCAAAGAGTTGTAAAAATTGGTATTTACTTCACCAAGATTTGAAGAAGCACTTTTGTGAAGATTGTTGAAGTACTAAGGGGAGCATTCTTGGGCGGTGGATGTAGGCTTAACCGAAACACTTTAAAATCATTTCTCTTTCTTCTCTCTACACTTTATTTATTTCTATTTACTTATATTGATTACATTGTGTTTGATATATTGCTTGATTGAAATAGTTGAGTTTCTATGAATTTTAAAAAATAAAAATTAGTGTATATATCTTAATTCACCCCTCTCTTAAGATATTTACACCCACAATGGATATGACCTGATCCCATATAGGGATTTGTCGATCTGGGACGTCGCCAAATGTTCCCCGATTTGATCGGATTTAGCTTGTAGTTGTATTTCCTTTGTTTTCTAAGCCCCTGGTTGAGTTCTGTAAGGGCTCATTGGGGTATGACTTTCTTTCTTCTTCTATCTTTTTTTATAGCTCCGTTGATCCTTGTAGCCTTTGAAGGGTTTGGGTTTGGGCTTAAGAGCCCCTTATCAGAGTTCACTCGAGTTTTGATTAGTGAGAGTCCCTTCTTGAGACCGGCTGCTCCTGCTCAGTGTTTAAAGTTGGTAGTTCGCCGTCGGGATCCTCTTGCTTACTTGAATTTTGTGTGTTGTGAGTCCTTATTGGGATTCAGTCACAAGTGTAGGCTCATGGCCTTTAATATTTTGAACTTTAGCTCGTCTTTGAGACTCCTGGTCTTAGTAGGTTTGATTCGCAGCTTGTCTTGAAGGCTCATGGCCTTAGGTATATTTTGAACTTTTAGCTCTTTGGAGGCTCTTGGCCTTTGATATATATATATAAAACCATTGGTTAAAAGTGAAAGTGGCATGACCAGATTGTTGTCCAATTCTTGGTCAGAGGCTAAGGTGATGTGATTGAGTTGTTGTTGAACTCCGATCAAAGGCTAAGGTAGCATGACTGAGTTATTGTTGAACTCTCGGTCAAGGGCTAAGGTGGAGTGATCGAGTTATTATCAAACTCTCGGTTAGAGGCTAAGGTGGCGTGACTAAGTTATTTCGAACTCCCGATTACAGGTTAAAGTGGCATGACCGAGTTATTGTTGAACTCCTGGTCAGAGGCTAAAGTGGCATAACCGAGTTATTGTTAAACTCCTAGTTAGAGGCTAAGATGGCATGACCAGGTTTTTAGCATGTATGAGCCTTGGCTCTTTTTAAGGGTTGTAGCCTTAGATATGTTCGAGTTGTGGTTCTTTGAGGCTCATCACCAATTAATAAGAAGTAAAAGAGAAAGAGACTATCATTTTCATTTTTAGATGTTTAATTTATGATAAACATATTATACTACTTTATCCTTTTCTTCCATATTTTTAATTTGTTATGAATTGAAAATCTAGTCTTTTTCCTTATAATAATTTATCAACCATAATATAGAAGTTTCATTGCTTTTATGCCCTTTGAACCTATTTAGATTGAGGGGAATGGTAGGAGAGGAAAGAGATGGAAGGGCTTCTCTCTCTCTCTCTCTATATATATATGTATATGTATATATTTTGATAGAAGGTATTAGGATAGTGAGGGGAAAGGAAGGATAAGTCTTATCCCCTTAAATCTTTTAGAAACTATTTATATTACGTTCACAACTTGCAAATTTCACTTTCACAAATTTTATTCTAACAAATATTAAACACGAAATTGGGAAGAAGGAAAAATATTTACGAGTAGAAATTACCCTTGCAAACCATGTTTTAATTATCATTAAGTTGATCATGTTAATAATGTACCTAGGAGACGGCTTTCTTTTCAATAAATTGAAAATTTGCTTATGATTTTCGAAACTTGCAACTCTACAAGTTCATAAGTAAACTGTTGCATATTTCCTTATCTTTTACGCACTGCTTCATCCTTAGCCATCATCGAGATATGCTAGCCATACATTCTCATTTCTTCATCACCATAACCACGATAAAGAACATGCAAATACAATAGCCCAGTCCTTGTCTTTCAAGCTAAATTAAAGCCAATCCTACCAGGGCATATTGTCGAACACTTCATGAGCATGTAATAGTATCAGCTTACACCAAATTCGAGGTGGCAAAACTAGTTAAGACCCGCCGGTAGACCCACCTAACTCATAAAAAAATAGGGTTAGGGTTGCTGATTTAGTGACCTGCCAGACAAACGGGTCAACCCGACCCAACCCGCCAAATTGACGGGTCAGGTTGGGTCAACCCACAGGTGACCCGCCTAACCCCGCCAACCTTGCAAAAAACGACCTATAAACCCGCCTAACCCATAAAACCTGCCAAAACAACCCGTAACCCGACAAAAATGACCCGCAAGCCTGCCAAAGAGACCCGCCTAACCCGCTATAATAACCCACCTAACCCATCAACCTAGTAGAGTTGGTTTAGGGTTTTAATACCCTTGACCCGTTTGTTAAACCGGTTAACCCGACCCCGACCAGCCAAACTCACCGGAAACAAGTCGGGTTGACCCCCAGGTACCCGTTTACCCGTTTTACGCCAATCCCCCACTGCTGCCGCATAACAGTGCCGGAAAATGTGCTCTTCATCTTCACTTGCCGTACCACCAACCCACACGACCCATAATCTTTTTCATCATCATAGTCTTGTTCATTATTAATAGGATTTTAACTCGTTTTCCATCTTATTCTCTCTCCACTAATTTTTTTCTTCCAAAGCTTACAAGTTTTCAATAATGGCATCTCTGTATGCAAAGCCTCTCATTTCCTTTTCATTCCCCTCTAAATCCTCTATTTTCCAGTCCCTTATTCAACCAAAGTGCTGTTTTATTCTTCTCTGATTATCTGCTTACGGTCACAGAGGGTGGTGTCAAAGATGTGAACATAGTTAGGTTCTGGGTTTCGAGACGGGATGCAATCGAGGCGGTGAAGAAGTGACAGCCATGTGTGATTTGCTATGGAGAGAGAGGAAGCTATGAAGAAGGAGAGAGGAGAAGATACTATAGCTTCAGATTTGATATATATATTTTTGAATAGAAGCGCGTGTTTTTCAGGGTAAGGATATCATACACCCTACGTTATGTGCATCAACATATCATAGTGCACCTGTTCACCATCTTTATATTATATATTTACAATTTTTAATTATTTACAAATCACAAGTTATATGTTTACAATCTTAACATTTTATGTTCAAAAATTTTAATTGTTCATAATTTATTTATCTATTACTTTTATATTATATGTTCAAAGGTTTTATATCATACATTCACAATAATAAATTACCTATTTACGGCTATTTAAGATATGTTCACAATTTGTAAACGATATGTGCAAAACTTCTGAACAACATATTCACAATTTGTGAATGATTTTAGAGCTTGTAGTCTAATGTGTTACCGGTGTCCGATCGACAATCAAATTCTTATAATATGTTCGTTTACGTGAGAAAAATTAGCTCATTAGATTTCACATTGATTTAACGATAGGATTATGAGATTTCTTGAGAAGTGCACTAGATTCATTTGAATGTACTATAATATGGGTGGATTGTATAATGTACATGTTTTTCATGTAACATAAGGGTGTAGAGTGTTGAAAGGTATATAGTGCTTTGGGTGTATGGTATCCATGTCGCGAAAAAATTTGTTTGTGAAAAAGAAAAATAAAAGAACAGAAAAACAAAAAACATAATAATAAAAATGCACCCAAAAAAAAAAAAAAATAGAAGAGGTAAAACTTCTGTGGAGAAAGGTCGAGTGATATTTGCAGTGTAGAAGCTTAAACCCTAGATGTGAGTGAAAATAATTGCAAAAACATCCATCTGAAATCATCGAATTGATAGAAAATGAGACGAAGCTTATCAAGGCTTCCGAGCTGCACCATTCCCATTGGCAGCGCCTCTAGGGGACTGAGACAATCAGCATTCTCCACGTCTTCCTCCGGCAGAGGTCGCGGCGGCCGTGGCTTTCCTAATGAGTTTTCCATCGCCCCTTCTCCTAAACCCGCCGATTCCAAGGACGAATTATCATCCCCCGAGCAGCCTCAGCCTCAGCCTCAGCCTCAGGCGCCACCTCTAGGCCATGGACGCGGTAAGCCCCTCCCTCCTTTCTCTGAATTTGTCAACAACCAGCCTCCATCTTCGTCAGGTGGCAGCGGACGCGGACGCGGCTCGGGCCCAGCACCCCCACAACCATCGTCACACCCTGTGGCTCATGAGTTTACCCCACCACCGCCACAGCCAACTATTCATAAGCCAGAGGAACCGAATCTGCCATCTAGTATTTTTTCTGTGTTATCTGGTGCGGGCCGTGGGAAGGCCGTCAAACCCCCAGAATCTACTCCTGACAAGCCTAAGCAGCAGGAAAACCGACACGTCCGGTCGCCTCGGCAGCTGCAGGGAACATCTTCTGCTGGCGCTACTACTCCTTCTCCCCAACCTCAGAGGTTGAGCCGAGACGAGGCAATTAAGAAGGCTGTGGGAATATTATCGAGGGGTGATGAGCAGGCTGGTGGTGCTGGTGGTCGCGGTGGTGGAAGAGGAGGATTCAAAGGTAGGGGTGGAAGAGGTAGAGGTATGTTTGGGCGGGGAGGTAGAGGTGGAAGAGGAGAAGGACGGGCTGAGGTCCGTGATGATGATTATGGCACGGGGCTTTATCTTGGTGACAATGCTGATGGGGAGAAATTGGCTGAGAGGCTTGGAGCTGATATGATGAATAAATTGGTTGAAGGTTTTGAAGAGATGAGTAGCACTGTTTTGCCTTCACCTGTGGATGATCTTTACTTGGATTCCCTTCACACAAACTTAATGGTATTACACTTCTCATTTCTCTGTTCAAGTTGTTTTGTCTCAAATGAATTCATGGCTATTATTGGGTCCAAAATGATGGTGAATGCACTTCATAATTTTTCCTGCAGATTGAATGCGAACCAGAGTACTTGATGGGGGAGTTTGACCAAAATCCTGATATTGATGAGAAGCCTCCAATCTCTCTTCGAGATGCTCTCGAGAAGATGAAGCCATTCCTTATGGCATATGAAGGAATCCAAAGCCAACAAGAATGGGAGGTGATCACCACTTTCTTCTTGTCTTTGGTCCATTATATACATAATTCCTTTTCTCTGTTTTGTACTCTTCCTTTCCTCTGTTCGATACTCTTCCTTCTCTCTATTCTATACTCTCGTTTATATCCTGCAAAATGGTGACGTATGATAATGGTGGTTACCTATGGGCCTTGGGTGTGTCTTTTGTTCACTTGTTGCACTTAATGTAGTAGGACTTGCTGGGCATTTAGCTTCCTCATGGCCACTTTCTTGATTATTGGTCATCCCTTAACTCGTGTATATTCATTAACATCACTTGGTACAACTTCCTATGGCATTTAATTAGGATGAATGCCACTTCTTTAATCCATTTATTTGTTGTTGTAGTTGCTGGTTACCCTAAAGTTCGCTCAGCCTTTACTTAATATTTCTTGATTATTGGTCATCCCGTAACTCGTGTATATTCATTAACATCACTTGGTACAACCTCCTATGGCATTTAATTAGGATGAATGCCACTTCTTTAATCCATTTATTTGTTGTTGTAGTTGCTGGTTACCCTAAAGTTTGCTCAGCCTTTAGTTAATATTTTGTTTATAGAGTGCATGAAGGCACATCATATTTGGCATTCTGAGGACTGCATGGCTGATATGGGTGAAGTGACATGAATTATAAGCCATCATTTCTTTTCTTGAATAAGTGACATATGGTTAGTGAGTAGTGACTGATTGATTAATTGTTAATCAGCACCTCTCTATCATCTAGAGACACCATAGATGCCCAAAAATTTTACATGCAATATACTTGTCTCTTCCCTTAATATGATTCTCATAGTGAAAGTTTGACACTTTTGAAGAAGTACGTATTTGATACCATGCGTGGAATATACATCTATATCCATCTCACTCCATACAAGTAATAGAATTTTTTTCAAGTATTAGCATACAAATTAGTATAAATTTCTGTGCTAAAATCTCGTAGTTTACAGGGAGTTTGATCATGCTGGAACTCTGTTCATGTTAACTCAATCCACTAGAGCAAAAGAAACTCAACCCCCCAACCACGGATGCAAAAGAAAAGAGGGAAGGGGAAAATAGATAAGATCACATGTAACTTAATTGCATGAACCATCAGAAATAGGAGAATAGAGGGAAGAATTAGGTAGAACAACTAAGGAAAAAGAATCGTTTATATAACTAGTGTGATTGTAGCATAAGTTGCTCTAGAGTGAGGACTATTAGCGAAAGCAATGAGGTATGCAGTTTCTCAGAAGTCTGTTCCATGATATCCTCCAAGGCTTTGCTACAATTAAAGGTACATACTGGTCATTGCTTGTTTATTCAATATCCTGGAGGTGTATGCAGTTTGATTTTTGAATCAGGTCACTTACCATTTAAATTAAATATGCAGCAGAGTAATGATTGAATATGTATCAGATGTAGGCATACTTAAAGACAGATAGAAATATACTACAAAAAGATAGAATTTGTTTTAACGCTGAAGAATTGCCAGATGGGGGTTTATATGGGATCAAACTCTTGAAGAATATGTATGACTGTATCTTATGGGCATGGATCGGAAAACAGTTTGTGGTTTCCAGACGAGGTTTACATCGTGTTGATTAAGGAAGTCTCTGTTGAAACTGAAGTACTTTCCATGTTTTCTATGGGAAATCAGAAATCCTCCAATAGCTTCATTGTTAGAAAGAAGCTGCTCATCCTTGCGGAAAAAAAAAGAAGCTGCTCAATTTGTTGATCATTGAAACTCTCACTCATCTATTGAGCTGATTATCTTGATTGTGTTTGGTTGAAGAAACTTATCCCCAGGAATTATTCTACATGTGCTTTGTTATTTACCAGCCAATGATATTTTAAATTTTGAACCTTATCAGGAAGTAGTACAAGAGACAATGGAGAGAGTGCCTCTTATAAAGGCAATTGTGGACCACTACAGTGGACCTGATAGAGTAACTGCAAAGCAACAGCAAGAGGAACTTGAAAGAGTGGCCAAAACAGTGCCAGAGAGTGCACCTGCTTCTGTGAAGCGATTTACAGACCGAGCTGTTCTTTCTCTGCAGGTCGAGTACTTTATTTAATTCTTGAAGCTTAATAAAATTATTGGCTTGTTATATTTTCTGAATGTTGTGACTTTCTGACTGATGCAATTACCTCACCAGCAAAAGATGAAAGATGGAATAATATCTTTTTAGTAATCCCGCTTACACTTTCACTTACAAATCAAGGGTATGTCCAAGTGATAGAAATCGTCTTCTATGGTTTAAGACAAGATGAAAACACATCCTAGTTGTACTAGAGCTTCAGTATCAGGTTTATCAAAATAAAGAAGCACAACTAAGAGAGAAAGATTATGTTAAGATGTGTTTGCAGAAGAAAGGTCCAGAAACTAAGTTTCCTGTGATCATTAGGTTATTCTATTTCATTTTCCATTTCCTTTTCTTTTCTAGAAGGATGAATGAAGATAGATACTTGCAATACATAGTTAATCTATTATAATGTTTTTCATGTGGTTGTACTTGAGCAAGAAATCATATTCATCGCTTCTACACTTGTGTTTCTGTTGTCTTGTCAGTGCAATATTTTCTATTTTCTCATCCTGCAGCAATTTTCTAAAAACTTGTATTGTTCCAACTTTGAAAGCATGTTCATTTGAATATAAAATATCTGAGATTGTTACTCAGGCTTCTGCATCAACCTAGGCTTCTGCATCAACCTTTTGTTGTTTAATTCTTGTTAATTGTTACTGATACCTTTTTCCTGATTTTGTCAAATTGGATGGATGCAGAGTAATCCTGGTTGGGGATTTGATAAGAAATGCCAGTTTATGGATAAGCTTGTGTGGGAGGTTTCGCAGCAATACAAGTAAACATGGTTTGTCGATTATGTTGGCAGTGCGAGTTAAAATGATAGAATTGGTCACGTCGAACACGTGCTCTGCTGGAGGGATCTCAAGTAGTTATGCAAAGGCGTGTATTAGTTTCCAGCCTGATGGATGAAATTGGTTCTTTGGGCTTGTTCCAACACATGTTTGGCATTTTCAAGAAGCAATTTAGATTGTCTAATAAATTTTTGCTTTTGAGTGTGTACTGTTGTAATACTGTCAAGTTTAGCTGATCAGCGAATGAGGATTATACAAGGAACCGCTTGGTTAATGTCTTAAAAATGCAGGATATTCTTTTAATTTGTGGTCCAGTGGTCTAGTCATGTCGAGATTTGGCTCATTCTATCTATTGATTAGAAGTAAACATGGATTTGCTTGAGCTGAGATAGTAACTCAAAATGGACCATATATAACCTGAGAGAAATGTTGTGGATCAATTGTTAAGACAACATACACACACACACACACACACGGACACTAGGAAAACTACGGGGTTGAAGTTGAGCTATGTGTCGTATTCGTCTGTGCAGAAGCTTTTTATATTCTACAATTTTGCAATCCACGTCTAATTTCATTTAATAAAATTGTTGTGTGATGATGGCCTTGAAATTGAAAGCTATGTGGTGCTTGAAACCACAGGAGAAGAAGGGTCTGGAGTGTTAGTAGTACCATTCATAACTCGTGATCCAATAATACCTTTGATGATATATGATGTATTACAATGATAATGGAGCCTGTAGAAAATAATAATAATAACAATAATAATAATAATAATAATAATAATAATAATAATAATAATAATAATAATAATAATAGCTGGTAAGCTTTCCAAGTCTTTGAAGCTTCAACTTGAATCATAATTTAGCGGGAGGTGGATGATCGGTATATGAGGGTATTGGAGAGAAGGAGAAGCAAGATAAGAAGAGGAAAGCGACGTATTAATTCATATTTCATATGGGACCCCTCTTGGACTAGACAGGGTCTATCACTTTTGTGTTTTTTGGTGGGGGTGGGGGCCCCGTAGAATTAATAAGCAAACGACAAATATTAAATATGTCTAAAGCAGCAACAAGAATAATAAAGCAAAGCTAACACGGTCCAAAATCCCGAGCATTTTATTGATCTGTATCTATCATCATCAGACTCATCGCCATATAATCTGCCGTTGCGTAGGACGTATAGAAAAGATAGCTAGGCCGTCCCTTTTCGATAAATATATCCCCCCTTCCCTCTCTCTCTCTCTCTCTCTCTCTCTCTCACCAAATGGTTCTTCTATCATCAGCTTCTTTTAAGGAAAGTACTCGACGACAAACAATCTTCACCAAGGTCATCATTCCCTTTGCTTTCTTTTTCTTTTCTTTTCTTCTTCTTTTTTTTTTTTTGGTGGTAGCTTGGTATATTGATTGAGTGATCATAGTGGGGGCATGGCATCTAGAGGTCGCCGAAAACAGAGATGGTGTGCAGCCCCTCTAACTCCCTTAATGGAAGGGCCTGGTCTAGACGTGCAACACCATGGAACCAAGAAGGAGAGTTCATGGGAGGTGATTCGAGAATGGTTTCGTGCACAGAAAAGCTTACCTGCGGGAGGAACCACTTCAATATCTTCATTCTATGGCAGCAGCAGCAGCAGCAATGTTAGTCCTGCCAAGAGGCAAGATTTGAAGCTTTTGCTTGGTGTATTGGGTTGCCCACTTGCCCCCATTCCTCTCTTAAACAATCCCACCTACCATCTTCATATTAGAGACATACCAATTGTAAGCCTTCTTTCTTTCGTTTGTTCCGCAAAATTAGGTGCAACTTAAACTAATTGTATGCTCTTAATTGTCTCAGGAGAAGTCAGCAGCGCATTACATAATACAGCAGTATTTGGCAGCAACAGGGTGCTTGAAGCAAAAACAACAGCCACGTATAAACAACATGTACGCTGTAGGAACCGTGAAGATGGTATGCTGTCCCACCGAAATATCTTCAGGTAAGAGCGTCAAGACATTGGGAACAAGAAGCGGCGAGAATGGCTGCTTCGAGCTGTGGCAAATGTCACCTGGCATGTGGTCTCTTGAATTAGTAGTAGGCGGCGGCGGCGGCGGCAGCGGCAGCGGCAGCGGCAGCGGTGGTGGTGGTAACAAGGTCCTGGCTGGCAGCGACGGCAAGATCGTATGGAGGCATACGCCCTGGCTTGGCACTCATGCTGCTAAAGGCCCTCAACGTCCTTTGCGTCGTATCATCCAGGTGCGCCTACTTACTATACGTACTTCACACCCCCACTTATATTATATCACTTATAATTATAATTGTTATCATGAAATGCCATTATGTTAATCAAGTACTTTTCATATATAAATGTTAACAAGAATGCCACCATGTTCTAGTATAACTAATTAATGTACCATACTAATTTCATGGTGTATATTGAATTTGAAATGTTTATTTGCTTGATTATAATTATATTAATGCTAATAAATCCTGAGCCTGCAATATATATATATATATATATATATATATATATATATATCATCATATAAAATCACTTGCTCTCAGCTCCCGTTCTTTATCTATCTGTTCCTCCTCTTTGGCTTTTTCCTGTATTTGAAATTGAATGCTGAGGTTTTCGATTTAGAGACCACTTTATGGTCTTATCTTGTTGGCAATTCCCAAGAAAGAGATACAAAGTTCTTATGTTCTAACATCTCATTATTATTAGTAGATACTATAATTATTTTAGCCACATAATAATGTGACGACTAAATGAATCTGACTGGTCTAAAGTGCAAGTTAAACTGACAAAGAAAGAAAGAAAGAAAGAAAGCAAGAAAGACGAGCAAATGGTAGAGATTATTAAAGATTAGATGTGATGTGGTTACTGGCAATCCCTAGAAATGAAGGGAACAGGGAATGGAAGCAAACAAACAAAGATAGAGACACTCTGTCCCTTAAAACTTTATTCTTTTTTCTTTTCTTTGGCGCTTAGGGAACACAAGTCCCTACACACACAGCAGGAAAAAGAAAAAGAAAAAGAAAAAGAGGCTCTACACACACACACACACATAGAAAAAAAAAGAAAAAGAGCAGGAAAAAAAAAAAAAAACAGAAAAAGTCGCCAAACATACAGACAGAGAGATCTCTGAGCACGTGATGCACTGATTATGCCATCTATTCCTTTCCTCCGGTCCTCATCAAACGTGAAACGTGGAAGCAAACGTCCCCTTGGGATTGCGGCCCTCCCTCTACTTACGTCATTCGTTTACGTTTGCATGGGTGTCCCCCGCATTTCATCATCCTTGTCTGCCTTCCTTCTTTTCCTAGTCTTCCTCGGGACCAATTGTTTTGAATTTTTTTTTTTAAAAAAAAAAAAAAACAAAAGAAGCAAAAACAAAAGCGATTTTTAGGGGGGGGGGGGAACACTTCTGCTTAATTTTTCCAGCTATGGCTTTTTAATTAATTATTGGTGTTAGGAGACTAATTATAGCATCATCGTCGTCGTCGAGTACTTTGCCAAATGTGGTTGTTTGGTGTAGACGTGGTAGTAGCTAGTATATTCTCTGTGTTGCTTTTACTATTAGTAAAACATATTATCTTGTAAAAAAAAGAAAAAGAAAAAAAAAAAACTGTCATGTGCAGGGGTTAGATCCAAAGAGCACGTCAAGCTTGTTTGCAAAAGCACAATGCTTAGGGGAGAAAAGGATCGGAGACGAGGATTGCTTTGTGTTGAAGGTGGCTGCAGATCGTGCGGCAGTCATGAAAAGAAACGAGGGACCAGCGGAGGTGATCAGGCATGTATTGTATGGTTACTTCAGCCAGAAGAGTGGGCTGCTCATCTACATGGAAGACTCACATCTAACAAGAGTGAAGCAGCCACCAGGTGGTGAAAACGACGACGTCGAAGAAGCAGTGTACTGGGAAACAACAATAGGCAGCAGCATCGGAGACTACAGGGATGTGGACGGAGTGCTGATTGCTCATCAAGGACGGACCATCGCCACCGTTTTCCGTTTCGGAGAGACATCCGTGGAGCATTGCCGGACACGGATGGAAGAAGTTTGGCAGATCCACGATGTTGTTTACAATGTGCCTGGCCTCTCTTTCGACTCTTTCATCCCTCCTGCCGATATCTTCCAACCCATTTGCAAACATCCCCTTGCTCCATGAATTTCTTCCACTGCATATATAACCCACCCCTTCGCTCTTCTCCTTCATTTTTAATTAATTAAAATATTCCATCTTAATCTTTTAGATTTAATATATCCCCCTCTCATTAATTATTCTACCCTTTTTTCCTTTCTGTCTGTTCATCTAACGTATATTTCCGTTTTAGATTAGTTTTTCTTTCCATGCTTTATTATTAGAAATCATCATACTAATAATTAAGTTACAATCACCTATGAGAGCCACGATGATGTCTGAATTTTAATACAAACAATGAATCCTTAAATCAATTCTAAAACTACAGACTTGTTAATTGTGTGCTTTGCCTTCCTGATTTCTCCCGCCCTTTTAATTTCGTCTATTCCTAATTGCTAGACGATCCAAATACATCCCACTCTTCGTAAATCCACACATCAATATCTGGACGGACTTGCCCACAACTCTTGGGCTTGACCCCAACTCACTGTAAAACGGCCCTGCCTAAACCATCTATTTAAGCTGGCTAGGCCCTGTCATTTAAGTCCATTACGACCTCAATGTCGGCCCTTTTCCAGTGTAAGAAGCCCAAAAACGACTGATCCATACCCTTCCCAAAAAAAAAAAAAAAAAAACCTAAATTGAGCCTCACAAACTGCACTACTGCGTACAAGATATGTTAGCCTGGTGATCATTATCGTCGTCGTCATTATTATTGTAAACAAAACAGATCAGATCAACACTCAATGGAATCTTCCTGTCCGATTTAATAACATTTAAGTAATAATATTTGATCATAGCTAGCTCGCGATAAAATTATTGAAGATAGTCCCTTGTTAAAATGAAAAACACGCTGGTTATTTTGTCATTTAATTTATCTATTGCTAGCTGGAGTGTACAATTTACTTACAATTGTAGTAATATAATATATTACTCTTAAACGATAAAAAAACCGTTTAAATCTACTGATAATTATCTCTAGTTATTTGAATTAATTCTTCTCATAATTTTTCCATTTGAGCCACTAGCAAGCTTTGTCAATTTTGAAACCAAAACTGACTAGATTATTTGGAGTCTGTTAAAGTACAATAAATAAATCAATATCATCTCTATAAAGTTAAACTTTTAGATGAGATAGTAATAACTCTAGTATAATATTAGAGTATAAAAATCAAACAGCCTAATGTTCGAAATTCACCGTCACCCAGTATATTAAAAGTATCTACATGCAAAATTCTAAATAAATCACACTTGTCCACGAGGGACGTGTTAAGAACAATACATAAATAAACTAATATTTTTTTTAAAAATTTAAACTTTTAGATGAGATGTTAACTTCAATATATAGAGCGATATTGTGTTAGCATCAAATGTTTGAGACCACACATTAGACTTTATTAAATCATACCTCATTTCAACTGAAATGTTTTGGCTGAGGATTCAAATTATTGATCTCTAGTTGTGAAGAAAGGAGTCAAACCAAAAAAAGGGAAAGGACCAAAAAAAAAAGAAAAAAAAAGAAAAGAGAAGAAAACTAGGGGACCAACATACGTACTGGTGAAGGGAGCCATACGCCTTCAATTTGTATCCAAAAAGTTTTTGTTTTTGTTCCCATTTTCCTTGATTGTTGTCAAATCAAATGGAGTTCGAGCTAATCAAAAAAAGAACTAAAGCCTCATAAAAGAACTAAAGCCTTATATGATGATCTTCTTTTTAAAGTTGTGAAGCCTGTATAGCGAGAGCTAGTAATATTTCTTGCATGTCATCCCTTCGTTTTTTTATTCATCAATTCGGTTGAATGTGGCCCATATTATTGGACAACAAGAATAACAAATTACCTTATAGTTTGTTACGTTTCTAACATATAATTAATTAGTTGTCTTTTCTGCTTAATGGGTTTTAGGAAACCTTTGCATTATAAAAATGTAGCAATATTTATTGTATTATGTGGTGTGAGAGAAACCAGAGTGTGAGCCTTGTAATATTCGCTGATCAATAATAAATTGTTCTCTGCTGCCCGTGAACGTAGGCTTTAAGGTCGAACCACGTAATTCTCTTGTGTTCGTTTTTCTTCTCGTGTTCTTCGTGTTTGCATGTTTTTCCCCAACAAAATGGTATATAGAGCTTAAGCACTAATTCGTTGCCAGAGGGAAAAAGGAAAAATCAAAACTCACTGTGAAACCAAAATTGCTCAAACCAAACAGTGCCTAACCAAACAAAGATCTTTGCTCGGTGAGGGGTGCTCTGGTG
Source organism: Cordia subcordata (assembly GCA_028554755.1). Classification (NCBI taxonomy): domain Eukaryota; kingdom Viridiplantae; phylum Streptophyta; class Magnoliopsida; order Boraginales; family Cordiaceae; genus Cordia; species Cordia subcordata. The sequence goes on from JAPTOF010000035.1 coordinate 166,788, forward strand.
CTGTCTACATTGAGCGTTGGTGGCTGGAATGGAAGCTTACGTCAACGGGTTGTGGTTTGTGTTGGGTTTGAAGAACAAGTGAAGAAGATAGAGTTTATATGCTTTTGAGGTTGGTTTTGTGTATTCGGGTCTTTTTTTTTTTGGGAATTGGTTCAGGTTTGTAAAGTAAGTTTACGATTTGGGTTTTGGGTTTTGGGCTTTGGGTTTGGGTTTTTTGGATCGGGCCCGGGTAGCGGCTTTGTCCAGATTTGGTTAGGTCTTTTGGGTCTTGGGTCTTGGGCTTTGAAACATTTTTTGTTTGGGCTTAGTTGAATCAAAAGTTACAAGGAAAATATTTTTAAGTTGGCCTTCTATTTTAAGACCAAAGAAAAAAATATTTATTTCTTTTGGGGCCGTGCTGTTAAGTCCAGAAACAAAAAAATAATAAAAAAACTGACCAATTTGACCACTTTGACTAGCTGACCGGGGTTTGACCAAGGGTTGACTTTGACTGTTGATCATTGACCGACGGTTGACTGAGTTTGACCAGAGCCTTATCCCATGTTTTTCAACGTGCTGAGTCCGTTTTTGGGCTTTGTTTTTTCCAAATTCTACTATGAAGTACATGTTTAGGAACGGTGTTGACTCTGATCGTGTTGACCAAAGTTGATCAGGGGGTGTTCCTAAAGTTTTTTGACGTGCTGAATCCATTTTTGCAATCCGTTCAGCCAAATTCAATCTCGAAGTGAGAGTTTTGAGCAAACAAAGATGTCTTGCACAAGTGAAAAGTTTGAAATTAAGAAGGTTGACGGGAGAATGAGTTTTAGTCTATGGAGGATCAGATTCAAGTCATTTATGACAATGCAAGGACTTTGGAAAGTCATTGAAGAAGTGATCCCAGAGAAGACGGAACCAGCAACGAGACAAGAACTTGAAGCGAAAGCCCTAAGTGCAATACACATGTTCGTGACGAATGAAGTATTGCTGGAGATTGCTGAAAAGACGACATTAGTTGAGGCTTGGAATACTTTGGTGGAATTATATGCATCAAAATCTCTCCCAAATCGCCTCTACTTGAAGAAGCAATTGTATCATCTTAGAATGAAAAAAGGTATATCACTAAAACAACACATTGATAAGTTTACCTATTGTTTTATTACTTTGAAGGATGTGGGTGTTAAAATTGATGACGAAGACCAAGCTATGATCCTATTATGCTCTTTACCACCTTCATATATGAACTTTGTGGGCACTATGTTGTATGGAAGGGATAAAATTAGCTTTGAGGACGTGATTGCTTCATTAAAATCGAAGGGTCTTCAAACACATATTCCGGGACATAGGGAAGAAGTTCATGGGGAGGGTTTAGTGAGTAGAGAGAGATCGAAGAATAGAGGGGGATCTTCGGGTAGAAAGAAAAACAAGTCAAGGTCAAAATCAAGAGCAAAAAAGCTATGTTGTTTCGAGTGTGGTGAGAAAGGTCAAATTGAGAAAGAATGTCCAAAACTGAAAAAGGGAAAGAAAAAGGTAGAGAATTTATCCAATGTGGTAGGAGTGCTGATAGTGATGGGGAGAACTTGAGTAATACTGGAGATGTTTTGACTGTGATTGCATCACAGTGGCATAATCAATGGATTCTTGATACTGGTGCAATGTTCCATATATGTCCTAGGCATGATTGGTTCTTTTCTTATTCCAAAAGAGAAAAGAAAGTCTTTCTAGGCAATGATCTTCAGTTGAAGGAGGAGGGAATAGGCATCGTAAATATCAAGATGTTTGATGGTATTACAAGATCTCTCGAGTTGAAAAAAAACTTGATTTCTCTTAGGCATTTGGATTCTCATGGGTACAAATTCTGAAGTGAGAAAGGTGTCTTAAATGTTACCAAAGGTGCAATTGTGCTCTTAAAAGGGAACTTGACTAGCGGCTTATATGTTCTTCAAGGTAGTGAGGTTACAGGTGTTATAGCTATTGTATTCGAGGAGAGTGATAATTACACCATGCAGTTATGGCATTAAAGGTTGGGCCATATGAGCGAGAGGGGACTGACCGAGCTGAGCAAAAGGGATATGCTTTGTGGACAAAGAACTGGAAAGCTTGAATTCTGCGAGCATTGTGTCTTTGGAAAGCAAACCAGGGTAAAGTTCAGTAAGGGGCAGGAGAATACCAAAGGTACACTTGATTATATTTATTCTGATCTTTGGGGTCCAAATAAAGTTCCTTCCAAGAAGGGTGCTAGGTATTACATTACTTTCATTGATGCATACTTTCGGATGGTGTGGGTATACTTATTGAAAACTAAAGATGAGGCATTTTCAATATTTGTCGAGTGAAAGACGTTGATTGAGAAATAGACTAGTAAATAGATTAAGCGTCTTAGGATGGACAATGGGTTGAAATACTACAATAAAGAGTTTGATGAATTCTGCAGGAAACATGGCATTGTGAGACACCGTACATGTGTAGGGACACCACAACAGAATGGAGTTGTAGAACACATGAATAGAACTCTGGTAGAGAGAGCTTGTTGTATGCTCTCCTATTCTGGCTTAAGTAAAGACTTTTGGACTAAAGCCGTCAATATAGCGTGTTACTTGGTGAATAGGTCTCCATCTAAAGCTATTGAATTGAAAACTCCTTTTGAGTTATGGTTCAGTAAGCCTACTGACTACTCTCGATTAAGGGTGTTCGGTTGCCTTGCAATCTTCAACAAAACAGCACACTTAATAGCTTTTTCTCCCTTAGCCGATCATCCCTCTGTAGGAGCCAGTTGACTAAGCCGGTCGACCAGCAAGTTCACCCAGCAGAGTGTTCCTCCATGCTATTTTCTTGTTTTTTTTCTTGGTCTTTGACCTAATAAATAACTGACCATAATGCCCCTTTATGTATACCTACAGCTAAGACCGGTCCTTTGGCCTGTGTATTATCACCTCCTTAGCTGTATATTTTTTCGTTGGGTTTCTTGTCCTATTGCCAACCATTCTTAGTCACGGAATCTCTTGATCTCGGGAGCGAACCTCAAGCCATATGACCAATACACCCATAAAGGTAGTATTACTAGATCTAGATTCAAATGATAAATATGGACAATCCCAAAGAGGGCACATAAATTCCATATTGCATATGCATGTTCCAATTGATTAAAACTTAGCACTTAATGCACAAGGTTGTTGATCCTAATAAAGTAAGATCTCACCCACAGTGAATCAAAGTACCAAACCCTAACTTCATTAGTTCAAGTCAAGGGACCTTTATACATACATGAGTAAATTAACCCTTAAACTATTCGTTGTAACAATGTCTCAACGTCCTCATAAGAACTCTATCGATGGGATGACCAAACTTATGGACGTTAAGTTAAGCGCCACCGTTTATTTGAATTGAGGGAAGAAGCAAAGTAATATGCCCTTGAAAATCTAGAGCAAAAAAAAACCACACAATAAGTGTGTACTATGTGTTGTAGTATTCTCTTGCCAAAATGGAAAAGATCAACTACAAAATTTTTGCATGCTTGAAATGGTTTAAGGTCTTGCCTATTTATAGAAAAAGTTTGGCACCTAAACCTTGTAAACTTTTCATGTGAGAAACTTTTTCTTAGTAGTAAATGTTTGCCACATGTCATGGAAGTTACTTGTATAATTTGAATTTTTCTTGTAGTAACTTTCTAGCACATGTCTTGGAAGATTGGGCTAAGCCCACAATCCAAGCCCAACACATAGTCCATAATCCATGTAGAGGCCTAAGCCCAATAAGAAACCATCCAAGCCCAATTAGGTTATCTTGGACTCTAAAGAAAGCCAAACCCAATTCCAAGTTTTGGCCCAATAAGGCTATTACCATAATATGAAATTTTCTCTTTCAAGATTACTCTCTCAAAGTCATTCAACTAAGGAAGGGACCAAGAAGACATAATTAACCTTGGCTTTCAAAAATAATAAAAAAATGTCCTTGCCCAATCTAGGCGATATAATAATAATTATTTTTAATTCCAATCTATTCCATGCATACGCTCACGTGAAAGATGGCAAGGTGGAGCCGAGGGCAAAGAAATGCATATTCCTAGGCTATGCATCTGAGAGGAAATGTTATAGGTTATGGTGCACAGATCCAAAATCTCCAGGTTTCCTCGTCAGTAGAGACGTAACATTTAATGAGTCTGCTTCATTCGACCAAGAAAAAGAGAAAGCGGTAGCTGGTTTAGACCACGGTGTCAAAGATTAGGTGGAGGTATTTCCTGATGTTTCAAATGTTCCATCTAGTAGTAGCAGCAGTCCAATTTAGCCGACTCAACGAACTAAGATACATGATCAAAATGTGCCTAAATAATAGAAGTACAACATTGCTATTGGTTGGGAAAGGAGACAGATTAGAGAGCCTCAAAGGTATGGATACACTGATCTTGTTGCTTATGCTTTGACTATTGCCGAAACAATTGAAGGACATGAGCCAAATTTGTACAAAGAGGCTATATCTGGAAAAGATTCTGCTCAGTGGGTAGGTGCCATGAGTGAAGAGATTGAGTCTTTTTAGAAGAATCAGATATGGGAGCTTGTTGAATTGTCTAAGGGACAACGAGTTATCGGTTGCAAATGGGTTTACAAGAAAAAAAAAGGTACTTCAGGGGTTGAGGGTCCTCAATACAAGGCACGATTGGTGGCAAAAGGCTATACGTAAAGGAAGGGTGTTGACTTCAATGAAGTATTCTCACTGATTGTGAAGCATACTTCCATCAGGGTTTTACTTACCCTGGTTGCTTTTTATGACTTAGAGCTTGAGCAGCTAGATGTGAAAATGGCGATTTTTGCATGGTGATCTTGAAGAGCAGATTTACATGAGTCAACCGGAGGGGTATGTAGTTCTAGGTAAGGAGAACCATGTTTGCAAACTGAAGAAGTTCTTGTATGGGTTGAAGCAGTCGCCTCGGCAGTGGTATAAAAGATTTGACACATTCATGGTAGGTGCTGGATACACAAGGAGTGCTTATGACAGTTATGTGTATCTCAAGAAGCTTCCAAATGGCTCATTTGTGTATTTGTTGTTGTATGTCGATGATATGCTTATTGCTGCTAAAAGCATGTCTACCATTGACGAATTAAAGTAGTTGCTAGGTGATGAATTTGAGGTAAACGATCTTGGAGCAGTGAAGAAGATTTTTGGCATGGAGATTCGTAGGGAAAGAAATGCTGGGAAGCTGTTCTTATCTCAACAGAGTTATATTGAGAAAGTGCTAAAGTGTTTCAGGATGTTTAAAGCAAAGCCTGTGAGTGTGCCGCTTGCTACCCATTTCAAGTTATCTGCAAATTTGTCACCTAAAATCGAGGAAGAGGTGGAGCATATGTCTCATGTTTCATACTCGGGTGCTGTTGGTAGCTTGATGTATGCTATGGTGTGTGTTCGTTCTGACATTTCACATGCAGTTAGTGTTGTGAGCAAGTATATAACATCGCCTGGGAAAGCACACTGGAAATCGGTGAAGTGGATAATGAGATATTTGCGTGACACTACAAAGATAGAATTGCTATTTAGCAAGATGACTGGAGATTACGCGAGGTTGGTGGGTTATCGTGACTCACTCTTTGCAGGTGACCTTGATAAGAGAAAATCTCTGACAGATTATGTGTTTACTCTCTCTGGGTATGCTATCAGCTGAAAAGCGACATTACAGTTTACTGTGGTATTGTTGACTACTGAGGCAGAGTACATGGCAATTGCAGAAATTGTGAAGGAGACCATGTGGTTACAAGGCCTGGTTCGTAATCTTGGACTGTAGTAAGATACAAGTATAGTCTTTTGTGATAGCCAGAGTACAATTCATCTGACGAATAATCAAATGTATCATGAAAGGACTAAACACATTTATATAAGATATCATTTTATCAGAGATGTTGCATCACAAGGGACTATATTGGTGCAGTAGATTTCTACCCAAGAGAATCCAGCAGATATGATGACCAAGGTGGTTCCAGTCAGCAAGTTCAAGCATTGCTTGGACTTGGTTGCTATTTTCGGTGCGGAGCATTGAGCCCTTAGGGGCAGTTGGCAGCAGGGACGATGGTGTGTTGATTGGAGCGAATACGTGCCAAGGTGAAGATTTGTTGAATGTGACCCGTATTCTTGGGCAACAAGAATAGCAAATTACCTTATGTGCATACCTTATAGCTTGTTACCTTTTCAACACATAATTAATTAGTTGCTTTTTTTGCTTTTTGAGTTTTAGGAAACCTTTGTATTATAAATATGTGGCAATACTCATTGTATTATGTGGTGTGAGAGAAACCAAAGTGTGAGCCTTGTAATATTCGCTGGTCAATAATAAATTGTTCTCTGTTGCCCATGGACGTAAGCTTTAAGGCCAAACCATGTAATTCTCTTGTGTCCGTTTCTTCTCGTGTTCTTCGTGTTTGCATATTTTTTCCCAACAAATTTTTTGTAAAGCCATCGAATGTGACAATTAATTGACACATGTAACACCAGTCTGGGAAGAGGTGTTGCAACTGATGAATGTTTGTGTATAGAAACTTCATTGTATATGTGGAATAACATTAAACCGAAGCTCTACAATCATTTTTGTTTTTTCCTAGTTTTTGTTCTTTTCTTTTTTGGGGCGCAACAAGTTGATGGTGTTAGAAGTATTATTCCTCTCACATATAAAGTTCATAAAATTTACTATTTAATAAGATTTTGGGCCACTCCACTTACCAATAATTGGTTTTAGGTTAAAACCTTAAGATTTTTTACATGGTATTATAGTTCAGATTATGGGTCAGTTATATTTGTCTACGTGTAAACTCTTCTTCATCCACGTGTGATATTTTAATTTATCCATGTCAGACCCGACACGTGAGAGAGAGAGCGTTAAAAGTATTATTCCTCCCATATAGAAAATTTATAAAATCCAAAACCAGGATCTTGAACTACTCTATCTAGCACCAAAAGGATCCTTTAGAGTTGGTGAGGATATATAATATTTACAAGTTTTGCTTATAAGTTATGAGTTTTGCTGGTTTGACCGTGTGGTGTAGATTGGTTCGATACATATAATCAATGGCTTATATTATATATGCCGGTTCTAATTGTGTTTATTTGTTTTTATTGATTGTGGTTGCATGGATTTGCTTACTTATAAAAGCATTTAGTTTAGTAATTGATATCTTGGTATTTAAAATTTGTTAACCATTTTTACAAGGTTAGTGGTAGAAAAGAAAAATTAATGTATATCACTGATTATGTTAAATGACAGGTTACAACATCAATGAAAGCAAGTACTATTTCAAAATTATAGGGAAAGCATGCGTGCATGTAATTATATATAATAATAATAATAATAAAAATTGCAACTCCGCCAACCAATGGCTGTAAAATTTTTCGTGATGTCATGGTTAGCTTTTGTGGAGGAGGGACACGACGGAAGCAAATGTAGAAGCTTCTGCAGTGTACTTACATTGGTTTAGGAATAAACGCTGTCCCTTTATGACGATGACAAAAGAAAATAAAAGTAACAACATATATAGTTAAAAGGGGAATCCAATATGCAAGCATGCCCAGAGGCAAAGACACTTGTTATCTACAATTGTACAAGATCACAACAATGCATCATGAAGTGATCGACGCCTCTTGCCTTCTCATAATCATTTCTAATTAACTTTATATATATATATAGAGAGAGAGAGAGACTCATCCCTAGCTAGCTATGTTAGCGCATCATCATAAAATGATCAGCTTTTGATGGCAGACTCCTCAACTTTTATGTGGTAAAGTTAAGAAGCTTCATCGATGTTTGCACGCATGAGAGTGCGTTGTCTCCTCTGCTTCTTTCGCCCTTTATTTTTATTTAATTAGCTTTTGCTCTCTCTCTCTCTCTCTCTCTCTCTCTCTCTCTCTCTCTCTCTCTCTCTCTTTCTCCCCCTTTATCTGGCTTCCCATCTAGCCAACTTGCATGCGGCGTCTTCGTTGCCAATTTGCACCAGTCCATCCTCTCATCCACTTGAAAATATATGTATTAAACTTAGCTAGAGAAACAATCCAGACACGGAGTTGATCGACATCTGAAGTTGTATATTTAAGAAATGTGTTTGAATTGTCTCTGAATGCATTAATCGTCCAAGATAGCTGTACACATGTATACATATATATATATATATATATATATATATATATACACACACACACACAGGTGTCCTATCTGGAAATAAGAATTCCATGCATATTCTAAATTATATGAAGGTATTAAAATTCTTGAAGACCAACCTACCTAACAGATCGACAAACAATGACGCCACATGACCATATATGTTCTGAATTTGTTGTTTAATTACGTTTTGTTCACCTCAACTTTAATTTCTTGGTTATTAGCAGAGATCTAGAGCATCCTTTTTAAGTCTAACAAATTAAAGCGTGTAGCTTAATTAGGTTCGGGTAATAGTGGGGATGGTAAACTAGACAAATTGAAAAAAAAAAAAAAAAAAGAAGAAAGAAGAAGAAGAAGAAGAAAAAGAAAAAAGAGCATCAAAGTTGGCTTCTCTTTAATTTGTCGGCTTCTTCTTTAATTTCTCATGCAAAAGTGGCTTGATATATGAAGCTTTAATTAGCAGATCAAGCAAGCATTATACTAATAATTTAATTAATTAAACGTCAGTTTACAATATCTTTGTCCCCCGGCCCCCAAATCATGACTTGCTTAATTATCATCATTTCATTTTCCAAAGGTTTTGTTTGCAATGACTGCGGAGCTAGGTTAACTATAACTAACTCCGAGCAACTAACTTAAAAAGGCAATATAATATCTATAGACATGCTCTCACAAGAATCCAATAGGTTACTTACGTCGTTAATCATCAATGTTATGCATATGAGAATCATATATCTAATCAATTATTAAACCTTGGATCACCTTTGAAAATGACACATTTGTTCATGTTCGAAACTATATAGAGTGATCATGATGACCAATACTTTATATATGTTACGCTTTTATTCCTTCGTTCCTCCTTTTATATAATCAAAATTCATGCTGTTAATATAAACCCCTAATTTATATGGCAAAAAATTATTATAAATGTAATGAAGGCTAATTAAAAGGTGAAAGGTATGTAATGATACTCGTCTGTCATTTAGCTTGGAAGATATCTCACAAAATGAAATCATTACAGCACTTTATGTACACATAGATAGAATCACCTCAAATTCACAGACACAAGCACAGAAATTCACACATGCATTTACCATCAAATATAGTTAAACGACAATAACAAAAAAAAAAATGTTAACACAATAAATAAAAAAACCAATATTCTCTCTACAAGTTTAAACTTTTAGATGAGGTGGTAACCCTAACTTGGTATCAGAGCCTAGGTTATAGGCCAATTATATTCGTTCACGTGTTACCCTTCTTCATCCACATGTGACGTTCTAATTTGTTTGCGTGTGACTCTTTTTTCAATTACCAAATTAGGTCACACCTGAAGAGGAAGTGTTAGAGTATTATTCTTCTCACATAGAAAGTTCATAAAATCCAAGACCACTTAATAAAATTCTGAGCTACTCCACTTATTACTAATTGGTTTTAGGTTGAAATCTCAAGATTCTTCACATCAGAGAATGGTTTGATTCTCATCGCCACCCATTTAAAAAATTAAATTATCCATATACTGGTTTGATTCTCATCGCCACTCATTTAAAAAATTAAATTATCCATATACAAGCTCTAATATGAGAGGTTGTGGTAACTCTAACTAAAAAAGGGTTCTTAAGCATCAAGTGAAGTTACTGAATCGTCATTAAAAATCCAAGCTTCAAAGCTAATTGGAACAAAGCATGCATATGCATGTCATTACATCAATGTATAAAAGTAACTGTTGAATATATATATATAGAGAGAGAGAGAGACAGAGAGAGAGATAGCGCAAAGACGTTACATTATGCTGATTTATATTAATGGATGGAGAGGGCCAAATCACATATGAAGTTGTAAGTCATAAGTACCTAATTATGGTTTTTAATAATATTTTAGTCCATGCATAATTATAAAATTAAACGCAGGTTAGGAAACCTGCATGCAATTAGCCGAAAGGAGAATTTCGGGATTGCGGGGGCATAGTAGTAGCAGCAGCAGCAGAAGCACCCATTACTGATGCAGGGCTCATTCTTCGTGGGGAAGGCCTATCAAGCTTTGCATCAAATTTCTTATCGTTCATGGCATCTATATTCACAAGTGGCTTGGCTTCATAGGTTTCTGTGGACACGGGTTCAATATCATTTGCTGATCTATCCATGGATGAAAGAGGTACAATCTGCATTTGGTTCTGATGATCAGCCGTGGTCTTGAAGGGATCATCTTGAGAACCCAGACAGGAAGTAGCTGTTCCCAGTTCATGCAGCCGGAGATCGTCGGGGGACCAGATTAAGGGGCTCTTACCACTGCTGTTACCTCCACTAGTAGTATAAGGGCCAGGCCTCTTCTTGCCCAAGCACAAGTTATCATTAGTTGGCACAAAACCATCAAGTGAAGATGATCTGTCCATGCCAAGTTCGAGTTGATGGTGCTGCTGGGGTTGATGATGATGATGATGATGATCATGATCATGATGATGACCTCCTCCATAAATGTTAAGGTCTTGAAGAGCTGGGAACTGAAGAGGGGGTCCAAACTCCTTCAAGGCTGAAATGTCAGGCATCCCAGCTGCTGCTTGAGGATGATTATTTGGAATACCCGGGGGTGGTTTGTAGCTGCCAGCTGCAGACGCCATATTTTCACCAGCAAGTGTTTGACAAGCTTTCTCCAGTATTGTCTGCATGTATTTCCCTTGAGCCTCTATCCTCAACTGGAGGTGTCTTTGTACCTGCTACATCCACACGCATCTCCCAAACGTCAAAATTATTCCTGTAATTCTTAAATTAGGCCTACCAACAACTAATAATTAATGTGAGACAGATATCAGACCCCTCAAAATTTTGTATATATGCGTGTTCTGGGGTACCATCGTCTACTAGATATATATCACAATACAATAGCTAGAGAAATCATAGTAGAAATAATATATTTATCTACTTAAATCAATAGATAGAGCGCACGCAGCTGGCAATTAACAAATTAAAATCAATCTCCCAGACCGTACCTCTAGTTGTTCATGCAGTCTTCGCTGCACCTCCATTTGCATCCTAATTGCATCAGTGATGTGAATATTACTGCCATGAATCATATAACACAATACCATACCATCCAACAATCAACACTCAAATTATTAAAGGAAGCATAGAGATTATTATAGCATGCATGTGTGTGTGTATATATATCATCCTCTCACGGCCAACACAATAAAATGAAAGGAAACAAATGAAAAAGAGAATTAAAAGCAGTAAAAAACTGATCAGTTTCTTTCAATTAGGTATATATATATATATATATATATATATATATATATATATATATTAGCGATCTCCTTCCTCTCCACGCCATGCATGTTTTGACTTGTTCTCCACATAAATGTTTTTCTTTTCTTTTCTTTTCTTATCCAAAAAAAAAAAAAAGGAAGGAGAAGAAGAATTCCATAAAAGTGAAATGAAAAAAAAAAAAAAAGAGCGAGAGAGAGGGAGAGGGAAAAAAAAAAGAAAGGAAAGGACAAAAAGGAAGACATGAAAGGAGACGGAGACAAGAAGTAGAAGAGAAATCATACTCGTTCATGCTGCGGCCAATCATTCCGGAGGATGACGCAGAATTCCGATGGAGCTCTAAAGAAGAAGCTGTTCATATGGAGGCCAAATTAAATTATATATACATGTATAACTAATAACAATTCATAAGAATTAATGCCAGGGCTACTGCAGCAACGGACACTCACCTCTCTCACTGTCTTTTAGGCCGGAGTGATCGTTGTACTCCTTATGCGGTTGCTTTCCAAGTCTAAATTTCTAACCGTCAAAAACAAAAACCGAAAGCCAAAAAAAGATCATTAGCTGCTATTTAAAAAAAAAAAAAAAAATCTCTAACTGCACTAAAATTCATGCAATCAGAAAGCAAAAGAGAATTTAATTATTAGAAGCACCCGATTTTGAATTGAAGTAACACAAACGGACCTGAAGATGGCTCTTAAGATGGTAAAGAGTGAGACCCTTAACGCCCATAACTCTCATGATGGTCTTTGGTGTAGCCTCTACACAAATATACCAAAAGAAATTAAACAACTAATTAGTTATAAGTGGAAAAGGAACTAATAATAGATCAGATATCATCATGAGAGGTACGATGAGGAATTGAAGAGAAATAATATAATATTATAGGGAATTAAGTTAAATGATGATGAGTTAATAAAGGAGGTAGGGTATAGTATGGTACTGTCAGGACCGCCAAGTTGAGTAACAGCATCAACGAAGCGCTCATGGAGCTCGACAGTCCACCGTAGACGAGGCTTGGGATCAGTGGTGAGCACCAGGCCAGAGTCTCCTTGCACACACATAGGCCTCTCATGTGAATTCATGGTCGTCGTCGAAGGTTTCTTCGGGTGGAACATTCTCTCTCTCACACACTCTCTCCCTGTGGATCGAATTCCCAAAGGAGATTCAAGAACAAATGCGATATGCAACCACACTACTACTTATTAATAATAAGGGGGAATAGGGTGCGTTTTTTAAGAGAACAGAAGGCCCGGCTTTAATTGGTTTCTCAAATAGTAGAGAAAAAGCATACCAGGGCTCAACCTTGCAAACCCCCCTGGCCTTCATAAATTAATTTCAAGAAGATACGCTTTCTTCTTCGTCCTTTTCTCTCTCTCTCTCTCTCTCTCTCTCTCTCTCTCTCATTTTTATTTTATTTTTTTAAAATAATTGAAATTCCCTAAAAGCCCTTCCCTTTCGCACCCTAAACGTAATCATGACATGCAACACTTTATGCTCCTGGGTTTGGACCATATATATATTTGTACACTTGTATACTGTAGCATGCACGTCCATATATGTGTTTCTACACCAATCAAAATTCTGGCGCAGGCCACGAAGCATAATTCTTTTCTTCTTTGCCATGGTACGGCCTCCTTTTTAGGTTACAGTTTTGCATCTTTAACATATACTTAATCATCAGCTGAAATTAATTCTTTTTAAAAAGAAAATTTTATTCATGAGGTTCATGAAACTTGCTATATGTGTAACTTACCCTAAAAATAATTGAGTCTGCATAGTTGATCAACACATATCTTATAATTTTCAAATTAATGTGACTAAGTAATTAATCAATTTATTTGAAAAAACAAAGGCACTTACAAGCTTGTGAAATATGATAGTTGTGATTGTTCCATTCAAACATACATGCACGTGTTTCCCTTCCTTGAATCAGGGAGATCAAAATGTGTATATATATTAAATTCTCTTTTCTTTATTACTTCTTCTATATTATATCTAATACCACACTCAGCTGGGATCGATCAACAATAATTACGCGGGAAGGTGCATATTAATTTCTCGATCATATGAATTTGAAAGATTTGCAAGCACTAACTTTAAAGATTAATAAGTTAATATTTATATGTCTGGGTTCACACTGCATCATCCTTAAAATTAGTGCAGGCTGACCACTTTTAAAGCCTTAGAATGCTGTGGATGAAAAGCCATTAGTCACATGAGGACTAAACTAGATTGGATATATATAGATATATACATACATATATATATGTATATATATATATATGTATATATATATATATGTAATGGGATTAAAATAGTTAATAGGCTTATTACAAGAAAAGCTCAAATAGGTTAAGGGCCCGTTTGGATTGGCTTTTTTAAAAATTATCAGCTTTTGAAAAACAGTTTTTTTTAAGAAGCTGAAAATTTTAATTTCTAAAAAAGTTATATTTAACTTTTTTCAGAGTTCTAGTGTTTTGGAAGTCAAATCAAATAGTTATTATAAATTTAATGTAACTTTTTTAGAAAAAAAATATTTTTTCTTTAAAAAAAAATTCAATCTAAACAGGCCCTAAGAAAAGGACTAAAACATACTAAACTAGGACACAATTAATATTTACCGACTAAAGGATCTCTATATATATGGCTATATATTTACATGCATATATGACGAGGGACGAGAACATGAATTCATATATATAGAAGGTATATACACATATATACATATATATATATATATATATATACACGTATATGTATATATATGTATATATGTATGGAGGGGCTTGCTTTTCATGGGAGCTGGTGGGGAGGGGATCTCTTTATTTTATTTTGGGGTTAAAAAGCTTCCATCTCTAGCGCTTTTGTGGAATAGAAGCTTGTCCTGCCATGCATGTGGTGTCATCGATCCCATGTACCTCAACCACATCAATACAGACAACATTACTGGCAGAGAGGGTCAAACCTAAGAATTTGACACCGGGCCCTCTCTATCTTTCTATCTTTCTATTATGGTGAAACAAAAGGGATTCAAATGATGAGTTACAAACATTTTATCAAAGTCCTCGACACAAAAAAAAAAAAAAACATTTTAAAGTCATCTCCCTCCTCTCTCTCTCCCACTAGATCTTTCCGCACGAGGCTAGTTTTACTGTTACGGCCCCAAGCATTAACTATATTCAACTTAAATCTACTCAAGTTATACATCTACACATAACATTCACTCTGCCCTCAAAGGAATATATGCTTTCTTCTTTGACAATCAAAGCAAAGATTCTTATCCCAAGCTTTTCTTAATTCTCATTAATTTGCTAATTAAAACTTATGAATTAATTGGTAGGCAGTAAATCCTCTAGCTACTTTAAAAGCTTTACACGCTATCACGTATTTTTACATAATAAATATTCCAGGTTACGTTAATTTTGTCTTAATATAATAGTTAACTTGAAACCTACACGATGAGACAGATCTGAAGTGCATTTCAGCACCAAACACCTTGCTTTGGACATGTTAAAGCCTGTTTTGGGTTCGAGTATTCTTCTGCCTGAGTAATTTGACTCTTCCAGAAAGGAGACTGAAAGAGAAGGGAAAAAAATATATATATTTGCCCGGAATATAGATGTTTCAAGATTAGACGCAATCCACTAAAGAGTTAACATTTTATTCATATTTGGGGAAAAACATTTCAATAAAATATAACGTTGGAGTAGCTGTCACATTCTCAAAGCATGCTCCAAAAAAAGTTAAGGTTTAACTTATTATTCCTCTTAAACTATAATTTAGTGGAAAAGTTGGTTGGCTACTGGGCTCGGTTGTGGGGGCTTGTTTGCTTAAATTTTAAGCATCTCTCTTTTTTCTTCGCTTTAGGGAATTTATTCCCAAAAATGAATATATTCCCTTGAGGTGAATTTGTGGGACCTATTCTTCGCTTGGGATTAAAATACCTTAATTATATATGGTCATAATTTATGTTAGGCGGTAATAAAGAGCAATTAATAAATCTTTAATTATTTATATACGAGAGATTTCATATATAATTTCTTCTTTTTCTCAGAAGCTTATATATGAGGTACAGCAAGCATAGACATCCGAGTCTGCAAGTAGAGATAAACTGATGCCAATATGGGAAGTATACAATGAATTTCAACCACCTAAAATGGAGAAATGACAAGTATATACAAAGGTACGTAGCACACCAACGCCAATGTAACGCGGGTGGTTAATGAAAATTTGGTTACTTGCAATTTAACAGGGAAATATAGAATTTAGTTGCAGCAGGATATATGGATTGAAGAAGCATATTTGTAATTGGAATCAGATTCTTTTATGGACCACTTTTTCTTTTTTCTCTTTTTTTTTTTTTCCTTTTCTTTTTGGTCCTCTGATTTATCCCTTTTCTCCTCCTAGAAGCTATGAATAAGCAGAAAGTGATTATTATTCTCTTCATTTTTCATATTCAAGTAGCCTAGTTGAGATCCACCAGACGACCTTTTATATACTTCCGTTATTCATCTTGCTGCATATATACCCCTCCCATGCATGCCAAATCCAAAATAACATCCCCATGTGTATTGATAGCTTAAATGTTTATTAAAAGTCTTCATCGTCCTATTATTTTGTTGAGAATATACATTTGGTACTATAACAAATGTAATCCTAATTAACTGAATTTTAAGATGCTATCCAGATAAATGTTTATAGATCCCGTCTCCTTAAAACTGGTCACTGGTCAAGAGGGTCTCAACAAGCACATCGTACATCTTTTCTAAACATTCCAGTAGTAAGATTAGCAGCAAGAGAATAACAACCCCGAGAGAGGGGGGGCCGGGCGGGTGGATGTTGGGGCGCGGGGGGTGAGGGCGGGGGGAGAAACCAAAAAGAAAGGAAAACACGAGAATATAACCTATTTGAGGAACATTTCAAACCAAGAAACATTTTAAAACATTTTCTACACAATGGGAGCAACACTTATTTTTTCTAGATTCATCTGCAACAAGGATGTATCGCATCTCATCTTTTATTAATAACTTTCGTAACTCTCACCACTTTCTGGGCTTCGCAGTCACCACAACGGTCATACCTCAAGATGTGATACAAAAAAATACATTCTACAACGCCAATTTTAGGAAGCTTGAAAATAATTCACAACTTTGATACTTGGTTCAGCCCAAATTACCCAAGCATACATATTTTACCTGCAGCAAGAAAAAGAAAACAGCTTGGCTAATGATTGCAGGATAGAAAATATCTGAATTCCAAAATTCTACATAAACAAGGTTTATAACTTGAATGAGAATAGAATGGGCGATCAAATTATGCAAGAAATTATTTGACACTTCTTTAATTTTAATATCACCATAAATATAGATAGATAGACATAATTCAAACAGCACAAAAATACACAAATAACACTGTACATTTCAACAGCGTAATATTTCCAGTATTATCAAAATTTTCATATAAGAATTAAGGACATGGAAAATCTGTGTTAAAGGTCATATTTTCATTATACTTACTTCTATATATTCATCAATCCCGTACTTTGACCCTTCCCGGCCAAGACCGGATTGTTTTACTCCCCCAAATGGAGCAACCTGCATGAAAAGAAGAAATAACAAAAGCCATTATCACCATTTCTTCCACGCATTAGAGTTACATGAGAAGGGAGCCAACCTCCGTCGAAACAAGTCCTTCATTCACTCCAACAATTCCATATTCAAGCGCTTCAGAGACACGCCAAGAGCGTTTGATATTAGTTGTGAATAAATAGGCCGCCAAACCTTCAAATGCAAAGGAAGAACAAAGAATAAATTATTACTTTATCTTCTTACATATATCTTATATTTGTGTGGAGATGTACCAGTGGAACGGTATGATTTCAGTATATAGAGAAAAATAAATTGTAAAGGCTTCACAACTACAGTGAGCAAATGGCTCACAAACCAGCATTTGTGTCATTAGCCATGTGGATAGCTTCTTCCTCAGTTTTAAATTTCAAGAGCGGGGCAACAGGTCCGAATACTTCCTCCCTGAAGAAAAAGTATACCATGATTCAAGTATATTATAAAGCCAATTTCTCACGTTAGAAAAATGCAATACAAGGAGTCTTCACAATCATGCAATTAAATGATAAAACACAATTTCTATTTTCATATGTGGTCCTTTCCAATAATGCTTAATTACTATCTTCTCAATTTGAAATTTAATAATGCAACTAGATCTATACCTGTGCGATACACAAGAATTTTTTCTAAAACGTAGAAATAATTTTAAAAAATAAAAAAACAAAAATATTATAAAAGAGGTAATCACTAAAAAATTTATTTTTAAATAATAAGATATATTAACTGAAATTATAATAAGTCCAAAAAATAATTGATTACAAAAAGTATAGGTCTTTGAAATAATTAATTAATAAAAATTAAGTTAATTATTAAATTATTTGATAAGTGATTTGAAACTAGACAAGTTTTGAAGGATAAAATTTTATATAACAATTGCAAAAATTCTTTTAGAAAGAATATAATTAATCCAAAATGTAGCGCGTACATTAACATTTAATAAAACATTAACTATTTATTACTTTTGAGATGATCTCTAAAAATAATATAACATATATTTAAAAAAATTCTGGACAATTATATATAGAAAGTCACATGTTTTATTTCTAAAATAATTATGTTTTTCACCTCCAAGCTCTAGAGATATATGTATACTAAAAATGCAAAATTTATCATTTTAATTATTTATAGAAAAAAATTAAAATTTCAATATCTGATTTTGAATACAAGCTAAATTTTCTAAGAAACAAATATAAACAAAAAGAGTTTGAATAAAAATCATCTAACAATTGAGAAATTAATTCCAATTCAAATATCTATTAAAATGTCATATAAAACTTATAAATTCATACAATATCTATCTTATCAGTTAAGTGAAAAATAAAATTTGATATGCAACAAAAAGTATTTCATATTACATTCTTGCGATAGACACCAAAAAAAAAAAGACCGAGTATTTTTATGCCTTTATTTATTATTGATAGTCAATTTTACAATTCATTTAAAGATAAAATATAAATATATAATGTAAAATTTAATTTTAACAAACATAAACAATCCCGTAACTCAAGCAGGGCAGTAGTAGCATGTGCTCAACTTTGGGGAGCATTTCTCCTGAAAGGCCCATAAAATTGGTTGGAAGAAGAAGCAGAAGAAAACAGGGGAAAGAAGTAGCTCAGCTATTTCACCAGATGCACTCACCAATGCTTAGGCGTATTCGCACACACAGCTGCTCAACATCACTCATGTATTTTCCACATGCCTCACAGCTTGGTAGATCTCATTGGAATATTATTAGAAAGATATCAGTCTTTTAAGTCTTTAATTCTTTGGATGAGAGAATTGACAAAAGAAAGTCCATGGATTGACATCAGTTCCATAGATGTATAGGACAGCAAAAGTCAAGTGGGTGTCTTTGGCAAGAAGACATGGACTTGTTATTGAAACACCAACGCCAAAGAGCTACAGCTTTTTGAGTCAAATAGACTGAGACGTGTGAAATCTAAAACAGTTTGCGTATTCAGGAATCTGAACATGTAAAGACATCTATTTGATGATAAAGTGCAACACATGATAGGGGATAATCACCCAAAATAACATAATAATCATCTTCATTCTACTGAGCATAACAATCATCTTGATTTTACTGCTTACCGTGATACTAGCATCTCACTTTTGACATCAGTCATCACTGTAGGCTCATAAAAGGTCATTCCAAGACTATGCCTCTTCCCACCAAGCAAAACTTTAGCTCCCTTCAAACAAGCTAAGTGATATTACGAACATGGTCGCAAGATATTCTGAGCTATAATAAACCATATAGAAAAGCAAAGCTACCGCACCCTGTAATCTTATTTCAAGTAGGCTCATAAGAAGGCCCAACTCTGAGAAAAGAAGTAAGAAAGTTCTATCATAGGTCAAAATAATTAATCTTGTTCTGTATAGACAAAGGACAAACCTTTGATACAGCATCTTGCACAAATGACTCAACCTGTGCAAAAACATTGAAAGGTTTAAAGAAACTAGATGTGTGCGCCACACTATAGTCTATGTTGAAAGACTAAGAACAGAAAACTGACCTTCTGGACTGCAGCCTCATTAATTAGAGGGCCCTATGCAAAAGGAAGATATAATACATATAAGCACTAGGTCATGTAATCACCCGAAAGCAAGGCAAGCTTGTAAACAAAGTGAATGGAATACCATCATGTGCAATGATATACATTAGTAACAAATTATCTTATTATGATATATCATCAGTCAACAAAGATGTTATATCATCACTGAACAAAGATGAAGCAAGAATAAATTAGAAACTCTAGAACAGGAAAAAAAAAGCTACCTGTACTACACCTTCATTAAAACCATCCCCAACTTTCATGCTTTTCACAGCATTCAGAAAAGCATCAGCGAATTTGGTGTATATTCCTGCAAAAATAGGCAAAGAATCAGACATATTCACTACTCTCAAACTGAACAAAGTAGCTGCAGAGCAATGAACAAAAAGTAGAACATGAGAAAATCAAAAAATGCAAGCACTAGTTCAACACTCCGCATTATCATCTGCTTTCGCATTATTCATTTTAGAGTATCTTGCACTAGTTTGGACATAGATGGAAGGTTACCTTAATTGCCTGTAAGTATATTTTGGAAAACCTAAGGAAATGATTACCTACCTACCTTACACCTCCAAAAACTGATCCTCATACAGCAGTATAAGTTAAACAGAAAGAGGCAAATCAGTATGATAGGTTGTCATTAGAAGTTCAAACATCATGCATGAGCAAACATGGCAGTATGTCAACAATATCATGTTTTGAGTTCTCACCATGGCAGCCAGTATGGACCGTTCAGATTCAGGCTACAATATCATTTAATGTGATTAATGTTCACCTTTTATGTTTCTTTAAATTTAAATTTGCAAATGAGTAAGCTCCTATGTGCCACCAAGATAGAATGTTTAAAATTTATGAACCACAAATTAAGTTGAACTTCTTACCAGGGAAGTTCTGTCCTGTCTCCTATTCTTGAATGCCATTTACTAGATTCATACTCAAGGAAATCAGAATGAGTATCTCTCACATACTCCCTGTCAGTTACTTAGAAGGTTATTTGGATTTTAACCCTTAAGGCAAAGCCTTCTATGTAGCAGTAAGACAGGAAATGTATCTCATATATTTTGTGTTACTGCTATGATATCAAGGTTTTGCTGATAAATTAAGTGGCTCATAGCATTATTCAGAAAAGAAATTACTTGTGAAACACAAGTCTTGCAATCTGATTAAAATTTCTACCAAGAAGCATAATAACCAATCATTTATCAAGCTAGAAGGGATAAGCATTGAGTCAGCTATACCTTCTTGCACGAGAATTCTGTTTGCACAGACACATGTCTGTCCACTGTTTCGGAACTTTGTTGCCAACTGCAACAGCATGTTGCATATTAGTCATGATGAGAAGTTGCAGAAGAAGAAACGAACACTTCAAAGAAACTACAAATGAACCCTTGACCCCCAGCCCTTAAATCTGTGCTTTCACATCTACCAATATAAAAATTGGACCACTTGCATGAAACTTGTAAAGTGCTGACTTTCTGCTGTCAAAATTGCAGTTAGATACTTCAAATTGAATATCTTAGTTGAGTTTTTTGGCAATTGAGCATCTATATATAACATAGATCTAATCAGATTGAGATCTGGTGGAAGATGAACTTACCAACCTCAAGCTACAGCTAGGAATTTTAGACTAGGATGGGTGGCAAAATTTTACAGTTGACACATAAGGTTAAAAAACTTATCCATACGAAATGATGGTTTCTTATTGTCACTAATCAAATCTAATCTTTTAGTAAAATATTGCCTAGAGATATGACAAGGTTAAAAATACTATTCTCGGAATATTAGATGTTTGACCACCAAACTTTAGAGTCAAATTCTACCCAAAAAGAAGAATAAAATAAAAATGAAGTGCGACCCCTGAGAAAATGAACAGAAAAGTGAAATTGACTCTTATTAATGTCATTAATGTAGCAAGAATATTATATTCCAAATGAGTATTTATATTCATTTCTTTTCCAGTTCAAGGGATCATTTCTTAATTTTTTATTTGAACATGTCTCACATTTTCTTATTTAAGTGGAATTAAGTTTTTGTCAAGTAGGAGAGATGAGAAAGAAATATGGAACATTGAAGACCCATAAAACTTTGAAGTTGAGGAAAGGGCACAGTATATATCTTTCTAAAGGTTGAAAACCAGAGTAACTGTTTGACTTACAGTTCCTCTCACGGCTACTTCAAGGTCTGCATCATCGAAGATTATGCAGGGTGCGTTGCCCCCAAGTTCCAGGGATACCTAAAACATTGGACTTTTGGAGTAAGCCCCCAACAAAGACTAACCTCTTCACCAATCGGAACCTTTTAGTTTGTGGTACATACCTTTTTAACAGTGCTAGCAGCACCAGCCATCAATTTCTTTCCCACAGCTGTTGAGCCAGTGAATGTGATCTTTCTTACCTGTAGAAATTGAAAATTGCAAACAAATGTCTTAATTCTCAGTTGTCATGTATATGTTACATCCTCTACATAAGAATATTGAAGGACGGAGACAACCTTTCTCCCCCATCCAAACAGAACGGAAGAATAAATGAAAGCAGGGACACAAAATAACAAGAGAGACGACCATAAGGACCTGTGGACTTGCAAGTAAAGCTTCGCCAATATTAGGAGCTGCGCCCATGACAACATTAACCACCCCCTACGCAACAGAACATCATCAGTAACAAGAAAAGATTTATAGTAATAATTGAGTCTAAATGTGAGTGAAAATTGCACTATTGTCCAAATGTGATTGAAAATTGCATGGTTATACCGTTAGACACATTGGGCCCACTGGAAGCAAACTCTTGTGGTCTAGAAAGAAAATTTTCAGCCAAAACAAACAAAAAGAATTTACTCATTTTCTCTAAAACAAAATTTTCAGCCGAAACGAACAAAGAAGAGAACTCCTCCAGGAATGTTTATCACTTAATGTCTCGTCTTTCTCATCTTTCACGATAACTGTTTAGGAATTAATGTCAGGAAACTAAAAGGTGGACGTTATTTATGGATATACCGTTAGATTGTAGAACAGACCTCATGTAGATCCTGATCACCATGTCATTATTGGCATTACAGGTAGTTCCTAAACTTTGTTAGTTGAAAAGCAAAGCATCTACCAACATGATGTTAATGTCACACAGTAAAGGTCAATGAGGAGACATTGATTTCAATTCCTCTTTATTCCATGGAGGTGAGGGAAGCAATTGGCCCCACCTTCTCTGATGAAATAATCTTGATTAGTTGTATACCCAATTCTTTTAAATTGTAATACAGAAACACAGTAGTACACAAGCACCTACTTATATCAGTACAGAAATAACTTAAAGCAAAATTACTGGGGGTATTCCTGCTTGAAGAGAGAGTTCAGCTGCTGCTAAAGCGGTCAAGGGTGTGAACTCTGATGGTTTTATTACCACCGTACAGCCACAAGCAAGGGCAGGAGCAACCTGGGTAGAAAGGTCAAACAATGAATTTCAACTTTTACATTATATTCATACATTAACTTTTTAACCACATAGAAACAGAAACCATGCAGCTGGCTAGGATTTTAACAGGATGAAGCCAAGTGTGATCCACCTTTCGAGTAATCATTGCCAAGGGGAAGTTCCAGGGTGTAATTGCTCCAACCACACCTACAGGCTGCAAAGGAATCACCAGAAACAAATCAAAATGGAAACCTGTGGCTCTTGCAGAAAGATAGTCCATTAAGAGCTTGGTTTAACAATTTTATTTCACATGGATGCGCAATGAACCCATGAACAGCTTCTCTTGTCATGTATACACACATAAAGCACACATTCTGCAACCTCCTCCTCCAAAGTAACTATAGATATATGACCTAACATGGAGGTCATAGACTTGATGATTCAAGGGACATATGAAGCTAAAGTTGAGGGAGATAGAACAGAGATGTTTAGGAAACTATACACGTATCTTGTGATGACATTCAAGAAGAACTGCACAATGCATCTATCGTCTCACAAGATCTAATTATTATAACAGTATTTTGTTAAATTCTTCATTCACTAGTCACATTGACCAAGTGGAGCATACACTTAGATGCTTATATCTTTTCAAGCTAATTATTTTGGCATCACCTTCACTTTGCTCAAGCACAATAAACAAATTTGTGTTCGGCTAACCACTATTACGCGTCAAGCATTTCTCATGCTGAGAGCATTAGAGCTATGTCATCTACAAATTACTAGCATCCAAGACAAATCATCAAGTAATAGATACTGTATTAACCATGAAGATAGTTGTTAGGCATCAAGATATGAAAGCATATAGATGACAAATAGACCACCCACCTGATAGATACATAATCCAATTTAACAGACGATGCACCAAATTTCCAGATGGCACACAAATGGTTAAAGCAATGGAGAGAAACTAATCATTTTCATCTTAAAATAGCTAAAAAGCGCATCCTAGAAAATTCCACCAAACCTGTTAAGTACCCAGAGCAGCATCATATGCTCACCTGCTTTAAGACAAACAACCGGCGATCTGCTAATGTGGCTGGAATGATGTCACCATAAACACGTTTAGCCTCTTCTGCAAAGAATTCTATAAAACCAGCACTGTAGCCAACCTGTAATTGCATCATTCTCTTAGATATCCTGTGGAAACCATAAAGGCTGAACCTTCCAGAACGTTTCTTGAAGTAACGAAAATTAGAACCTCTCCAATGGCCTCCTTAAGAGGTTTTCCCTGCTCCAGAGTCATAAGTTGTCCAAGCTCTTCCTTATGAGCTATAATTAAATCATACCTTGGAAAACATCAAGTAGACACAGTGATCTTATTGATAGAGATTTCGAAGAGATTTATTAATATATGAGCTCAAACATATAAGGGAATAACGAAGTTCTTTCTTGTACAACAGAAGGAATACATATAAGCATATAAAGTTGCTCTCAACCCAAATTCAGAATATTAAACATAAAAAGCTGCAAAAGAAAATTGACTTCATTATACCATTTCCTTAGACATTTGCTCCTTTCAGCAGCAGTGAGTTTACTCCAAGCTTCAACAAATTTAAAAAAAAAAAAATGTTAGATAAAGCTATGTTTAGGGCTTTAAGCATCAAGAGTAGGCTGGTCAAGTTATTCGCAATTTCTTAGTTCCTCAGTATTGATGTCCTAACATGATGATCAGAAAGGTAGAAGAAAGAGAATAGCATGAAAAAGTGAATAGACTCTTACAATAAAACGCATCATATGCTGAAGCAATTGCATCATTCGTCTCCCTTGCACCCATGCATGAGACATCCGTTATAGCCTCGCCCGTGGCAGGGTTATAGACCTATTACAACCAGAAATTAGAGGTTACCAAGAATGGAGCTAAACGGATTTTATTCACGGCAGCTGATATTGAACCTGCAGTGTTGAGGGTTAGATGAAAGTTAAAAAAAACAGTGCCTGACCTTCATAGTCTTGCCATCATAGGCATCAGACCATTTGCCCCCAATGAGAGCTTTATTTCTCAAAAGGCCAGAGCTGCTCAGACGAGCAGCAACACTTTGCGCATCCGTATTGATCTGACCATTCAAAATCATTGCTTGAGGATCGATTTCAAAGTCATGGAAGACGAATGCTATTAATTACAACCTCAGCAAATATTTCCAGAAGTTGTATCTACATATACAAGATAGTTGTGCAAGCAAGACCTCGAGTCAATATAAACATTTACTAAGCCCCAAGATAATGACAATAAAGATTCAAAACAGATCATGTCTCCGAGGGACACCACGGTAGGGATCGTAATCCATACACATCGGGACTGAAAAGAATTACCAGTTGGTATATTATTCATTCGACAAGCAAATTTAGCCGGACAAATGTGAATTAATTTAATTAAACCACATTGTTTCCAGCAAAAGCTTGACACCAGTAGATGATTATGATAATCAGGAAAGAGAGTGATTAAAAAAGCAGTTGATGCCTACCTGGCGACAGAAGAGGGTGGGGTGAGGAGTATTTGGTGGAAAGAGGAGCTTGGTGCTGCAGGAGCACACGCCCATTCCCAAGCGTCTCCACTTCATCGCCGTTACTGATTTTTTGTTTTCGATTCTTATTAGAATCCTCGACTTCAACTCTGAACTCTCTGTACTTCTTCTTCCTGTTTTCCGTTCTGCAATTGAGTCAAACTATTCTACTACCGATGTACGTGACACAATCGCTATCCGCCGCGACAGTATTTATGCTGTTTCTTCAAGATTTTCAGAATTTCACGACCCCTGCACCCTGACCCAAAAATAAATAAATAAATAATAACAACTACAACAACAACCCAAAAAAAAAAATAGTAAATAGTGTATATTACCCTAGCCTTTTAACTTTCTAAGCTATATAATTATCTTTTAACTTTTGAAAAGTGAGTTCATAAATTCACCCGTCAAAAATTCACTAGACTTAACGAGAAGTGATATTTACGCACATCTGTCGACCTGATAACAAGATATATAACCTAGGGAGTGTGGTTTTAGACATAATTACCCTCCAACATTTATTAAAAACAAGTAATTGTCATTAATTTCTAATAGTTCGCATATACTCCTTCAAAATAAGGTTATTAGCTAAGGTTTGCAAAGGTGATTGATATCTTTGCCTTTCTTTTTCTCTTTTTTGTTTTAGACAAAATATCTTTAAAATAGGGTTATCAACAGTTTGTGTATGCTCTATCTACTTGCATTTAGAAATTCTTTTTTTTTAATTTATTTGAAGGTAGCACATTTCAGGTCCTTTAAGTTAAAGCAAAATGTCGTCGTCAACTGGTAGTAAGGCAGGGGGAAGCAAGAAAAAATTACCTGAAGTTGACTTGAGGTTTGTGAATAAGAGGTGTCGAAAATGCTACAAAAAGCTCCAAATTATGCTGATAACAAACGCTGCAAAGGAAACAATGGGGAAATTGTTTTACAAATGCATGAAATGTGGTCTTTTTCGATGGTGCGAACCCGAGCATGTCTCAATATGTGAAGATGGCAACATTGTGTATCGTTCTCTTGTGCTGATTGATGATGAATTTGACTCTGATAGTGATAAAGAAGATAGGCCACCAGATTAGCCACGACAGATTAGGAATAATAATTTCAATTTGAAGAAATAGGATGACATTCTTCTTGTTTGTTGTACTCTTTTAGTGTTGAATGTCTTGGTTTTGCTGTTGAAATATGTAGATTTATGTTGCAAGTGTTGTAACTATTGGAGTTTTTGGGTTGTTCTAGGTTTTTGGTCATTGTTGTATGTAAGTTAATGGGATATTGTAATTCTTGTTGCTAATGGAAATTTTATTTCTAAATTTTGGTTATTAGTTTGTCATAAATATTGATTTTTATTGTCAAAACATGTTATAAAGACATAATACAAGGTGTTTAGCTTTGGCTTAGTTTACTTAGATGGTTACACATTTTAGTTTCTATTGTCCAGAAACCAGGTTTCCTAATAGATGACCAAATGTATCAAAGATAGGCAACCTGTTAAGTTTCCAGAAATTAAAGTATATTAAGTATTTAATCAGCAGCAAAATGTGTAAAATTTGAATAGAAATACTGTTATATTCCAAGTATAAACTGCACAAAAGTCATTACATTCTTTAAGTATATATGTCCAAAATATAGTCATCATATACTATTCCCATACAAATAACCACACCTATGTCAAAAAGTTACCATTATACATTTATTGTTCCCAAATTGATATAAGTAACAACACCCTTTTCCAAAAAGTAAACACTATCCATTCATTGATCCCATTAAAATGACTGAAATAACATTCATGGCCTCCATGCTTTTTTCCTATTTTTGATGTTAGCAACAACATCACTTTCTGTCACTTTTCTCCTCTTTGGAAATTCCCGTATAAGTGTATCATTCCTGAAGTTAGAATAAATCCTTCCATCATTAGATTCAACTTCATTTCTTAAACCTACAGCAGAAATTTGCTGCATTGAGCTTGTAGCAAATGGAACTTCTTGGCTTGGACTTGTAGCAACTAAAACTTCTTGGCTTGAACCTGTAGCAGCTGGGACTCCTTGGCTTGAACCTGCAACCGAGGATACTTGACTGCTTGAACCTACAGTTGCAGTAGCAATCCTCCATCTTTCTCTTGCACCATCACTTGTAGTAGATTGTTAAGTACCTAATGTAAGAGCCTGCATGTAACAAATAATAAGCCTTTACTTCAATGGTTTCATAAACAACTTAATCCAATATACAAGTAGTGAGAATGTGTTTACATTGCTTGTAAAAGTTGACATATCAGGTTCTTGAATTTGATCTTGGCCACCTGAATTATTCCTCCTCTGAACCTGCAGCAAAATGACATTAATTAACGCATGAAACAGGTCATAATATAATAGAAAAAGTTGACAAACATTACCTTTTCACAACCTCTACTATTATGGCCCTCTTTTTAGCATTTCTAGCAGGTCATTACTACTCCTTTTCTTGTAGAAATAGGGGCAGGTGCTGTAATTGATATAGGGAAAGTTTTGAAATTGATGTAGAGGCCTGTTTATCTTTGTCCTTTTGTTTTTCAAGGCCACTAGGTCCCTTCCTCCTTGACTTTTTTGGCCTGCCAGTTCTTTTCTTCATAATAGGTGGCTTCAATGGCTCAATACTAGTTTCAATATAATCATTTAGCCCAAGGACAGGATGCACAATGTGCTTATACACAATCATATACACCTTTTTTTGTAACATGCATTAACACAATCATCAATTCTCTTCCCATACTTTAATAAACAAGACATTGCATGAGTACAGGGAATTCTACTTAATTGATACATTCCACAAGTGCATTTTTTTTTAAGTTCAAATCAACTGCATGTTTGGAAAAATGCTGCACCACTTCATATTCTTTTTCTCCACTCATATTAGCCCACCATCCATTTGCATGCTCTTTCAACTTCTCAATCTTTTTAACAATCTTGAGGCAAATAAAAGTTGAGTCCTTCTCCATATTCATTTTTTTCAAAACCATCATACCCATTATTTTCCCTCTAATGTCCTCAAATATACTAATTATTGGCTTCTCTCTTACAGCTAATATATAGTTGTTGAATGACTTACACATGTTATTCACTAATATATCACACTTGGCCTGTGTTGGGAAATGGGATCTAGCCCATTGTTCAGCGAGAACCTTCTAAACCATTCATGAGCAGTCTATTTTTCACCCACCTTAGGATCAACTTTCTCAATATTTTTCATGCATCTACTAAACTCCCTCAAATTTGCAGTTGATGTAGCCTTCCAAAACAAGTCCTTCAAAGCCAATCCTGGGAATTTTTGCTTGAAGTTTTTATACATACGTCTTAAGCAAAATCTGTGATGTGCACTTGGATATTCATCCTTCAAAACTTCACATAATCCTTTCTGTCTATTTGAAATGTATGACCAACCTTTATCTTCTGGAAATCCAATAACATTGTAAAGTTCTCTAATAAACCAAGACCATGTACCCTTATTTTCAATTGGGACTGCACTTAAAGTAATAGGGAACATATTTTCATTTCCATCCCTATCAATTGGTACCAACAATTGGCTTTCAAACTCATATTTCAAGAAGTAGCCATCTAATGTAATGATGGGTCTACAACTAACCAAGAATCCATCTTTCATTACAGCCAAATAGAAAAACATCCTTTCAAAGATAGGCTCAGGTAGACTTCTATTCACCACTAACAACAAAATACTACTTGGATTGTGCAATCTAACTGTTGCACAATAATCCCATAACTGTGTATATTGCTCTCTATATTTACCATTAATATTATGCATGGCAGCCTTTTTTGCTCTCATAGCCTTGAATTTGCTAACATTCACCTTAAACTTTTTTGAAGTTGACATATTTCTATTATCCATTAAGTTGGAACCAATCTCTCTCCCAAATATTTATAGTTAGCAAGACTTGTGTCACTTCTCCATCCACAATGATACTTACCTTTCATAGTTTTCACCTGAAAAGTTATAGAGTCTTGTAAAGGAGATGCATGCAATCTCCATGTACATCCACGAGTCTCATGGTACTTACATTTGACAGTGACTTTTGAACTCTCATTTTTAACCCATTTGATGTCCTTCCCATTCCTAATACACCAATCTCTCAACACTTTTCTGAACACTTGCACTAAAGTAAACAATGTACCAACTTGCATTTCAATTTTTTTTCATATTTACCTTTCATTATAGACAATAAATCTATTTGCTTCTTCATCAGACACACAAACTATGCAGCTTATCACTTTCAACATCACTAGACCAAGCTTCTTGACTATTCCCACTAATTGACCATTTGTTTTTGCCTCTATTTTCACTATTTTCAATATCATAATCACTTTCAACAAAAGTACCCTCGTTTGCATTATTCCCTGTCTCTATATTCACATTAGTTTCAACAAAAGTATCATCATTTGCATTGTTCCCTACCTCTATATTGACATTATCATGTTCATTTGTACCTGTTTCTTCATTTCTATTAATTCTTATTTCATCTTCTTCATGTCTTACTTTTTCGTTAGGCAATTCATAAGTTATTAGTTGTGGCCAAATATTTTCATTTATCAGATTTGTGATTACATTACCATGCATATCTATCACATTTAAAGGTTCATATTTTCCTTCTACAATATAAATCTCAGCAAATGAAGAATTTTCAAACACGAATTGAAATTGCCTAATACTATTATCATCTTTAATCATAAATACACCTCCATCCAAACCTTGATGAGGCAGACTATAATAGATAGATATATTGCTACATATATCTCCAAAATCCTTGTATATATTGTGCAAATCGAAAATAGTCAAGGTGTCCAATGGAATCAGAGGATACAATTCCTTTCTACCACCCACATAAAACAATTTAGGCTAGATTTCAAAGAATCCCTATACCCAGATTTCAAAATCACAAGATCCATCTACCATTCTGAAATTATCATTATTATCATACACTAGGTTGTTATTATGATCATCAAAACTACTTTTATCCGAACCACATTGATCATACAGCACAAAACAATTAGAATAATTATCTGAACTACCCGTAGCCATCCTAACAAAATATGAAACACACATAACTCAAAGGTGTAGGAGTACAAAGCAATGTAGAAGAACAAGGTCAAAGCATAAAATGATAATTTTTTAGGTCCAACACAAAAGAAACCTTAATTTTTTAGGTTAAAGACAAAAGAAACCCTAATTCATTATTACCGAGATGAAACCCTAATTTTTTAAGTTAAATTCAAATATTGAATCCCTAATTTCGTTATCCCCAAGAAAAAAACCCTTACTTTTTGTATTGTTAAGACAAAACATGCATCAATGTCAGCCAAACATCTGGGGTTCGAAATAAACAAAGACCTGAAAGAACGAACAAGACATGGTCTACTTGCTAATTTAAGATTTTTTTTAACCTAAATCCAACAATGCGGACCACAATGTCATTGTTTGTCTTTGAAAGGGACCACCGACAATGATGCTTCACTTCGACTAGGTAAAGACTACTGACTCAAATACAAGAATAATTTAAGGTCTCTGGTGGGGTAGTGTGCTCAGAGATTTGGGGGTTTTGGGGATTTTTCAATCTAGCTAGGGATTTGATAGATTTTGGGATTTTTTAAATTGAGTTAGGGATTTTGGAGTATTTGGGATGTTTTGTTCGATTTAAGAATGTGAAAAATGATAATAAATGTCCAGATATATATTTATACGAGGGCATGGAAGTCATTTCATGGCTTCTGTTAATTTTTCTAACGGTGTTAGTTAAATGGGGCGCTTAAGATCACTTTTCAAATTTTTCTAACGGCGTTAGTTAAATGGGGCGCTTAAGATCACTTTTCAAAAGTTGAGGGGGTGATCAAATAGTTTATAAAGTTCAAGGACTAGTTGTGCACTTATGTCTAAGTTCAGGGGAATAATATGCTATTTAATAAAAAAAAATTTATGAAATTATAAATTATTGATATTTATCTTAAAGTTAATTTATTGTTATCCAAAATATAAATATGATTCATGATTAACTTTTATGATAAAGTTGTATTAGCATATATATTCTAATTTTTTTTTTGGTAGAAAAGAAGGGATATTATTAATATAATTAGCATACAACATTAGAAGCCATTTCCTGAGTTAAAAGATCTTTCAAGGATGAAAGTGATTGGGAAAACCAAATAACATGAAGATCAAATCTCGTAATAAATTTTGCGACACATTTCACAGATTACTGAATTAAAAAGACAAAAATATGCAGGCTTTGTTGCAAACAGCACTTGAGTTGATGAACCATATCAGAGGAATTGCTACATATCCCCTCAACAGGGCATTGCAATGTCTTGTGAAGTGAATCACCACTATCATTCAATATCCACAATGTTATCGAAACAGTGCCATCTCAAAAATTCTCATAAGGACCTGCAACAAAGTCTACTAAAGTAGCATCAAAGAAGAAACCACACACAGTGGACAAGAATATAAGTTGAATTGGACTCAAAAACCCGGGCAAAGGATGGGTCCAAGAAAATCGGGTCTAAACATCCCAAAATAAGGAATGGACCCCCTAGGCCTTAGACTTGAAGAGGTGATGGCTGAGATCACCCTATCACCTCCACAACAAGAAAAGACAGTAGGGACACGAGCATCAGGCACAAAGAGTTGTAAGCAATATGTGGAAGGAACCCAATGGCAACAAAGCCTCTACACTTTACTCAAACCAGATTTAAAAGCAAATAACCTAAAAACATTAGATCTAAATTAAAGGATCATATCCTTCAGGTAACAAAATGTCAAGGCAGATCCAAGACCCTAACAGTTCCAATGTAAACACTTCATTGGGCTTATCGAGACTGCCTAGCGACAGCCTCAACCAACAAAGAAGAGCCAATAAAGTGGTAGCTCTTACCGAAGTCATGAGAGTGAACTAGCACAGTTATTACCGTGACACAAAAGTCTTGGCAGATTAGACCATCAATATCCTCAAATATGGTGACATCAACCACCAAAGCAACAGACGTATCTGTCAATAACTCAAGAACACATGTTGACCCTTGGCTATCCATTAGCATAGACATCTCTGATGAATTAGTTATATAGTCTGCATACGTAGACATATGGAGTGACACATACAGAAGTGAAAGTAAGACAAAGTGTGTCAATTGAGAGTGTAATATGGGAAAGATGGTGAAAAGAAATACAATACAAAAGGCGACATATAGAAATAGACACGAAGGAAATGATGACAAAGAAACAGACACTGAGAGGAGGTTACGACAAAGAAATTGACACCAAAGAGAAGTTGTGGCAAAGAAACTAACATCGGGGAAAAGTTATGGCAAAGAAACTAACACCGGAGAGAAGCTACGGTATGAAAATCGAAGGAAGACATGTTACGCTTGAAGAGAGAAAACAGAGTAATTCTATTCTAAATTCAAACAAATTCTAATTGTATGTAATTATTTTAAAGTACTTCTACAAATAGAGTTATTTGTATGGTAAAAGTTGTATTAAGAGAACTAGAACAACTTTCTCGTGCTTCGCATGAATTAATTTATTTTTAATAGTAAAAGTTAAATTTTTATTTAGTTTGTTTATTTTTAATTAGAACAATAAATTGTTATATATAAAACTTGTGTGTCAATAACATGATAATTACGAATAAACTAAATTAAAAAATAATCCCAAGAAATTATATGTGTAGGCTTGAGTGCAAAATAGAACATGTAGTAATATTAAACAATTAAACTAAAATTAGAACAACTAATTGAATATGCGAGTAATATAGATTAATTAAACAAAATAAAATGAATTGAAATAAGAAAACAATATCTATAAGAAAGAAAGTGAGAAAAATCAAATGTGAATTAGGATTGAAGCTAGTGTTGGACTCAATTTCATAAAAAATTTAGGGTGTTACGATATTGACAGTTTCTTGCACAAACCTCCCAAGATATAGCAATTTACAACAGAAGTACACCAAATTACAAAATCACTCAAATCTAAAAATTTAGAACTCTTTCCACAAAGAAAAGGTAAAAACTAAAAATGATGTTGAAACCTACTTTATGCAATGCAAGGTGAAAGTAAGTTTGAATGCTTATAAAACCCCAATAAAAATACAAATGTTATAAAGAAAGAAATATATAGAGAGAAAATATAAAGAGGATTAAACTTTATTTTAATCTCTCAAATATGCTCTACAACTCCTACAAATCTTTGTCTACTAATTATTTCTTCTACTGCTTTCTTACTTCCATCGCTTTGCTATGCCTAATTATACCTATTTATAGGCAAAGAGAGGAGACAAGATATTAAATGTAGGAGAAAACTGTTTGACAAATCTTACAAAAATCATGCAATTGAACTTATTTCCCAAACTTGTAAAATTTCTTTTTCTCTCCATTTGTCAAAGTTTGTAGGTTGTGCTTGACTTTTGCAGGTAAGCCACATGAATGTCCATTCATTCACAGCACTTCCCTTTGGATATTCATCACAAGAATATGCCTCGTTAATACCTTGCTCGAAAAAACCCAATGGAAAAAAACTTAGTGAAGGAAAAGGAGTACAATTTCCTCGTTATACGCTTCATGCTGCCTCATTAAAAATCATGCTAGGAAAATCCAGTGGGACAAAACCTAGGCTAAAGGAAAAAGAGTATTAGACGTATAATTCTCCTCCTTATGAAGGCCATCAGGAGTAATCTTTGAGTCATCGTATGCCAATCTTGTGTACCAATTTCTCCAATGTTGCTGCAGGTAATGTTTTTGTAAACAAGTCTGCTAAATTCTCACTTGAGCAAATTTGACATACATCAATCTCTCCTTTTTTTTGGAGTTCATGTGTAAAGAAGAACTTCGGTAAAATATGTTTAGTTATATCACCTTTGATATAGTCTCTTTTAACTTGAGCAATACAAGCAATATTGTCTTCATACAGTATGGTTTGTCTTCTTTTACTAATTGAAATGTTGCATTCTTCTTTAATATGTTGAGTTAAAGACCTCAACCATACACATTCTCAACTCAGTTCATGTAATGCAAGCATTTCAGGATGATTTGAGGAGGTGGCAGCAATAGTCTGCTTTGTTGAGCACCAGGAAACAGCTATGACCATCATATGTGAAGAGATATCCAGTTTGAGATCGTCTTTTATATTGGTTAGATAAATATCCAGCATCTACATACCTTATTAATGCTGGATGTGTATGCTTTGAATACGATAAGCCCATATCAATTGTTCCATGAATATAACGTAATACATGTTTAATACCTGCCTAATGTCTTCGTGTTGGTGTAGCACTAAATCTTGCTATTAGATTTTCAGAAAATGCAATATTTGGACGTGTATTGTTAGCAAGATATATTAATGCACCAATTGCACTAAGATACGGTACTTCATGGCCAAGTATTTCTTCATTATTTTCTCGAGGACGAAAAGGGTCTTTTTGATATCAAGAGATCGAACAACCATTGGAGTACTCAATGGATAGGCTTTGTCCATATTAAATTTCTTTAGAACTTTTTCAGTACAAGTCTTTTAGTGAACTAAAATTGCGCTTGACAAAAGCTCAATTTGCAGGCCGAGACAAAATTTAGTTTTACCTAGATCTTTCATCTCAAATTCTTTACATAAATATGCAACTGCTACTATAAGCTCTTTAATAGTCCCTATGATGTTTAAATCATCAATATATATAACAATAATAACAAATCCATTTTTTGATTTCTTGATAAAAACACATGGGCTTATAAGACTATTTACATATCCTTCCTTTAGAAGGTATATACTCAGATGATTATACCACATTCGTCTAGATTGTTTTAATCCATACAAAGATTTTTGAAATTTAATGGAACACATTTCTCGAGGATTTGACTTATATGTTTCAGGCATATTCATTCCTTTAGGAACTTTCATATAAATATCACTATAAAGTGACCCATATAAATATGTTGTCATTACATCCATAAGATACATATGAAGTCTTTCGCAAATTACTAGGCTGATTAAATATCTAAATATAATTGCATCCACCTTGGGAGAATATGTCTTCTCATAATCAATTCTAGGTCTTTGGAAAAAACCTTGTGCTACAAGTCGTGCCTTATATATCACAATTTCATTGTTTTCATTTCATTTTCGCACGAATACGCACTTGTAGCTTACAAGCCTTATTTTCAGGTGTTTGGACTAGAGGTCTAAAAACTTTATGCTTTGCAAGAAAATTTAATTCAACCTCTATTGCATCTTTTCATTTAAGCGAATCATTTCTATATCGACATTCTTAAATGGACTTTGATTCATAATCCTCGCTTTCTATCATTAATTCAGTGGCTACCGCATATGAAAATTTTTATTAATAACAATTTCATTTTGGTTTGATCTTTTTCCTGTAGAAATATAATTAATTGAGATCTCTTTATTTTCAATTTCGTTGCTAAAATGCAATTTTATTTTCTATTGATGAAATCAAATCAATGAGAAATAGTTCAAATGAAAAAAATATTGTACCGAATTTACTTCTTCAATCTTGATGATTGCTTATTCATAGGCTATTATGAGTTGAAGACAAGCCATTATGGTGAAATTGGTAGACACGCTACTCTTAGGAAGCAGTGCTAAAGCATCTCGGTTTGAGTCCGAGTGGCGGCATGCCATCTTCTAAAAAAGATAAATAGATCCTATAATGAATTCAATTCCCGATTTCCATTTTGTAATTAAAATTTAGGGAAATTTCCTTTTTTAAGATTTTTTATGATATTTTCAACTTTAGAGCATATATTAACTCATATTTCTTCTAGCGGGAGCATTTCGAGCTGGAACATGTGACTTAGCCACTCTTTTTGTATCAGTGACCACATATGGCAATTGATGAGCAATCCTCGGTAGATGAATAATTTTTTGAACTTTTTGTTCAGATAGATTTGTGCGAGGATCAAAATGAGCCATAGATCATGCATTCTATGTAATTTCTTGCTTTTTTAGCTTTTGTTTTTCTCCCCTTAATGCTGGGAATACTATTTCGTCAAACTTGTAATCAGTAAAACGTGCAGTAAAAAGATCTCCAATTAAGGGTTCAAAATATTTAATAATTGATGGAGATGTAGTAGAGCAATTGCAACATATATTGCACAACTAAATATTTTTAAATAGGATATATTTGGTTCTTTACTA
This sequence comes from Cordia subcordata, assembly GCA_028554755.1. Lineage (NCBI taxonomy): Eukaryota > Viridiplantae > Streptophyta > Magnoliopsida > Boraginales > Cordiaceae > Cordia > Cordia subcordata. The sequence continues at coordinate 203,483 of JAPTOF010000035.1, forward strand.
GAAACCAATTGTAAAGGGGAATATTTATGATAAGCAGTTGGTTTTATCCAAACCAGTGTTGCAGCATGCAATGTGGCATGTCCCGAAGCAAAATTAGGCAACTTAGTTCTCATAAGTAGTGGTCTAGTGATTAGCTGTAGACGTTTAATAAGAGACTCTGCTAAACCATTTTGAGTATGAGTGTGAGCCACATGATGCTTAACTATAATCCCAATTGATGTACAATAATTATTAAAAGATTGGGATGTAAATTCTCCTGCATTATCAAGATGAATTTTCTTAATTGTATGATTCGGAAATTATGCATGTAAGTGGATTATTTGTGCAAGGGGTCTTACAAATTCCATATTTCTAGTGACTTGTAGAGGCATCTATTAATATTATAAAATGTCGAAATGGTCCACATGTTGGAAAAATAGACCCATATATGTCCCTTTGAATTCATTCTAAGAATGCAAGATTTTTAGCATCAATTTTCATTAGAGATGGCCTTATAATCAATTTCTCTTTGGCACAAACAGCACTTGAAAATTCATTTGATAAGAGTACTTTTTGACTCTTTAATAATAAGTGCCCATGTGAAGTTTCAATAATTCGTCTCATCATTATTGGGCCTGGATGTCCAAGGCGATCATGCCAAAGAGTGAAACTCTTTGGATCAATTATCTTTTGTTTTATTACAGCATGTGATTCCACAGAATTATATAAGTCCAATATAGTCCAGAAGATAATGCTGGCAATTTTTCTAATATATGCTTTTTTCCAGATATAAGCAATGTGATATAGAGATATTCTTTATTGTCTTTCTTTATGGTTTCAATATGATAACAATTTTCTTTTATATCTTTAAAACTTAGTAGATTTTTTTGTGATCTACTTGACTATAAAGCATCACTTATTATCTTTGTTCCTCCCGGGAACATAACACAAGCTCTACAAGAGCCTTTAATTAACTTTGCAAAACCAGCTATTTTATTGACTTTTGCATCAACTAATTTTAGCTGGGAGAAATACTTCTTATTTTTTAGAATAATATGTGTTGTAGCACTATCAGCCAAACATATTTCTCCATCATTGATATGATGCAAATCCAAAGTTCTTCATATTAGGAATAAAGAAAATAGACAAATATTAGCAAAGATATAACATTTATTTCGTAAAAGATAGATATTACATTTAAACTAAAGTTAAGCAAAGTGACAAACAGTTCGACATAATAAAAATGTTCTATTTTTACATAAAGATTAATTTGGATGGACATTTCCATCACCAATCAGTTGCTCAATATTTTCAATAGCATATTTAAAGAAGTCAAAGCACTTAAGGTGTGTGTAATTCATTTGAGTATTTTGTTCAACAAGATTTGTCTCCATACCTTTTCCTTTCAACGAAACTTGATAAAGATCTATACGATATTTAATAGTACGACATGTTTGATGCCAATGTCCTTTCATGCCATATCTGTAGCAAGTACTTTCAGTATGTCATAAAGATTTGTTTCGTGGATTATTTCTTTTGCCGTAGTTTTCTTGTCTTTTGAAATTTGGTCTATTTGACCTATGAAAATTACGACCATTACTATGTCTATAACCATGGCCACGACCACGACCATATCCACGACCACGCCCATGACCATAATTATTTGATGATGTAGCATTCACCTTAGGAGATGTAATTTCACTTATTTTAGGAAATGGTTCTGAGCTAGTTGGCCATGTTTGATTGTTTTTCATAAATAGCTCATTATTTTGCTTGGCAATGAGAAGACATAAGATTAGCTTAGAATATTTTTCGAAACCACGTTCTTTGTATTGTTGTTGTAAGAACATATTAGAGACGTGGAAAGTAAAGAATGTCTTCTCTAACATGTCTTCATCAGTGATCTTTTCTCTGCATAAGTTCAATTGTGAATTAATTCTACATACAGCGAATTTATACTCCTTTACAGTTTTAAAATCTTACAACCGTAGGTAAATCCACTCATAGCGAACTTTAGGAAGGATCACTATTTTATGATGATCAATTCTTTCCTTCAAATTTTGCCAAAAGACTTATGGATCCTTTACTGTAAGGTATTCGGCTTTAAGCCGTTCATGAAGATAATGATAAAGGAATATTAATACTTTAGCGCGATCTTGTAAAGATGCATTATTTTGTTCTTTAATTGTTTCTCCAAGATCCTTGGCATTGAGATGTATTTTGGCATCAAGGATTCATGATAAATAGTTGTTGCCAGAAATATCAAGAGCTACAAACCCAAGCTTAATGAGTTTTGTTATTATGAATCTACCACATCTAAAAAAAAATTAGTAAATGAAATAATAATATATTTATCTAAAGTACCTTGTTGACCAGTAATATAGGCATACAGAAAGAAATTAAAATATTACAAATATCATATATGAGACTTATAAGCATGTCATAATATAATGATATTAATTTCAAATGTAAATAACATGTTAGTGTAATCATTATAATTAGTCATTATATAATTATATTAGTGTTTATGTCCTTAGAAGTCATCATTTTTTTCTAATTAAATCATCATAATCTCATGTTCAAAATTCAAGGTGATCACGTCCTCAAAAGTCATGGTAATTAGGTCTTCTGAAAAATTACAGTATTTGTTATTATTTTATTTTATCAGTGTTATTTAATTAAAGAGGAAATATTGCAATAATCTATTCTAGAAGAAATAATATAACAGAATTTATTTCTAGAATAAATGCAATGTAAAATAAATAAGGTAGTAAAAACTTTATGCTATAGATATGATGTAATGCCAAAAATAGAATAAGAACTGTTACCCAAATTTTTTCTAGAATCATGCTCCTTTTAATAATTTGTAAAATTTCTTGTTGGCAGAAACTAGTGTTGATAACGTGTTATAAAATAATTATGAAAGAGAGAAATATGCGGAGAGAAAATATAAAGAGGATTAAACTTTATATTAATCTCTCGAATATGCTTTACAACTTTTGCAAATCTTTCTCTTTTAATTATTTCTTCTATTTCTTCCTTACTTCCATCTCTTTGCTATGCCTAATCATAACTATTTATAGGCAAAGAGAGGAGACAAAACATTAAATATAGGAGAAAACTTGTTTGACAAATCTTGTAAAAATCATGCAATTGAACTTATTTCCAAAACTTGTCAAATTTCTTTTTCTCTTCATTTGTCAAAGTTTGTAGGTTGTGCTTGACTTTTGCAAGTAAGCCACGTGAATGTCCATTCATTCACAGCAGCAAACTATATATAGAAGAAAATCAGCTCAAATTAATTGACACTTATTAGAAATGGAACCAAATGTATGTAATCGCATAATGTTATCATGTACATGCATAGCACCCAATCACAAGTTATTATGACTTAGTCATAAGGTCACCACTTTGATTACAAAGCTTTGTAACTTTCTAAGCAAGAACTATGATAATAAAGATACCAATAATTATATCAAATGATATAATTATTTTATTATGCTCTTGCATTTTTGACTTGGAAATGAGGAAAAAAAAGAGCACAATTTTAATATTTTTTCAGATGAGTTGGCAACTTAATGAGAATTGATATGGCAAGCGTCTTCAATTACCATTCCTTAAAACTTTAAAATATATATAGATATATATATATATATGTAGCTATAGATTCCCCTTCTGGCCTTCTCATATTTTTACGCTTTATTATATTCTCTATGTATTTTTTTATTTTTAATTATTTTTATAATAAAAGTGTAATTTTAAATCTAAACTTTGTGAAATATGAGGTATAATGGTTTGAATTTTATAACATTCAACAAAAGGGTTTGAACTTATGAAAGGTATTATTTTAGACATTGTTAACTAATTGCATTAATTTTGTGTTATATGGGTTTTTTTCAATTGAATCTTACTTTTACTTCACTTTTCCTGCATGACATTGCAAATTCAACTTGACATATATATACAAATACAACAATTTCAAGCTAGATCGTACACCCACACATATATATTTGCATGTATAATATTTTTGACTTAATTTAAGTCTCTCAATTAGTAACATAAGCTCCACAATTTTTTTCTTTTCTAAGTATAAAAAATAAAAATGTTTGAAATTTGAAAAATACAAATAATTATGTCTATCAAGCACTCAAAATTTTAATATATATGTGTGTGTGTGTGTGTGTGTGCATGTGTGCACGCATGCTCCATTTTTAAGTTAAAAATAATAATAAAATTACGAAAAAAAGGGGCCTGTATATACCAAAAAGGCCTAAGGCTCAACTTTTTTTTCCCTTTGTACAATGGGCATGGTTAAAAGATTTAGTGTAGCTTGGAATTTTATACATAGATATGTATACATTAAAATTCAAAAGTGATGCAGCCCAATACTCAAAATTTTATTATTTTAGTTGGTAATTAGACTCGGTTAATTTAGGATTTGTTATTAAGTCTTAGTTATATCATGATTAGTTTATTAGTTATTTTAATATGGAAAGAATTGGTATAACCAAATCTTATTTAGTTTTGGATTCCTGAAATAGACTATATATAAGGGTGAAAGTTTTCATTAATAGACAACTTTTCTAGAAATTATTCAATAATATTTTTATTCTTTCTCTTAGGGTTTACTTTCTTGGAAATTTCTTCGCTAATTTCAGCATTGAAATTGAGCACCTTGATTCTCCTTCTTTCTTGTTATATTCTCTAAATATCTGCTGTATTAGTTGGCTATCAGAGCAAGGTTTACTTTAGCTAATTTCAAATTCACGATACCTTTAAGGAAAGGAAAAGGTCGTGGTGCAGCAGCTGGAGTTTTTCCCCCTAATTAACAACAACAAGATGGAGAAATATAAAAGTTGAAAAGACAAGTTAAAACCTTAACCCAATGCCTCATGCAACTGAAAGCGTCCAATTCATTATGATTATTATGATGAGTCGGAGGAAGAGATGATTGAAAACCCATTTCATAATTGTGTATAATGACATGTGTCTTTTGTACGGGAAGGATATGTTAGCAATGCAGTTCCAATACAAAATTAAAAGGAATAGAAGTTAGTTATGCTCCAGCTATCAAGTCAGTTTTATTAGCTGTACAGAATTAATAGGAATAGAAGTTAGTTATGCTACAGCTGTCAAGTTAGTTTTAGTATCCAGAAGCTTCTATTGTAACTAACTACTACTAGTATTGACATCTATAAATAGGTGTCCTTGTTACTTTTCTAAAATTAATGAAAAACACCTTTATTCTAATCATTTTTCTTTAGATTTCATCATGGTAATCAGAGCCAAAAAGGCTTGACGCCATTTTTTTTTTAGTTTGAATCTTCATAGATTCAACTACATATTGCTTGAATCTTCATTGATTCAACATCGATTCTATCTTCCCAGCTCAGCGCAAACTCATTAATCCATATCAATTCATTACTCAAGGCTGTGATTTTCAGATCTCTACTCAAACTGGAAATTAGGGTTTTCTCATCATAGAAATCAATCAAATCTTTCAAATATGGTTCAAATTGATTAATTCAAAGCCATAATTAGCTTCATCTGCATATTGCGATTCTGGATCTGTAGTTTTTCTTCAATTTCTCTTGGTTTTTCTAGAGCTGCATTTTTCAATCATGGCCTTACCTTCCGATGAGGCTCTTCCAATTGGATTGAAGACTCTTCTTCAGCATTTTTCTGCACTTGTCAACATCAAATTAGACAACAACAATTACAAACCATGGAGGCTTCAATTTCAGTCTCTACTCAAAGCAAGTAGACTGTTGGATCATGTTCTGGGCAAAACACAATGTCCTGATCCACTTATTCATCAAACTAATGGTAATATTACTCCTAATCCAGAGTACACCTCTTGGATTACTATTGATGAATACTTAAAAACTTGCTTCTATGCCTCTGTTTCACCTACTATACATAATCACATTTGTGATCTTCTTACTGCTGCTGAAATCTGGAGTGTGTTGGAACAAAGGTTTAAATCAAGTAGTATGTCACATGTGTATCAGTTAAGGCACAAATTACTGAATCTTACAAAAGACACCAAATCCATGCAACAATACTGAGATGAGATTAAGGTGATTGCTGATAGTTTGCTTGCAGCAGAAGAAGGATTGAAGGAAGATGAAATGATCTTCTATATTATTAAAGGGGATTATCTCCTGCTTATGATCCTCTTGTTTCCTCTCTCAGAGTCAAAGATAAAGCTATCACAATTCCTGCACTCACTAGTCTACTTCTTAGTGAGGAACTTAATCTTTCCTTTAAGAACACCTTCACTATTACTGACTCAGCTCAAAGTCCTTCCTTTGATCAATATACTGCACTTTATGCTAATAACAATCAAAGAGACAGAGGAAGGGGCAGATATCAAAATAATTCAAGCAGAGGAGGTAGGACTCAAAGAGGAGGTGTTGCCAAAGGAGGTTTTCAACAAAAACCAGGGACTCAATCATCTCAAGTCACTGGTACCTCTTTAGGACCTACTGTGTGGTGTCAAGTTTGTGGAAAACCCAACCATAATGCTCTGCAGTGCTGGCATAGATTGGACACAGAAATTTACTATTATGAAAAGCCTGTCAAGCAGAATGCAACTGCTTTCACTGCTCAAACAAATCCTGTCTCTTCTTCTCAATCTTCCTAGTATCTTGACAGTGGAGCTTCTACACATGTAACTAATGATGCCACTCAACTGCAGCACTCTAGGCCTTATTTTAGGATAGACTCAGTAGCTGTTGGAAATGGAAACACACTTGCCATAACTCAAACTAGAACTGGTACTCTATGCACACCAACTGCTTTGTTTCATATTTGTAAACTTCTTTATGTTCCATCCATTACCTCTAATCTTCTATCTGTGTTTTAACTTACTAATGACAATAACTGTACTGTGGTCTTTACTTCTAAGGATGTGACAATCCTGGACAACAACACCAATATGGTGCTATTCAAGAGCCCTTGTGAGCATGGACTATGTCCTGTTCCATCCACTCTTTCATCATCAGTCTCTGCACAGTCATCAACCTATCAGTGTCAACTAAAATCTTTAGCATCATCTACTGCCAATTCTCCTCCATTAGCATTCCAGTGTGTCTGCACTGATTTTCAGTCTTCTCTGGATAGGATTTGGCATCTCAGGCTGGGACATCCATCCAAATTACCTTCAAGGATTATTTCTGGTGTCATACATAGACAGTTAGAGTACTTTACTGAGCATTGTTTAGACTGTTCTGTTGCAAAATCTCATAAAAAGCCTTTTCCTGTCTCTCAAAATAAAACAAATGCACCATTTGATTTGGTGCACTTTGATGTATGGGGCCCTGCTTCTTTTGCCAGTTGTATGAATTACAGATATTATATCATTTTTCTTGATGATTTCACTGGTTTCTCTTGGATCTATCCCTTAAAACATAAATCAGAAGCCTTTAATGTTTTTCAGAATTTTCTTTCTTTCATTAATACATAATTCAATGTCAATGTTAAAGTGTTTAGGACTGATAATGGAGGTGAGTATACCTCTAAGCAATTCAGTCAATTTTTACAACAAAGAGGCACAATTCATCAAACAACACTGAACAAAATGGAAGAGTGGAGAGAAAGCATCTTCACTGAATAAAAACCACTCTTTCTTTGTTAAATCACAGTAAATTACCTTCTAAATTCTGGTTGGAAGCATTAGCCATAGCAAATTATTTGATTAACAGGCTTCCAACCACAGTTTGCACAATCAGTCTCCATTTCAATGTTTGTATCATCAAGATCCTGATTACAAGGCTCTTAAAGTGTTTGGCTATCTCTATTTTCCATGGCTCAAGCCATATACTGATCACAAACTACAAAACAAGTCTATTCCCTGTGTGTTTATCGGTTGTTCAGCAACTTCTAAAGGGTATAGATGTTTAGATATGGCCACTGATGTGTTTGTTTTGTGTGTTTATGTATCGCATGTATATACTTGTTTTGAGGTGTTTTGAGCTTCATTTAATGTATTAATATAGCATTTAGGTCATACTTGTGCATATTAGGGTCTACACGTTCATAGTTGAAGTTAGGACTTAAATGCTACACTAATGTACGTTTGTTGCTTATTTAAGGTGTGATCTGGGAAGATAATTGGAGATTAATTGAGGGTGCTTGAAGTGTGGAACAAAGCCAAGGGTGTTTTGGACGCAAAGTAATGAAGAAATGTGCTTTTGGAAGTGGCCGGGCGAAAGAAGGATCGACCGAGGCGAAACCGAGCACAACGTGAGCCAAATTCGGATCTTGCAACCTAAAAAGGACATGGACAAATTTTGGATATGTTTTAGGTTGCAAAATATGGCTTGGGAGATCTCCCACGACGATACGAAGCCATAGAAAAAAACGGTGCGCGAATCGGAGCTAAAACGAGCAAGATATGACCATTTTACTATCAAGACTGGTTTGCCTCTGTCTAGGCCGGACGACCAATCAGGTCGACCGGCTAGGTCAACCGGCCGGATCAGAACCTAGGCCAATTTTGGCCGGATGACTTAGGCCCAAAGCCGGGCGACCGGCTGGGCCCCCGGCTGGACGCGTTAACAGCTCCATTTAAGCCACTTTTCAGCCCTTTTTGGGAGAACAACACCCAAATCAAACACCCATTTTCCAAAACCCAAAATCCACCAAAAATCACCTCACACACTCACTTCTAAACACATTTAACACTTGGAATCAAGGATCTAAGAGGATTAAACACTAGGATTTGGGGCATAGCTCATGGTTTGTAAAGCTTGGCTATGGATAGAAGGGAATCTCTCTTTTATCCTAAGTCTAATTATGTTTAATTAGAGCTATGTAGGGTGATTATATCTTGTATTTATGGATTGATTACTACTTTATATTAATGGAAACTTGATGAATTTATGTATATATGCCTTATGCTTATGGTTTCAAAGGCTATTTTACATACATGTCTATGTGTTTGTTGAAATGCCTCAATGATGTAGCATATATATATTGAAGTCTATTGTGCTATTAACCATTTCTAAATCATTATGCTAGCATGTCTATGTGTTTGTGTAGTGACTACATGAAGAGGGTATGACTATATACATGTTTATGTGTGTGTTAGCATACTTAATAGCATAACTAGCTTCTATTGCACGCATGTCGGGTGCTAGTGCTTAAATTGGTGTAATCTAAACATGTCTATGTGTTTAGTAGCAGAATATACCGGTGTATTCTCAAATGCCATGCCCTAGATGTGTTTTCCATGCGCTTTAATGTCAATTTCTGCTAATTGTGATGCAATCGATGGTGCACAACTAGTATCTAGCCTTGGTCGAGTCCCCTTTGGCTTTAAATCCAGCCAATAGGAGTCTGAATAGGTTTAGTTGACCTTAGTTTACTTAGGAAGGCTAGTTAGTCCACCCTAACACCCTAGGTTCATAAGGACCACGCCGTAGCTCTAAGTGAGGCGAAGCTTAGGGACGGACTCGCACCGAGTCCTAGGGCCAGATTGGGGAACTAATTAGAGGACTAAGTGCTAAGGTTAGATCGATCTACACTCACCTAGAATCTTATTGGCTAGCCCTAATTCCTAAGTCATAAAGACCACGCCGTACTACTTGGCATCGCCACCTAGGGACGGACCCGCATTGAGACTTAGGGTACCAATTAGGAGGCTAATTATAGGTCTAGATTAGAGCACTTAGTATAATCCATCAAGTAACCCTAGAAAGACGTAGTAATCACCATAAACAAGATGTAATCATCTTAGTCTCCCATTTCTGACGTTTGAATCCCCTTAGATCACTTGATTCCCCCATCACACACATACGTGCTACCTTTTTATTTCCTTGTTCTTAGATTAGGTTTACTTTTCCTGAGCTCCCCTCAAACCAAAAACATTGTAGTTAGGACCCCAACAAGTAGCTCTTTAGGACGCACTTAGCTTAGAACACCATACACATTAGGCCTCCCCGTGGATTCGACCCCGTACTCGCACACACCGTACTACACACGACCCGTGCGCTTGCGGGCTATTTAGGCTTGTGCTGAATTAGCTATATCAGCCACTAACAGGGTATATATATATATATATATATATATATATATATATATATATCTAGGCATGTCAAATTTGTTGAAACCACTTTCCCTTTTGCCACCCCATTATTTCTTCCTCACACTATTACTCAATTTTCAGCATCATTTCAGAGTCATAATCCTACCACAGAATAGTCAGTTTCAGTCTTAGACTCATCTCCTGCCTTAACAATACCTTTATCCTTTCCTCTTAGAAATCATTCATTATCAAATCAATTCTCTCCTACTCCTGTACCAACTTCCCAAAGTACATCACATCATTCTCCTTCAATTGCATCAATTCCATAAGACATGTCATCTACTGCTAACAGTACTGCATCCAATTCATCTCATTCTATTGGGACCGAACACAATGCTATTGCTTAATCTTCCATTTAGTCATCAGATTCATCATCTTCTTCCAGCTCATCATTTTCTGTTCCACATAATTCTCATCCAATGATAACTAGAAGCAAAACTAGTTCCTTACCACTACCTTTATACAATCTGCACAATGTGTCTCTTATTTCTACAGATACTGAGCCTACTACTTTTAAGGAAGCTAGTAAATATTTGTGCTGGTAGAAGGCCATGGAAGAAAAATATAGTGCTCTTCAAGCACAGGGAACCTAGATTTTAGTTCCTTTTCCATCAGGCAGACAACCCATTGGATGCAAATGGGTTTACAGGATCAAAAAGAATGCTGATGGAAGCATTTCTAGATTTAAAGCTAGGCTAGTAGCTAAGGGCTTTCACCAAGAACAGGGTATTGATTATTTTGAGACATTCAGCCTTGTTGTTAAGCCTCAGACCATTAGAATTGTCTTATCTCTAGCTTTGCATTTTAGGTGGACACTACATCAGATGGATGTCTTCAATGCTTTCTTACATGGAGAATTAAAGGAAACTGTTTTTATGACTCAGCCTCCAGGCTTCATTGACAAAGCTAATCCTACATATGTCTGCAAGTTGCAAAAGTCTTTATATGGGCTTAAACAGGCACCTAGGGCTTGGTATTCAAAGTTGTCAACTTTCTTGCTGGCAAGAGGATTCTGTAATACAGCTGCAGACAGTTCATTGTTTGTGTATACCTCTGCTACTCATACACTGGTTCTCTTAGTGTATGCTGATGATATAATCCTCACAAGGAGTAGTGAAGTTGTTATTCAGTCCTTCATTGTAGAAATGCAAACTCAATTTGCTATGAAGTATCTTGGGCATCTATCCTACTTCTTAGGTATTGAAGTTAAAGAGTCTTCAAATAGTCTTATACTGACTCAAACAAAATATGCCAAAGAAATTCTAAAGAAAGCAGGTATGACAAACTGCAAACCAACAGTCACACCTACTGCTTCCAAGAATGATTCCAAAAATTCTGCAGCATCTATTCCATTTTCTAATCCTACCCTCTTTAGGAGTCTGGTGGGGGCTCTTCAATATATTACTATAACAAGGCCAGACTTACAGTATGTTGTCAGTGCTATTTCTCAAAAAATTCATACACCTATTGATCAGGACTTCATTGCACTAAAAAGGATCTTAAGGTTTATAAAGGGTACTTTAACTCAAGGTCCACAGTTCAGACCTGGATCTTTTACACTACACTCATATTCAGATAGTGACTGGGCCTGTGATATAGTTGATTGAAGATCAGTAATAGGTTTCAGTACATTTTTGGGACCTAACCTCATTTCATGGAGCTCTAAAAAGCAGCCTACAGTATCAAGGAGTTCTACAGAGGCTGAATACAGGGCATTGGCTCAAATTGCAGCTGATCTTACATGGCTCACTTATTTACTTAAGGCATTATACATTCCAGTTCATTCACCTATTTTGGCGTGTGATAATCTTTCTGCAATAGCTTTGGCTTCTAATCCAGTTTTTCATGACATATCAAAGCACATAGAGCTTGATTATCACTTTGTTAGGGAAAAAGTGATTGCTAAACAACTTGTTATTTTCTATCTACCACCTACAAAACAAGTTGCAGACCTGTTCACAAAATCTCTTTCCACTGCTCAGTTTGAATATCTCAAGTCCAAGCTTCCCTTGGCTACCTAGTCTCAGCTTGAGGGGGGATGTTAGCAATGCAGTTCCAATACAGAATTAATAGGAATAGAAGTTAGTTATGCTATAGCTATCAAGTCAGTTATATTAGCTGTACAGAATTAATAGGAATAAAAGTTAGTTATGCTACAGTTGTCAAGTCAGTTATTAGCTGTCATGTTAGTTTTAGTATCCAAAAGCTTTTTGTAACTAACTACTACTAGTACTGACATCAATAATAGGTGTCCTTGTTACTTTTCTGAAATTAATGAAAAACACCTTTATTCTAATCATCTTCCTTTAGATTTCATCAGGATAAAAGTGGGATGGACATTTTAAAATTGAAATTTCTGAATTTAATGGTGGAATTCAAGTAGAAGAAATTACTAATTGATTGGCTGCAGTTAAGAGGATCTTTGATTTTAAAGATATTTCTGAAAATAAAAAGGTAAAATTAGTATATTTGAGATTGAGAGGGTGTGCATCTGCATGGTGGGATCAACTTAATTTAACATGCCAAAGAAGGGAAAAGCCAAAAATTTTAGATTGGGAAAAGATAAAAAATAAGTTGTGCAAAAATTTTCTACCGTTTAATTTTGTCCAAATTATGTACCAAAGGTTGCAAAATCTTCATCAAGGCAATCGAATTGTTAATGAATACATGAAGGAATTTTATCAATTAATAGTGCGTAATGACTTATCTGAGAGTGAGAAACAATTAGTGGCAAGATATATTGGTGGGCTCAGGCAAAACATTCAAGGCACACTTGCTCTGTATAATTTTTGGACCATTTCAGAAGCATTTTGACGTGTGTTAGTTGTAGAAAAATAGCAAAATAGGGGCAACAACTAGTCTAGAAATGATCATGATTTTATGCCCAGATTTACAAGTCAAAATCAACAAGGTCAAGGAAAGGGTTTTGGCAACCATGACCTTCAAACAGGTGTATTGAGGAATAGTTCAGCAAATCAGACAACTGATGTAGCACCAAGTAATAGAAAGCAAGATGGTGGATCAACAAACCGTTGCTACAAGGTTGGGATCTTAATCATAAATTCGCTGAGTGTAGAAAAAATAATAGTAGAGAAAGGAAGAACCTATTGATGGAGAATGATGATGAGAAGAAGAAGAAGAAAAAGAGCCTATTTATGATGAAAGTTGTGAAGACAATGAATCTGATATGGTGTTTGGAGATGTTGGTGAATCTCTCATGATCCGAAAAAACCTTATTGCTCTGAAAGAAGACTCTATGGATGATTGGCTATGCACTACTATTTATTGCACTATTTGCACTATTAGTGAAAAGATATGTAAGTTTATTATTGATAATGGACGTTCTGAAAATATTATATCTGAAGAGGCTGTTTCTAAACTAAATTTGTCAGTAGAGCCACATTATCTACCTTTTAAGCTCACATAGTTCAAAAAGAGAAATGAGAAGCATGATGATTCTCATACCTTGATAGGGTGCTTGGTGATGTTGTGGATATGGATGTATGTCACATGTTATTGGGTAGACCATGGTAATATGAAAGTAATGTGAAGCATGATGGTAGGGAAAATACTTATATGTTGTATAAAGGTATCAAGAAAATTATCTTGGTTCCTATTAAATATGAGAGTGTGTCAAAACAAAAAAAATCAGATTCTATTAATTTTCTTTCTATGGCCAAATTTGCTTAAGAACTGAAGGAGTCTGGCATTGCATTTACTTTGAATGGAAAGGAAATAACATCCCTTACTGCTATAGCAAATGAGATGCAGCCTATTCTTGATGGGTTTAGTGATGTCATGTATGATGAATTGCCACTACGATTATCTCAAAGGCTTTACTTTTAGATTAAAATACAAGGCTGAAGTTCATAACCATGTTCCTGACGCCTTAAATAGGTGTTCTTCTCTATTATCAACTATGCAGGTTCATGTTGTAGGGGTAGGCACTTTCAAAGAACTCTACCCTGAAGATATGTACTTTGGGTCAATCTTTAAAGAAGTCTAGGATGGGGCACGTGATGATTTTACGTTGCATGGTGGATTTCTCTTTACAAGTACCAGATTATGCATTCCAGATTGTTCTCTTAGAGAGAAGATCATTCAAGAATTACATGGTAAAGGGCATCTTGGCAGAGACAAAACACTGCAAATTATTGAAGCTTTTTACTTTTGGCCAAAATTGAAGTGCGATGTTGCTAAATATGTTGATATATACCATATTTGTCAAGTCTCTAAGGGTGCTACGATAAAACCAAGTCTTTATATGCCACTGCCAGCTCCTACCTCACCTTGGACTAATATTAGCATGGATTTTGTTCTTGGATTGCCGCATACACAAAAAGGTATGGATTTGATTTTCGTTGTTATGGATAGATTTTCCAAAATGGCACATTTCATTCCTTGCAGGAAAACCATGGATGTTTCTAATATTGCCAATCTTTTCTTCAAAGAGATTGTTTGTGTTTATCAAATTCCTCAATCTATCACTTCTAATCAAGATCTCAAGTTTGTTAGCCACTTTTGGAGAACTTTGTGGAAGAAAATGGTGACAAGTTTAAATTTTAGTTCGGCTTATCATCCCCAAACTAATGGTTAAACAGAAGTGATCAATAAGAGTTTGGGTATCTCATTTGGAGTTTAGTTGGAAACTGCCACAAGCTGAATTTGCTTTCAACCTGATTGTAAATAGAACAACTAGTCCAAGTTCTTTCGAGATCGTTTATGGTCAGAATCTGCGTAACCCATTGGATTTGGTGCCTATTCTTTACAAGGGTAAATTTAATGGAAAAGCTGAAGATCTAGCGAAGCATACAAGTTAATTCATGAGCAAGTTCAAAAGAGAATTGAGGCCAGCAATGCAACTTATAAACAAGTTTCTGACAAGTGATGATGATATGTTATGTTTGAAGTTTGAGACTATGTTTGGGCTATTTTGACATGTGATCGTTACCCTATTGAAGAATACCACAAGCTTAGTGCATAGAAAATTGGACCTTGTAAGATTGTTGAAAAGATAAATGATAATGCTTATTGCTTAGAGCTTCCAAGTCACTACTTCAGATGTTTTCAATATGAAGCATCTTGTTCCATATCATGATTGATAATGTATGAATTATTAGATTTGAGTAGACCCAACAGGATGCTCTGAACTAGCTTCGATCAACCAGTAAAAGAGGAAGAGGAGTGTGTGAGGTCCTAGGGACACTGGTGTAGTGCCGGCCAAATACCCTCTGACGCTCAAGTTATTACATGATAAGCTCGAATTAAAGGGTAGGCAATTGTTTAGGCTATGTGTGTCGTATCTCCTGCTTTACCTATAACAACTTATTTATAGTCGTCAGTAGAGTAGTCTTTGAACTGGTGTAGTCTTGTTGAACCCATCCATCCATGGAGCTTAAAAGCTTGATAGATAAGCTTGAAGACTTAGTGTCCAAAGAAGAGTCTCAGCTACTACAAGCTATAGCCTTATTGCCTCAAGAGTCCTTCTTTTCTCATCTGGGTTCTGATCTACAATGGGTATACATTGAGCACCCGATGGGTCCGGGTGACCTATATTATAGAAAAGGCTAATTGGGTCAGATCAACCCATATCAATAGTGATTTGGTAGACAATGGCGTTGAAAACTAGAGTGATATGCTACTTTGATGCATAAGTCTAAAATAGTCCACAAGTGCATGGGTCGTGTGTAGTGTAGTGTGGGTGAGTGCAAGGTCTGTCTCTGGGGAGGCTAGAACGGGAAATGACTCTATGAAAAGCGTCCTAGGGAATTAATCTAAGGGAGAAATCCTAAAAAGGGACCTAAGCTAGCAATCTTTTTTTTTTTTTAGAATTTTGAATTTAAGGAGCTCAATGGCAGGGAAAATCTAAACTAAATGCTAAACTAAAGAAATGGAAGAGAATGGGGAACGCAAGCAACTAAGGGGTCTAACAAATGGAAGGGGATTAGGGTGATTGCTACTTGACTATAGGTGATCTAATACGTTATGGTTTGTGGTTAAGGGATTTCTCTTAACTAGGATCCTAATTATCCACCTAATTAACTACTAGGACTCAGTGTGGTTCTATCCTAGGTCAGTCGCTTCTAGAGTATAGCGTGGTTCTTATGACCTAGGGTCTTAGGGTTAATTAATACTCTCCTCGGTGACTTAGATTGAACCTACCTTAGTGCTTAAACCATTGGTTGAGTTTAAAGACAAGACCTAGTGCCTCTAAGGTCAATTAATCTTACCTAGAAACCTATTAGCTGGGTTTAAAACCAAAGGAAACTCAACTAGGGCTAGCCTTTAGTTATGCACCATCAATCAATCGTCACATTAGCGGGATTTAGCATTTAAGCACATGCATACACGTTCTAAACTATGGCATTCGTGCATACATTGGCATACCCAACTACCAAACACATTGACATGCTCAGACTATGCCATATTAAGCATTGAAAACCAATATGTATGTTATTGAAGCTATATTCGCTACTAAAGCATGCAAACACACACATAGACAAATATAAATGCATTATTCACTTCATGTAATCATCATACAAACATATAGACAGACTCACATAATGATTTAGAAGTGATTAATAGCAAATAGGCTACATAATATGTATGCTACTTTACTTTGCATATTATCAAACACAGAGACATGTAAGAAAATAACCACTAAAACCATAAAATCAATGCATATATATTAACCATCAATAATCCTATAATAATAGTGTATTTAATCAACCCATAATACAAGTTTTAATCACCATAAAGAGATCTACTCAAACATGGAATAAAAATGGGATAAAAGGGAAATAAGAGAACTTTCTTTTCCCTTTAATAGATCTTCCAATCCAAGTGTTTTGATCCTCTAAAAGCTTGATTCTAGGTGTTAACGTGTGTGGGTAAGTGTGTGAGGTGGATGAGAGTTAGGGTTTTTTATGTGTATAAATGGGTGTGAAAAGGGGGTGAAATTGGCTACTCAAAATGTTGAAAAATCGTGCTTTTATAGCAACTGTTAACGCATTGGTGGTCAACCGACTGAATACCTTTCACTCAATTGTAACTTCATGAGCTCATTGGTTATGTCGGTCGACCAGCTTCTAGAGTGACTAAAACGATTGAATTGGCATACTCTCTAGTTATGCTGATCGACCTACTCGGTTGACCAGCTAGTCTTCATACTCGACCAGTTGAGATTTTAACCTCCAATCTTCTTCTTTCTTGATTCCGGCCTCCATCCCATGATCCATACTTCTTCTCTCTTCATCGATCATCCTTGATCACATTCCGCTTCCATCCTATGACTTACCTATGGCACAAAATTGAGCATTTAGTGTAGTATTTGACCTTAAAACTCAACTATATACACTTAGCATCGCTTATGCACAAATATACTATAAGTACTACACTAATGCTACCAAATAAGTACAAATCACCTCTAAAACATAAGGAAATGCATGAATAAACACATGCAAAACCAAGACAAATCATCGAGGACGAGTTCTTTTCGCACTTGGGGAGACTGATGCAACCCAATACTCAAATTAAATTTTATTATTTTAGTTAGTAATTATACTTGGCTAGAATTTAGGATTTGTTATTTTAGTTAGTAATTATACCTGGTTAGAATTTAGGATTTGTTGTTTGTTATTAGGGTGAAAGCTTTTATTAATAGACAACTTTTTTAGAAATTATTTAATAATATTTTTATTCCCTCTCTTAGGGTTTACTTTCTTGGGAATTTCTTGGCTAATTTCAGCCTTGAAATTGAGCTCTTTAATTCTCATTCTTTCTTGTTATTTCTCCAAATATCCATTGTGTTAAAAAGCCTAGAAAGTAGTCAAAATTATATATATGCACATAACAAAGAATTCTCATGTGAGATTTAAAAATTAAAAAAAGGGGCATGTAACTTTATAACTAGCATGATTTGTTAACAGTATATAAAATGTTACTTCTCCATAATTGTGAATCCTTCTGTTTAGAGACAATAAATGGTATAGTGTAATATTGAATATTTATATTGAACTTGTGACTTTTTTTCTTTGATTGATAAAATGCATTGAGATACACACCAAAACACAGTGGCAGAGCCACGATTTTGGCATAAGGGGGTGAAATGTTTAAAAAGCAAAATGTTCACTTAAAAAGTAAGAGGGCGTTTGGTTCAAGGAATGAAAAATCATTCTCGGGAATCACATTTCCAGGAATGATATGAAAATTGTTTGATATGTCAGAATTATTCCTAAGAATATTATCGAGTATTTCCACAAATGCGACGTGTTATGTTTGGCTTAAATTTAACATTTTTAGGAATCTTAGGCTATTTTTTGAAAATGTCCCTAATTCAAAAAAATATTATAAGAAAAATACAAAATCAAATTATTTCATTGTTTTTAGTTTTTATTTTTAATTACCCATTAATTAACTAATTTAATTATTATTCATTTTTAATTTATTATTTTTAATCAGTTAATTAATTATTATAATTTTTAATTCATTCATTATTTTTATTTATTTTTAAATTTTAAATTTTAAATTTTAAAATTTATTAACTTTTAAATTAATTAATTAACTAATTAATTAATAATTTTTAAATTTTTTAATTAATTATTTGTTTATTTATCATTGTTTATTTATTTATTTTAATTAATTAATTTATTCACCATTAATTAATTTATAATTATTTTTTGCTTTTGTTATTTATATTATTCTTACATTGCTAATTTTTTAGTTTATTATTTTTTGTTAATGTTAATTTTTTATTGTGCGTGAGAGCATCTTAAATATGGCTTTTTGGTCTTTTAATTTTACTCTATATATTCCCATAACTAGGGAATGTAAGATTTCCATCCTCTAACATGGGAATGAAAATTAGACAATTTGTAGAAATATTAAATTCCTGGGAATGTGATATTCCCAGGAATCTTTTTCCACTATGTGAACCAAATATAGAAATCCTACATTCCTTACTTTAAATTCTCAGGTATCCTAGGGGATTCCGTAAACCAAACACCTCATAATGAAAAAATTCTCACTAAAATATTAGTTATAGAAAATGACAAATGCATTGTGTGTGTGTATATATCTAGCTGTTCTTGTTAGATTATACATCTTTATTAACATCTTCTCTTATATGCTAAAAAATCATAAAGAATTTAAAACTTATATTATTAGTTACGTCTTTTTACTATTAAATATATTATTATCAAGACAAAAAATTAATAATATCTTTCTAATTCAATTGACTACGTTTCTTCAACTCTTTAGTCTCTGTACTTTAATATTAATGACTAGTAGATATGGATCATGTTGATAATGTGTTATGAAAATAATTATATAACAAACGAAACAAAGATATAAACACAATATAAATAAAGCGATAAAAAATGAGACAGGAATGCATATTTTATTGTTTGTCTTGATACAAAATCCAAGTAGAAAATCCCTATTTATAAGAATACATCATTTGCCTTCTAAATAATTTATATACAAATACATAACTTATTTTCCATTTTTCTCTTTTACAATTCAATAAGACTTTAGTTTTAGGGGTGGGACGAAGGGGAAGAGGGGAGAGGAGGGATGGCTCCCCCTAGTTTATCAATTGCCAAAGCACCAATAACTTCTCATTATTTTTGCATGAGCAAAATGATCTATTTAATATTGACAGTCAAACTATTGACACACCCAATAAATGAGCCTTTTTAGCTCAAATTTTCTCTTTAAAATTGGGTAAAATGCATCAGACGTCCTTGTTGTTTATCATAAATACACAATAAACCCCTATAGTGCCAAAAGTCTTACAACTAACCAAATAAAAGTTTCACGTGTATCCCTTACTAGTTATATTTCTCCTAATGGTATTAAAATTTATATGAAAAAGACATTAATAGCCTTAGCCCATTTGTTCAATTTTCTTTTATTATTATTATTATTATTATTATTATTATTATTATTATTATTATTATTATTATTATTATTTTCATTTAAAATTTTTTGATAGAAAATTATTTTCTTATTAACTTATTTTTTTGTGTTATCAAACACTAAATACTTAAAAAAAAAATTTTAATATATTTTAAGAAATATTTTTTTTTGCAAACAAATGGATCATTAATGGTCAAAAATGTTAAAGCTTTGACCTCATTGGTTTGGCTAGATTCGAGCTTCAACGATGTAGCTATCATCGAATTGAGTATTTGATTATATTTTTAGAATAATTAGGACTTATTTTGTGACATGTTAATTTTTTTAGCCAACCAAAGCCAATGCCCAATAAATAGAAAAATGTCATTTGTTCCAAATATTAAAAAGATAAAATTGAGATTTCTATGCAAGTAAATAAAAGTAAATAAATTGAAAAATCTCATTATATTTTTAGATTAATTAGTACTTATTTTGTCAATTGCATCTACTGTGGAATTAAGTCTGATCATGGTGAAGATCTAATTAGATTTGGTTTTTTTATTCCTTTTTTTTTCATTTTTGTTTATTTGTTTCACTAATACAAGTGTTGTTGATGTTGTTTTCTTGAGTAGGGAGAGGATGTTGAGTGAAGGTGGTAAAAGAGATGATTGGAAGGCAAAACCATTTTGTGCTTTGTTTTATTTTTTTTAGAGCTGTGAAGTCTTGGCTTGAATTTTTTTTGATTGAAGTCTAGGCCTAATTTTTTTTTTTGGTAAAGCGTGGCTTGAATTAGAGTAAATGGTAGATAGAGGTGGTATTATCAGATGATTGACGGAGAAGAACGGCTTTTTGGAGTTGTAAACATAAAATATTGAAATTGTGAACGTATAGGGCACAAGTTGTGAACATAAAATATTGAAACTGTGAACATTTAATATAAAATATGTAAATAATTAAAAATTATGAACATATAATATTAAAATTGTGAACATAAAATATGAAATATGTAAATAGTATAATGTTTTTTTTTTTTGGGGTGAAAATTGTAGTTGGGTTGGAATTGTTGATGTTGTTGTTTTCTTGGTAGGGTGAGGATTGACAGTACCATTCATATGTACTTTTTAAGATCTGAGCTATTTTGGTAGAAAAGATAAGTAGAGGGTCAAATTACCTCTTGTAGAACTGTAAAGTCCTCGCTTGAAGAAGGGGTAACTTTTTTAAAAAAAAAAAGTTATTCAAATTTTTTTTTTAGTTTGGAGAATGAAATATTTGTGTGTTTGTAGAACATCCAAATAAAAAATTGCAAAGATAAAAAAAGCAAAAATATTGTGAACACGTTGTTTACAGTTGCGAACGATCTTATTTTGTGAACATGTTGCTCATAGTTGTGAAACTATAATTTACAGATTTGAACATGTCGGTTACAAATTGTGAATATAAAATATTAAAATTGTAAACATTTAACATAAAATATGTAAATAATTAACTATTATGATAATAAATATTAAAATTATGAACACGTAATATAAAATATGTAAATAATTAAAAATTATAAACATGTAATATAAAAATTTTGAATATATACAAATTATGAAAGCATAGTATAAAACTTGTGAATTGGGAACATATAATGAAAAATATTGAAAATATAGTATAAAAATTATAACCTATGAAATATATTTTTTGTACATAATTATTTTTAAAATTTAAAAATAAAAGTAAAAGAAAATTAAAAATAATAATTCTTTTTTTCATTTTTCCCTTTCTTCCTTGCCCGCTTTCTTTTCTTTTGTCAAAGAGATCAACTTTATTTCATTCAATATCAAACAACACAGTGTGGCAAAAAAAGGAAAAAAAAATGCAGCAGTACACTTTAGTTCAAAGCAACACAGTACATAGTACGAGTTAGAAAAACAAATAGCAGATTTTGTTCGTTCGGTTTTTTTTTTTTGTTGGATGCGTGTCTTACATGCAAAATGAGGTGCATGGAGCTACTCAAGTACACCTTTCTTAAGATGCATCTTATACGAACTGACTCTTTTTCTTGAATTTGAATTTGCGTCACAATCAATTATTAAATTTAGGGAGTATCCATGCACGTGCATAATTTTATAACATAACATTTGCATAGTTGGCCATGATGTGGAGTAATTAATTCAAAACAAATGTGTGCATTACTTCACTAGATGGATAAAGAATACATGTGGTTACGCTTGTGATTGAAATTTGAATACACCTCCAATGGAAATTTCATGCCATTAGCTATAGGAAACATGTTGGTTTTACTTTCTGACGCCAAGCAATCAAGATGATGGTTGGTTGATATAAAAAACTACAAATGAATTACTATACACGTGAATTTTGAAAATCCTACATAAACAACATTTAGCTTTTAAATCCTTGAATATGTACATATATAGAATTCAAAATATTTAATTATGTGTGCACAAATTTGGTTAAATTAACCAAACTAAACAAGACCAACTAAAAATTTTGATTTAATTTTTTTATTTTACTTTTTTTCCTTCTATTTTTTTTTTTTTTTGGGAATTTTTGGCCAAACGGGTTGCTCTGGCAAAATACATATTTTAATTTAATAAGAGACAACTTCAACTAAATATTGACAAATGACAAATCAACTGGGTGAAAAATCTATAACCAAATGTTTAGTTTTGAAACGAATCAACCTAACCATTTTTAGAGTTCGTTTATTTTTTTTTAATAAATATTTTTTACAACGATTTTTTAACCAAAATTTATAATTTATGAAAGAAAATGAATCGGATTTTTCTTTTCAAATTTCAGTTATTACAAAAAAAAATATATTTTTTTTCAAAAAAATAGTATTCTTCTAAAAAAAAATTAATCCAAATACACCAACACTATCCACGTCTTACATAATTAAATAAAATTTTACTAGTTTTTGTTGGTAGTATCACCACTCAAAAAGCGTGTCCGAATTATTTTGACTTTTTTCTTTTCTGCCTTCCCTGACTGAATTTTCTGTTGGTTGACGTTTGTTCATTGTTGTTCTGGAAGGTGGACCGCGTAGACGGATTTAAGCCAAAAGCATTACTGTATTGGTTTGAAAAGTTTTGAGTTAAATTATTTTCTTATTATTATTTTTTTAAATCTCTCCTTTTTGTTTTTCTTCATTTTTTGGTGAAGAGATGAGGACGAACGCCACATCGTCCAGCTCCGGTGGCAATGGATCGGCCGATTCGGTTGCAGCCAAACGGAATTCAAAGCGACCCAAGTGTATGTTTCTCTTTCTTCTACTTCTTCTTGTGCATAATCTTTTCGTAATTTTATTTTATTTTATTTTTACTAAAAGAGCTTGGCTCCAATTACGAGACAATTGGTGGTCTCAAGTCAGTGAGATTGAAAAAATGCATTAACAGTACCCGTAAGTTGAGCCACAGATCTAGTCAGAATGTTAACAACCTCTAAAGATTTTATGCATTAGAAGAAGATCTTATCCTGCCTTTTGACCTCTAGCTCTGCCAATTCTAGTTTGTCTTTGGATTGCAAATACTAGTAGTAAAAAATATACGCTTTTAGGATGATTGAACAGCTTCTCCGCCCTGTACCTTTCCTAGAGATAAGATCGTTGAATCGGTTAGACATGTTGCCTTGACCCTGACGGTGTTTACTGTTTTAAGTGTTTGCTTTTATTCCCATCTTATAATGACTCCGAAATTTTCGATCCTAATTCTTGTAACATGGGAAATATTTTAGGGTGGATGGTTTTTTCGTCATCAACCATATGGAGCCTCTATTTGGCCTGCTTCTTCCCTAAATGACTCAGAAATGTAGTTTCTAACTTATATTATTGCTTTAAATTAATTCAGTAAAATGGAAGAGAAATAAAATGTCTGTATCAGATATTCTCCGACCTCCATAGCTTTGCCTCTTGCCGTTGCCTCAACATCCCTGAAGTGCTTTCACATGGATATTGAGATTAATTTTAGCCTTATCGATCATATATGAATGGATTTGTTTGCTTGTGGTGAAAATGGCTACGAAGTTTGTTGCGCCACTCTTGAACTTTTTAGTGATCAAAGAGACATTTCCTTTTGATCATCTGTTCAGACTCGAGGTTTACACAGCAGGAACTACCAGCTTGCAAGCCGATTCTTACTCCAAAATGGGTAAGCACTTGTGAACTTGTCCTGCAGAGTACTAATGCCCTTCTCTCTCGTGTATGTCTCATGTGTCGACATTATTTTCAGTAAGCACCTTTACTGACAAAACCTCTTCCTCTTGGCTTCTCCTTTACTGCAGGTTATTTCAGCCTTTATGCTTGTCACTGTTGTCTTTGTTCCTATTGGAATTGCTGCCTTGCTTGCTTCCCGGGATGTAAGTTCATAATTAAATGAATTATTGCTCATCTTCACCTTAGGCTTCCTGGAAAGTGGCTAGGGAAGTCTTCTTCATCTGAATTCTGTTTCTCTTGCTCAGGTTGTTGAAATTGTTGACCGTTATGACAATGATTGCTTACCTTCAGATGCTAGAAATGATAAAGTTGGATACATACAAAGTTCTCGAGATAAAACGTGCAACAGGACTCTGAAGGTGAGTCTGCAGCAACCGCTAATTATTTGCATTAGCATCCGGTGTTTAGCATATTTCAGTGTAAGGGGAAACTTTAATGTCAATGTATCACAGATAAACTTATTTCTCCTAACCTTTGTATGTGTTAGGTGCCAAAGCATATGAAGCAGCCCATCTATGTGTATTATCAGCTAGATAACTTCTACCAGAATCATCGCCGGTAATCTTGATCTTCTGAAAAATATGCCTCACGGGTACTTATGTATGGCGACTGATTTGCTTCAGTATTTGAAGCTTTGTGGATTTTATTATTCTTTCTGGTTTCAATTTTAGGTTGGTTTTTTCTGCCAAATATCTAACTGTAATTAGAAAATAACCTGACAGGTATATGAGATTAGTTTCTTAGGTTACAGATGATAGAATTTTGTAATGTTCACCAGATAATACTGATTCGGTTCCATGATAAGATTTACCTGTTTGCAATTTATCATGACTATTATCGAGAACCACATATGTATTCTTTAATTGATATTTTATGTCTTGCAACTAACATTGACCCCTTTCCAGATATGTGAAAAGCAGGAGTGATCGGCAACTTAAAGATTCACAAAGGGAGGATGACACTGGTTCCTGTGAGCCTGAAGATAAAGCTAATGAAAAGCCTATTGTGCCATGTGGCCTGATAGCGTGGAGTTTATTCAATGATACCTACAGCTTTTCATGGGGCAATCAACCATTGACCATAAACAAGAAGGATATCTCATGGAAGAGTGATAGGGATCACAAATTTGGCAAAGATGTTTACCCTAAGAACTTTCAGAATGGGACTCTTATAGGGGGTGCACACCTAAATGAATCCATACCAGTAAGCCTTTGACCGCATTATTTCATATTAAACACTTACTAATTAACCATTATCATGTTGACCTATGATATCAATTGACATAAATTCTGTATGAGAGAACTTAATCAGTCCTTCCTCAGAAAAATGATGTAAAAAATTTTTAAAGACAAACTTCTTTCCTAAAATGACACCAAAGAGATTGACGTGACACTAGTATATTTGATTCCTTGTTAACCAAAATGTTCTTTTGACCAATTATCATCCCAACCAATTTCCTAGCAGAGGTGCATAGTTGAGGTACTTCCACCATTTTGTATTGATCTATGAGCTTTTTTCTTGGATTACATGTGAAGAATGAAAACAAAGTTTAAGCCAGATATTTCTGAAGTTACCTTGACAAGCCTTTTTATATCTTTATATCTATGTTTTTCTTCTATCTCGTACCAAATCAACATCCCATACCTTTAGATATGGTACATTTGCGATCATTTTATACTATCATTTGATAAAACAATAGAGCTCACTGGTACGTTTACATTTATTTTTTTTATTTTTCAGACTGGTCATTTGTAAGGACTGTTATTAATCTGTTCGATTGCGCTTTCATTTTTCAGTTGAGTGATCAGGAGGACCTTATTGTCTGGATGCGAACTGCAGCTCTTCCAACTTTTAGGAAATTGTATGGCAAAATAGAAACAGATCTTCAAGAAGGTGATCTTGTTGAGGTGAGATTGGAGAATAATTATAATACCTACAGTTTCAATGGCAAGAAGAAACTTGTGCTTTCTACTACAAGCTGGCTTGGTGGGAAGAATGAATTTCTTGGTATTGCTTACCTTACGGTTGGTGGATTATGCTTCTCTCTGGCTATGGCTTTCACGCTTATATATCTAGTTAAGCCAAGGTATGTGATGCCCAGATTGCATTGGCCCGCTAATGTAAACTTCTTTCCATGAAGTATCTTGTAGTCTGATTTTCACAGAATGTTATACAATTCAGTGAGCTGTGCAGGTGGAAATCAATTTCCATCATCTTTAAATTAGAATATATGTAATGTCCAACCTTTGATTATAGTTAGTTCCATAGTTGTTTATATTGATCCTCAGACCTTAATCAGCAGTTGGTTAACCTGACATATGCATTCAATAACTATCATGATTGTTGTAATGATGTGTACTATACAGAGCATAATCCATTGCCTATCTCTGAGTCTTGGTTACCCAACTAACTCAGCTTTCATAATAAAAATGGCGTCATCCTGAAAGCACAGTATTTTGAACTAAATAAAATGGTATCCTGATTTCACAGTGATTGTTCCTGCTGGTAGTTCTTTGTTAATTAGTCCCAGTCTGATGGAGATTTAGCATTGTTTCTTTTCAAACATCCACTTGCAAGATGCTTATATTCGGACAATTAGATCCTTAGGTCTTAATTGTGTTGTTCTGCATCCAGTTAATGTTAAGTTTATATAATGCATAATTACGTTAGTTGAACTTAATTCGTGCTCAGTTAATTTGCTCTTTTTTTTTATTTTTATTTTAGGAGACTCGGAGATCCATCTTACCTATCTTGGAACCGGAACCCTGGAGGTCACTAGCAAGCGCCTGAACTCGTACGGGATGCAGTATAATCAACATGGAGCTGGAGAAATGTTTTACTTTTAGCCTATCGGAACATACACATGTACAGAACTTGTGCCTAGGATTTTTCTTTTGCTTTTTTTTTTTTTTAAAAAAAATTGTTGGTTTCTGAATCCAATTAAACTGCTGAAGATGCATAATGTATTTTTTTTGTGTGAGTGTTGTGCGAGGACTAGTGTTGCACGCACGATCATTTTCTTTCTCACTGTCTACCTGTCCACTTCTTTTAGGTCATGTTTATAAGGAGATCAGTCAAAACGTTAAGATGATGCAAGTAGGTTGTGCACGAGCTAGTCTTCTTTTAGCTTGAGGCTCTGATGTATGTAGAAGTGATGTTTATATAATTTTAGAGGTGTGACAACTTGTACACCACTATGTTATATATAGCCTCATACGATTCCGTTTAGATTAGAATGAAAAGGAAAGGCACGACTTAACCATCTGTCATATAATAAAATTAGATCAACCATTAGTATCTTAATGCTGTGTTTGTTATAGTTTTATTTTAAAAGACTTCTCTTATTGAAATGAGGGTACATTTTATAAGTTTTAAGAAATTTTATCATATATCCTATGAAAATTCAAAGCAAAATCATAATTTTTATCTTATAATAAATAAGCACTTTATCCTATTTTATTTTTTACAATCATAGAATGTATGGTATATGTGATAAGATATCTTAAATCTTATAAGATATCTTTAAATTTTAATAGAATAAGTATCTTAAAATAAGATCATTCCAAACACACTATAAGTATATGTATGTACTTAACGCCTATTGGTGTTCCAAACGTTTCTCTGGTGTGGGTGTTAGAGCATTGGGAGAGGACTTTTCTCTAGTATGAGAGGACTAGCAAGTATGCACCTCTGGTTTATTGTTTATCGTGTTCATGATAAACGCTGGATAACTAAGTGCAGAGCGAATAAATGCTGAAAGTATCTAAATAGCAAGTCCATCCTAAGATAAGTGTTCTTCTATTCTGATTTTTCGAGAGCCTCCTTTGACATAGCAAAGATAACGAAGAGATCTTTGTCTCAAATATAGGAAAAAATAGATAAACTCTTTGATTCAAAAAGATTTCTCAATTATTAAGATTCAGTTTGAATCAATTCAAAAGCCAGAGAAGGTTTTCTACTGATAAATTGATATTCAAAATCATCCCATTGGTACACATGTATGACGATGCTTTATTCCATATAAACCAGTTGAGTCTTGTGTGCAATTCAAGATTCATGAGACAATATATATTACATGTATGTGACAATGCTTTAATCCATTGAATCCAGTGGAGTCCTTTGTGCAATTCAAGATTCATGAGACAGTTACATCTGGTCTAAGATACAGCCAGATTCTTTTGGGAAGAGAAAAAAGAAGAAATTTATATATAATTACAAAATTTTCTTGTCGACAGAAACAATATTGGCATCCATGTGAAAGACTAGATGTCCCAGTTGATCTCTTCAATGCATGCGGCTCAAGGGGTCCTTATTAACAAGAAAGCCATGGGGGCCTTTGGGCTATTGCCTATTGCTTTACCACTTAATACATATATTCCTCGTGCTTGTACCCAAAAATGGAGGATTTTAATCGCTAGTGAGACGAAATCAGTAGTAGAGGAAGTGACAGCCATCGTAACCTGCAAAGAAGAAGAAGAAGAAGAAAGAAATGCGGATGCATCATCAACAATAGTATTCGTATCTAGTCGGACACATGTATAAATACTCCTACTGCGTAGCAAGAATGGCATTTTTTAATTTTCCATGATTATCTCTATATAATGTAGTCATAATTAAGTAGAGCAGCTTACTAGGATCGACGGTGACCAGCATCGCGGATCCTCCAAAGTGACAATTGCCTCCAGCCACCTTGGTTCTTTGCCAGTAGCTGTTAAATGCATATGAAGCATGCGCCAGCACGGTGTCCGGCTGGAAGCACGAACCATTGGGCTCAATCTGATCACAGTCAGCTCCAGATGCACAAGCATAGTTCATAGCCTCTTGGATGATAGGTTCAGGCACTGATGGCTTTGCCACACACCAAAGGGCCATAGGAGGAGCAGTATGAGGAGGTGGTGGCACTGCCGGTGGTGGATACACTATAGGCGGCAGGAACACTGGTGGGCTTGGCACTAACTCAGGAGGAGATGGAATTATTATTGGGGGGTTAGGGATATAACTAGGTGGGCTCGGTTCAGAAAATGGTGGTCCCAGAACGGGTTCAGTCGGGCTTGGAACATTTGTTGGTGGACTTGGAACGTACTCAGGCGGGCTTGGGACAGTAGTCGGTGGAATTGGGGCCGGGATAGTTTGAGGTGGGCTTGGCGTAGCTGCAGGGGTAGGCGGTGGGTTGGGCAACACTGGTGCAGAAGAGAAGGGTGAAGGGGGTGAAGGGGGAGACGGAGTGGATCCTCCGGTAGGAGTTGGGATGGTGGTGGGAGGTGGTTGTGGAGTGAATGGTGGATAGACACAAAAGGGAGGGGCATTCTCAGGCAGTGGAAATGGGGGTAATGACTCGTAGGGTGGCAAAGAGAGGGGTGAACTCACGCCATACGGCTGAGTGTTTGATGATGAATCCAGCACAGGCATAACAATGCCAAACCTTCTCAACATGTTCATTCCTCTGGCGGGCTTCATGTTTCCAAGTTTCGATTCGGTAGCAACCCTCAACAAGTCTGCCAATTTCCTTGCATCTGCAGCTAAAAAGATTGACTCAGACAGCAATATGATTAAGTAATTAAGAGAGAATCTGAATATAGCGAAATGATAGATGATGATGACACACAGCCACGATATACAGAGAACATAAATATTCCAGAAGATGCAGCTAGCGAGCATTACTCGGTATATAGTAGTGAGTGGGAGTTTTACTGGTGAGTGGTACAAAGACTTGAGCAGACGGGGTGCGCAAAAGCATAACGTATAGACTTACCGCAATGCAAGAAGCAAGTGTTAGCGGCAACTAGAAGGCACAAGTAGATGCCAAATGCGCAAGATGGTCTCCAATGGCATCTGCCCTCTTTGGTCATCACGGCTGACGGCTGACGGCTGCTAGAGATGATCTGCAATGCAATCGGTTAAGCGTATGCTCAGAACCAAGAGAGGACAGCACAAAGGATCTTATTTTATAGAGCCACAGGTGTCTCTCTGATTAGCATCAAGTAAGGAGAGCAACCTCAACAAGTAGGTCGGCAATAAAAGGACGATTCTTTACACTCTTTATCATACCATTTCAGCTCATAAATGTGATCATCAAGAAATGTTAAAAGTGTAGATGCTGCTGGAGTCATAGCAGGGTGGTGTATAACCCCGCGGGGGGGAGGGGGGGGTGGGCAATATTTTTTTTCCCCTCTCCTCCTTCCTGTTACAAGGTATATATGCTTGCTTGAGCTAGACATCCCCAAAAAAAAAAAAAATTATACAACAAATGACAAACAAAAGGCACTGTTCCTCTTTTGCTTGCTTTCTACTCAAAGCGCTTTCATTCTGTGTCTTTTAGGTGTACATGTAGTGATAACCGGTAACTTCTCATTCAGGAAGCTAAAGGCACAAAAAAGAGCATGAAGTTGGTATTATATTATTTTCGAGCTAGCAATTGGGGGCGCAGATTATTGCATTATTTTAAGGGATAATTCGCAAAATCTCCTAAAGGTTCCGTATGAGGAGCCTAACCTCTTTCTTTGTTTTAGATACCAGTGACTGCGAGCAAGGGCATGTGTATGATAGTCCATTGACAGTATCCTTCTTACATCCCTTGGTTCGGCCCCTATAGATCAACTAGGGGCGAGCATTCGGTTATTAACCGAACAAAATAATCAAATTGAACTGTTTCTTTTTCTTTTTTTAATAATAAATTTTGAAACCAAATTGAACCGAATCGAATTGTTTAAAAAATTTAATAGGCTGAAACCCGAATATATTTCGATCTATTTGGTTTGGTTCGGTTAAAACCGAAGTTGAACAATAAAATTTTTAAAAATAAAAAAAATGATAAATTGTTGCATGAGAATACAATAATATCTAAACCGATCAGAAGCATAATTAAATGTATAAGTTTTAATTAAATTTGTTGCATACCAAAAAGCTTAAATCAATTCATATGAAAATAAATCTAAACAATTTAGAAGTTTCAAATATATATAAAGAAAAGAGAATCTAGTTTTCAAGCTAAATATTTTATAATATGAATGATATAGGTATGGGTATAAAATATTAATTATTCTAATATATAAAACACAATTCAGTTAATTCGATCTATTTGTTTTTTTTTTTCTTGCTAACCAAATCGAGACAGACCAAATAGTTTAATTTTCTTTTTAAAAATATAATCGAATTGAACTGAATAGATCAAATAACCGAATCAAATAGACCAAACTCAATTCGGTTTGATTTGTTTTTTTATTTGAATTTTGCTCACCCCCAACTTATAGGGTTACAGTAACACATTAACGTCATAACCTTTGCCATTTGCCTGATCTTTTTCTAATCCTGTTGATCCGTAACAGATTCAAACCTTCTTCCTCGTTAGGCATGTTTGACTAGTCAACACCCCAAGGCTTCTCCTTTCGTCATAGCTGGTTTCCGCATCGGACCGCTTTGCCGGCCCATGTCTTACTTGGGCCTAAATCATTTATTGGGCCGATTATGCCCAATACACGATCTTTGTCCTTAGCCATCACTGCTAAATAATAACATAGCCGAAGCGTCTATGTTTTGGATGCCGACTTAATCTATATATACTAGAACTAGAAGGCACGGGAATTATAAAAATTTATGCGACATAAAATATTAAGTGATTTGTTAAAAATCAAAATTTTAATTATAAAATAAAAATTTAGAAAAGTATTGAAGTTTATCCAATTTAATAGCTGTGGCCTTCTATCGATAAGATAAGTGTTAAAGAGATACAAGCTGAGACTTTTCCATAAGAAGCATCGAGGAAAGTGGAGGTACATGAATGGAGAGCCGCTATTTAGACAACACAACCGACGCAAATGAATAGGCATGCGTTTTTTGGACAGCACTCTCCTTTAATTAAATATAATAAGTAAGTTGACAATAAATGGGATGCTTGAAACTTGTAAACTGACGGATAATAGAAGAAATTAATATATCTATATATGTATATATATTTATTTATTTATTGGAAATGTTTACAAAGAAAAAAAATTCAATTACATAGGAAACTTGTATTTAACATAAGTTGGTTTCCCGTCAAGATTGTTACGTACTTAACTACATTAGTGTTCAATTAAATTATTCAAAAATCTAATAAAATTGAGAAAGAACTATAATTTGTTTTTTCTATTAATCATTTTGTAAGATCAAATTCGTAATATATACTCTATATACAAAATTGTCGGACTAAACAAAGTAAATATTTAATTTCATTCTTCCTATTCAATTCAATTTATTAATTTATAGAATGCTAATATAACATATGAAAACGGTTTGGTATTAAAGTATAGATAGAAAAAACATTAATGAGAAGAAGTGAAAAAGGAAACAAAAATATAAAGCACGTACGCAAACAAAAGGTACAGTAGTGGATCGGATTTATTTATTTTATTTATTTATTTGGCTTAGTAAAAGCTAGAAGCACGGCCACAAACAAAAAAGTGCATATGTCAATTTTTTTTAATTTTTTTTTAGGAAAATGAATACCAAATTTCAGCCGTCCATTGACCCAAAAAAAAAAATCTCAGCCGTCCGGGTCAGTCTCAAACTATTACTGATTCTCCTATCTTAATATTCTAAATTCTGAGATAATGATCAAACTAACCACAATTTATAAAATTTATACCAAAATAACTAATTTTTCAAACAAATGAGGTAAATGACCACCTTAGCCAACTTTGTATATTGAAGATACAAAGTTTAAATAAGTATTGCAGATATTGCATAACACGTGACAATTTTTTGCCATACAGGCAGATGATTAAATTTTTTGAAGTTAGTGTCTCTTCAAAACACAAAGTTGCTCTTTAGTATTCTTTTTAGCACACTAATGTTATAATTTTAATAATATTTTTAATCAAAAAATAAAAAATTATGAATTAAAAAATAAAAATTAAGAAACTTAAATTTGTTATTAACTCATATTTTTTTATTTAACTCTTTCCATTTTCAATACTTTTTATTTCAATATTCTATCCTTTCAAAAAAATTAATTGCAATTTTTATTCTCTTGTCGTTTTTTTGTTTAAATTTTTTTTGCCTTTTTCAAAAAATTGAAATAAAAAACTAAAAAAATAAAAATAAAAAGTATTTTAATAACACAAAAAAAAAATATTGAACTTTGTGTCTTGAGGACACTAAGTTGAATTTTGTATTTTGAAGACATAAAGTCTATATGGAATAATATATCACATCAACTAATGCCATATTAACATAATTAAACTCAACTTAGTGTTTTCAAGACACTAAGTTTACTCATTAGGTTTGAAACATTACATTTTGGTATATAAAGTTTAAAAAGTGGTTATTTAACTCGTTATCTCCTGAATTCTTAAGCAAAATGCTCATATTTTCTCCCCAGCTTATAAGTCTCAAACTTAGGGTTTAAAGGGTTTTGGTGAGCTCAGCTGAATTGATGTCCCGACGATGATTTTTCTGAGTCGTATATCTCCTCAGAACATCATCAACGCGAGGTACATCATCAGTACGTGCCATCTTCTTCTGAAAGATAACCCTAGATTTTTTCCACCTTATGATTATCCCATTTCTGATTCCGAATTGTACAAAGCTCAGATTTTTGTCCTATTTGAATAATCCTAATTCTACTGTATCCCCATCTAATGGCTTTTCTGCTGCAAAAGATCGAAACTTCAATAGAAATTATTGTTTTGCAAAGAATGGTGATGATGAGCCTAATGAGTGGACTGAAGAGATAGATTATTTAGATGAATCAGGTACTGTTATTTACTCGGGTAAAGGTATAAGGTCGGTAGAGCCGATGCTTGATGACCATGTAATGCTGGGTGGGTTAAAGAAGCCCATTCTGAATGCGTCTGCCGTGGCGAAGATAGTTGAGATTGTGAAGAGGTGGAGGTGGGCTCCTGAGATGGAGACCCTATTGGATATACTTCAATTTGTGCCAAACATGATTCAGGTTACCCAGGCTCTGAAGGTTATTGAAGATAGTGATGCTTCATTGAGTTTGTTCCGATGGGCTAAGAGGCAATCTTGGTTTTCACCAAGTGATGATTGCTATATTACATTGTTTGATAGGTTGAATCAGAGTAGGGATTATGAAGGGATTCAATCGGTCTTTGATGATGTCGTTCAAGATTCTAGCGCTGAGAAAGGGGTAGGCATCGTTCAATGCCTGTAATCGGGTCATTCAATACCCAGCAAAAGCTGAGAAATTGGAGGTGGCGTTCTGTTGTTTTAAGAAGATTCAAGTCTGGTTGCAAAGTGGATACTTCAACTTACAACTCACTGATAACCTTGTTCCTGAACAGGGGTTTACCATATAAGGCATTTGAGATATATGAGAACATGGAAGAAGCTGGTTGTTCCTTTGATGCATCCACTTATGAATTGATGATACCTAGTCTTGCTAAATCGGGGCGTCTTGATGCAGCATTTAAGCTGTTTCAGCAGATGAAAGAAAAGAACTTCCGGCCCAATTTTAATATTTTTGCTTCACTTGTTGATTCAATGGGAAAAGCTGGGAGGCTGGACACATCATTGAAGGTATATATGAGGATGCAAGGTTTTGGGCTCAGGCCATCTGCGACCATGTTTGTTTCTATGATTGAGTCATTTGTTAAGGCTGGCAAGCTGGACGCAGCTCTAAGGCTGTGGAATGAGATGAAAAAACCAGGATTCAGACCTAACTATGGGCTATACACAATTATTATTGAGTCCCATGCAAAATCTTGAAAGCTTGACATTGCATTGTCCATCTTTCCAGATATGGAAAAGGCTGGATTTTTACCTCCTCCATCTACCTATTCTTCTCTCTTGGAGATGCATGCTGCCTCTGGCCAAGTAGATGCTGTCATGAAGCTGTATAATTCAATGACAAATGCTGGTCTCAGGCCCGGGCTTAGTACTTGTACAGCCTTGCTGACGCTCTTGGCCAAAAAGAAGCTAGTGGATGTTGCTGCAAAAATTTTGCTTGAAATGAAGGCTATGGGATATTCTGTTGACGTCAATGCCAGTGATGTTCTAATGGTTTATATCAAGGATGGCTCTGTTGATCTTGCTTTGAGATGGCTAAGTTTCATGGGTTCATCAGGAATCCGAACGAATAATTTTATTATTAGACAGCTCTTTGAGTCATGCATGAAAAGTGGTCTATATGAGTCTGCTAAGCCTCTACTTGAAACTTATGTGAACGCTGCTGCTAAGGTTGACCTCATGCTTTACACATCTATTCTGGCCCACCTAGTAAGATGCCAGGATGAGCATAATGAGAGGCATCTGATGTCAATCCTGAGTGCTACGAAACATAAGGCTTATTTGTTCATGTGTGGACTCTTCACTGTGGCAGAACAGAGGAAAAAAACCAGTTCTATCATTTGTCCGGGAATTTTTCCAGGATATCGATTATAAGTTGGAAGAAGGAGCTGCCAGGCACTTTGTCAATGTTCTGCTTAATTACCTTGTTCTGATGGGACAGATTAATCGCCCACGTTGTGTATAGGAGGTTGCTTACGAAACTATACTGTTCCCAAAGGCAGTAGTCTTTATCAACATATTCCCTGGTCCCTTGATGTTAGGAATTTGTCAGTTGGAGCAGCTCTTATAGCAGTTGTGCACACGCTTCACAGGTTCAGGAAGCGAATGCTGTATTATGGTGTTGTCCCACGATGAATTAAGCTGGTGATTGGACCAACTCTGAAAATTGTGGTTGCAAAGATGTTGAGCTCTGTGGAATCACCTTTGAGGTTGGCAAAGTGGTTTTAAGGGCCCCTGGAGATTCTGTGTTGGAAAGCAATTGTTCGGCAGTTTTTGTTGAATGAGATACCATCGAGGGCTGACATATTGATGCATAAACTCAATACACTTTTTTCCAGTTCTGCGCCTGAAATTAGATCCTTGTCTCCTAGTAAACCTCTTGTTGGTAGGAAGTCATTGTAACCTGCAAAATTGTTTTTTCTTTTTTCATGTCAAAGTAAAACTGATTGATGTAAAACCATTTTTGCGGGATGTTGCTATTGTGAAGTGCTTGTTGTCCATGTGGGAAAACAATGGGTCTTAAAATGTTGAGTCTTTCGTAGCAGGCACAAATTACAGCCGAATTTCCCTAAATATTGGGGATTACTGGTTGGTTTCTATCATCATCATATGATAAAATATGAACTAAACTATCAAGCACGCCTTGAATATATATCTATACTATATAATAAAATAAAATAGCTGTAATTTCGTGCTATCAAGTGGCGCTTTATGTGACAAGCTTTCTATAATTACTTATTAATTTAATATGTCCATTTTTAAGTTATTTTTTTATTTTCTATCATTTATTCAGTTTCATTCTTTTATTAAATATTTTAATTTAATTAATATTATGCCCTTTTTATATATATATGTATATGTATATGTATCAGTTTATTAATTTCATATTATATAATTGTTTTAATAACTATTTAGTAAGATGCAAAAACTCTATAGTTTTAATATATTCAATCATATACGTCGCTCCTTGTGCATTGCACAGGTGTTACACTAGTGTGCATGTGTATATATATATATATATATATATATATATATATATATATATATATATATATACATATATATTTATATCATAACCAATGAGGGATCATATCAAAAAAGGAATTCTAGTCCATTTGCTTTGAGATCTGTCCTAATTTCGCTCTTACAAGTTACATGAATGAATTTCACCAAAAAGAAAAAAGTTACATGAATGAATGCAATGAGTTGACTGTTGAGCTCCACTGCTTTTGGGGATAAAAGCTGACAGTGATAATGTGACATGCATCGTTGGCTTCTTGCTTCCATGAGTAATGAAAGTAATATATATAGATCATGAAAAGCAAGAATCCAATAAGCACATTAAGTAAACATCTTATCCTCCTCCACAGACCCTACCCTGCATGTCAACTCCTGGCCTCTGAATCATGCCAACAATGATCAATATGATATATATGCTTTTCCAGTGTTCAATTATATATATTTTATATATATCGAAGAGGGATTGTTGGACTAATACAAAATCAAAGTTTATTGGAAGCTTGGCCTAAAATTTCTAAAAAATTAGTTTTTAGTGATAATAATCCGACAAAAGAAGGATTATTCAGGGCCGCCTCAATGAATAATGGGATGGAATAGTGGTCGGATGTGTGTGTCAGTGTGTGTGTGTATCTGCTATCTTGTCTCACATTTCATTTGCTAGAAACTAACTAGAAAGCGTGGACAATAAAATGCCTTGTTGGTTACTAAAAATATCTTGAATAAATTGAGGTCCTCATGATCAAAGCTAAAAACCTTGACCAGTGGATCCTTCTTTTCTCCACTTCTTGTATTGTTTGAGTTGATACTCCATTATCTATGAGCATCAAGGATATATATTGGGAAAAAAGTACCAAGTTGGATATGACTCCCTAATTAAAAGTTCATTTACAAAGTTATCCTGTCTTATCATCTGTACGTATATGCGTATCTTGGCTTTTCTTGATTATATTTTATAGTTATATATGATGCCATCTATTATCAAAAAGTATAATATTCTAGTAGTAGCCATATATGGTTGGTAATTGTCAAAAAAAAAAAAAAAAAAGAAGAGTAGAATACATAAATAAGTTACAGCAAGAATGGTATTTCTCTACAACATGAACGAGTTGTGCAGCTAATTTACATAAAAAACAAATTGCCTAAGGGCTTGTTTGGATTGGTTTTTTTTTTCAGAAAAAAATACTTTTTTTTTTCTTGAAAAAGTTATATTAAAATTGTAATAATTATTTGATTTGGCTTTTAAAAAAGCTGAAACTCTGAAAAAAGTTCAAATATAATTTTTTTAGAAGCTAGAAATATTTAGTTTATAAAAAAAATTATTTTTCAAAAGTTATTTAAAAAAACACTTTTGAAAGAAACTAATCCAAACAGGTCCTAAAATCATGCCAATTTTATCTTAATTGGTTTACAAGGAAGCAAGATATGAATCATGTACATATCCTACCAAAAATGCAATAATGATATCTCTAATGGCTGAAAATATCTCTAACAGTAACGCCTCCTACATGCAGGTCCATGTATGAATTAAGAGATTCTTGAGTTCTGATCAGGAGTGAATGAATGGGAAAAGATAGGTCATGATATGATTGCTTAATTGGCTTTCTGAATTTGTGTCAGGGATCGTTTGTTCCTATTCCTATTCTTATTCCTACATGAGTGATCAAGCCATAAAGCTAGGAACTTTGTGATTTCAATCGGCTTCAGATTCGAGCACCCTTCTTCTCCAGTAAATTAAATTAATTGCATACAATTCTCAATTCAAACTGGAAAATTTTTTAATTGATTTACTTCTCCAGCAATGCTTTTATGTACTAGTCAACTTTTGTATAAGTAGGTTTATATTTTAACTATTTAACCAGCACTTAAATTCCCAGAAGAGGAAATATTGAAAACATTGAGAAAGTAAAAACTTGAAAACGAAAGGAAAAAAGAAAGAAATGTAATCACGCCCATCTAGCCATAAAAGCCATGCAGCCTGCTCCTAGAAGAAGTGATGCATGTGCTCCTAGCTGAAGTCTAACATTACTCTGCATTCTTGGGTTCCCGAAATCTGCTGCTAATAGATCAACCAGGGACATGTAAATCAAGGTTCCTGCAGAGGCCGAGTTGAATATCCCTTCAACAACGAGCGCAGTGGAGCTGTTTTCATTGTACACACTTGATATCCCAATACCGATCCCAATCCCCACTGGGGTGGTTAGGGTGAAAAGAGAGCCATAATTGTTGTGGATAAAGATTTGAATTTTGCCTGGTAATGCCAAAGAGAAAGAAACAAACAACTTATAACTAATTAATAAGACTTGTATTCATTGTTTGTTTAGGCTATATTTTATATAGCTAGATATCATGGAAGTGTTTATGCAGATATCTTCTGACAAAAAGTTGCTGATTTGTATGTAGTAGGAGTTGTAACAGCTGAAGGAAAGTAGTAATACCTGAGAAATACAGCCACCAAGACCCATACCCCCAAAGAACTGGTGAAAACACAAAGCAGCTAACAAAGGCTTTATTGGTCTTGGAGTTCCAGATGCACCCAAAGATATCCCTATTGTGACCAAGTGCACCACGATTCCAAACTCCAACACCTTAACATCAGCCAACACATTCATACACAGGCTCTCTCCGCTGACTGCTGATACTAAAAGAAGGGAAAAGAAAAAAAAAAAAAAAAAGAAAAGAAGAAGAAGAAGAAGAAGAAGAAGAAGAAGAACAAAACTCCTTAAAAAAAAAAGAAAATGTTTTAGCGAAAGTTACCTGTGATATAACTCGGTGCCTCACTATTTCTGAGGGGCTCATTTCATGGGATGGGATAGCAGCCCCATAAGCGTGGCCGTAAGTGGCATGGGTATGCATATGTAAATGACCAGCATGCTCATCAACAGCTTCCTCGTCCATAACATTCACCTGCTTAGACTTGTCAAAATGCATCCTCTTATAGAAGTTAGTGGCAAATGTATTAACCATCAAGGTTCCAATAGAAGTCATCATTGCAATGAAACCTGTGAAGGGAAATTTACTCCATGGATTTTGATCAAGGCATGGGGATGTCAAAGTGAGAAATGCATCGGGCAATATATGAAGAAAGCCAGTTGCTAAGATGACACCAGCAGCAAAGCCTTGACCATGAAGAAAATGCCATTCTCAGCCCTTAAGAATTCAATTCTTGTTGCCAGCAGAGGGAGGCTCACCCCAATGGCACCAGCAACTGAGTATGGAGGCTATTGATGCCAATTTGTATTTGACAAGTTGGCTTTTGTCGTTGCCTTCTGCTTAGACTAGTTCTACATCACATGTGCTCTCCCCAAATACAATCAATTGAAGGAGGACAATGACAAAGATGTTTAGAGCTACAAGTTTAAGATTATAGCTCATGGTGAAATAGAGGAAAGGCCAGAGGAAGCAAAAACAAATTTCTTTTTGAGTTGTTTGAGTTGAGGCAGGAGGGTGTGATTTTTACACCCTACATAAAGAGCTAGCTAAGGTGGCTGTTTGGAATACATCAAATAATCAATCAATGGTTGGCAATTAAGAGTTGATTAGCATCTAGCTAGGTATTGGACGGTCAGCTGTTTTCAGTAGAGCAACTAGAAAGGCACAGACAGACTTTTAAAGCAGTTGTTATTTGCTTTGTCCTTGAGAAGCCTACCGTATGTCCTGAAATGATATATGTAACAACTATATATTAACCCAAATATATTTTTAGTCCCATATATCTTTCTGTTGCATCAAATTATATGGTAATTCATGCATGCTTAGTGACATTGTCTCAGCCTGAGAATCAAATTAGTGTGACGGTATTCTTTGCTTTTACCATTGCAGATTCTCATATATAGATGGTGGCAAGCTTTACTCATTTCTCTATAACCACATTTTACTTACCATATAGTTGCTTTTAACTGACTATATTTTTGCTTTTTCCATTGCAGACTCTTGAAAAGGTTAAACTGGCCTATGATCTACCCATCGTCACTGATGTTCATGAAAAAATGTAGGTAAATCTATTAGCTTCAATCCTGTTTATGTCTCTCCTGTGTATGTCTTCTGATACACCAATCTTCTGTCGATGGAAAACTGAGCCATCAACTACAGTTGATCCTCTATATTCTGCAATATTTTAGTAACTTAGACATAGTAGTTCCATTTATGCCAATATGAGTTGTTCATTTATCTGTAAGCTCCCGATTCAGTAATTGTTTTTGATTCTGTGTGGGAGGGAATGAATGGGCGTTAGAAACTGGCCACAAATACCTGCATTTACTGCAAATGCTACAAAAATCAAATTAGGTGGATGCGTGAAATCATGTTCTCCAATTGACGACATGTGTGTTGACGACAATGATTATGAGCTCCTTCCCTTGTGTTATTCCTCTAGTTTCAAGGGCTGTCCATTTAATGTTGGTTGATCGCTTCAAGTGTGTGTTCGTGACTCTCATTTAGTGCTGCTTCTTCCTTTGTGTACGTACAGAGAGTCAACAAATTACAGGAAGCAACGTTTTAATACTGATCTCTCTCTCTCTCTCTCTCTCTCTCTCTCTGATTACAAGGGTTTCAAGGCGTCTCTCTAAAAGGTAAAACACAACAAATGTTACAAGTGCATTTGGGTATTTTGGACACCCATGGTTGAAAATGCAACCATTTTTATTTTGCAAAAAGCTTCTTATCCTTCTACCTTTGTACTACTAATAGTATAATTTTTGCAGAGAGGGCAGATGGCTTTGCTGGACAAGACCGAGATG
This sequence comes from Cordia subcordata, assembly GCA_028554755.1. Lineage (NCBI taxonomy): Eukaryota > Viridiplantae > Streptophyta > Magnoliopsida > Boraginales > Cordiaceae > Cordia > Cordia subcordata. The sequence goes on from JAPTOF010000035.1 coordinate 244,929, forward strand.
GCTTTTGATGGACGAGACCGTACGTATCTGCACAAGTCATCACAGATTTGGCTACAAGTACATATGCAGGTATTTTGCTTCATTATTAATTAATATCCAATTCGTTCATTTCGATTTGTATGTTGAACACAAAAATCTGTTATGTGTTAAGATTAAGATGGGACATAACTTAAAACCAAACATGGCTTTTAATAAAGAGACAATTCCGATCACCAGAGGTTTCATGTGCATCAACTCCTTTTCCCTCTGTTTATGCCAATGGAAAGTCACCATAGATTGATTTTTCTCAAAAGTTTAAAAAAAAAAAAAAACTTTTTTGACTAAGCCAAAACTTTTGACTGTTGAGTTCTTTTTCAAAATCTAATTCGAATAATTATTATAAAAAATGTATTTTTTTCCAAAAAAAAAAAATCTAATTTAATCAGGCCCTTAGTCCGACCAGAAGGATGCTTCCTGCTTATTAGGAGGGCTGACAAATTCTGAAGGTCTCCCAAAACAAAAATTCTTGCATGGAATTCCACCTCAATTCTTGAGAAAGCAGTTATGCCACCCCACCCTTCCTCAACCACCATGGGGGGGAGATAAGGTGAGAAAACATCCTAAACAAAAATATTTTATAATCAAAATTTTAGCTTTCAACTCTGAAAGGTCGAGTAGGGTGTATAAAATGTAATAGTTGATAATCCAAAAGGCGCTTATCATCAGAAAGTATGTAGGTACATGTACATCAGAAAGCATTGGTCACAAGCTCAAGGCCCCCCATCCAAACAACGCACCCGTTTTTCCTTAATTATTATTATTGGCAACGTATAGCGCTGATAACACTATCTAATGCTTTTTAAGTGCTCCAGTGACTCTAATTTGTTTCCTTTTTTAACTATTTTATATAATGATTTTTGATAAATACCGGAAAAAGAAATAGATTACAAAAGTTACACACATGAAAAGCAGAGAGACAGGAGACCTCAGAAGTTTATATGAATAACATCAAAACCCTTCAGATGGTACGGACAATTCTTTGTGCATCACAGGTCCCCCATCTCTCTTTTTGCTTTGCTTGCACAACATCAAAGTTTATTATTGTAAACACAAATACATACTGACTGACATGCATCAAACTTCTGCACTTCTAAACACTACACATCATTATGAAGTGTGTTCTTTTGTGGGTGTGTGTGTGTGAAGAAACATGCAAGACCAGCTGGTGCTTGACGGCCTCAAAACCAGAAGGGGTCAAGCTGAGTTATATATAGACGCACGTAAGCTCATCAAAGGCTGCAGTCCTTAGAAACCCTATTCTTGATTATCCACCAGAAATTACCACTCTGTCCTCTATCGCATCTTTGACTTTGACTTATGCCCCCTGTTGCCGCTTTTTTCTTTTCTTTTTTTTTTTTAAAATTATTGATGGTTTTCTAATTTAAAGAAAATAGATAAATGGATGTATTTCAAGATTTCCGTATTGCTATTTGTGCTAAAATGAAAAAAGTTCTCTCTTTTCCAAGCCGATTCATTTGAAACAATTTCTATATTTTTTTTAAAAAAATAAAATTTAAGGGAACTATTATTCTTCATCAAGGATCAACCAATATTGGTGACTACTCATGGTAGTTAGAAAATAATAAGAGAAATGTCACATTTTCAAACAAGTGTATATAAGAGACACTGTTTTTTGTATTAAAAGAATCAAAGTTCTATCATCTAAGTAAGCCATCATACCAATTGAGACTGTTGCTTGGGATGACTGGAGGGGTGTATCCTCGCTTTGCCTCCCTTGTAAGGGGAAAAAAAAAAGAAAGAAAGAAAGAAAAAAAGAAACAAAGTTGCACAAAAAATAATTGAAGTTTGATCCTTATCAGTAGAAGCAAGTCTTGATAATTGTAAGGTTTGGTTTGTACTCTGATTGGCCATACGAATATAAGGCTTTAGGATTTGATACCTACCTTATTTGATATCCTACCTAATCTCTAGTCTTACCATATGTGTAGTGTCACCATATTTGTAGTACTGCCATATTAATTGTTTTTTGTATTCTATGAAAAAGGGCTTTACCTATTGTCTTAGAGTGAGACAGAAACTGTAAGGTAAGATAGAGAGCGAGCGACCTTGAGGAGAGTGTGAGGGGCGAGGGCCCTTAGGCCGAAGCCCTCTCTCCGTGTGTTGTATTCGTCCTTTTTATAGTGAAATTCTCTTATCTGCTCATGGATATAGGTCGAAGGTCAAACCACATTAAAAATACTGTGTCTGCCGTATTTTACATCTTTTTCTATATTGTTTATCTTCGTTTCAAACACCCTGAATTTCCAACAAACTGGTACCAGAGCCTGATTTGGAGGATTGGGCGCCATGAGTGTAGAAACACATGAGTTTTCATTTGTTCATGGTTTGATTCCGCTGCTTTGATGTGCATGAAGAACGAAACTCGTTTGAGCTTGGACGTGATTTTTGGCATGAATAATGGACAGAAAGAGTTGCTACTTTGATTCGACATCGTGATGACATTATTGGAGTCCTCATTGCAAATGATCATGGATTGGCCCGTCGTCGAAAATTTTGGCTAGGACCTTGTTGGAGCTCGTGAAAGACATCAGAAGGTTCCTTTCAAAGAGAAGAAGCCAACAATGGAGGTGCTATCACGAGCAGAGGCCATCACAGAAGTTAACAAGAATCATGGAAGGTTACCATGGTACTTTAATGACGGATCGATGCCGGGCTTGTTTCGTTGGATGTAAAGGATACCATTAGAAAGCTAATAGTGTAAGGTAGCTATTAATAGCTTCCGTGCAACGAATAGTGGCCGGAGTTGGCCGTGGGAATGCTTAGAAGGGCACGACTAAGCTTCCATGGTGAACAGTGATTGGAGCTGTTTCAATGGCCATGGAATACACCAAAAGCATCGCGACGATGCAAGGAATAACGTGGTGTGCTCAGTGCAACTCAAGAACGCTAGAGATGTCGTCGGCGAAGCTTTGAAGTGGACGACATTAGTGGTTCGCAATGGACGACATCTGTTATTAGGTGGCATGATCAGAGTAGTGTCGAAAAGTTACCAGTCGACGGTGATCGCAGTGGCATCAGCAAATATATGATTGGACTGTCTGAACTCGCATAAGTTCCCGGTTGGGTTTACCAAGTTCTTGGGTTCCTGGGTCTGTTTTGGTTGATTGAAGAGGAAGACAATGAGGCATGTTACAGTGCTTTGCATGTTATGTAGGCCTAGTGTACTTGAGAAGCTTAAGCTGCCGTTGGATTTGTAAGCAGTTTATTAGATAAGTTCTGATTTGATGCATCATGGAGCATGGAAAAAAGGGGCATGGGCATCTGTGATTGGCTACAGCATATGCTGTGGTCTTGTGTGGTGCAGTGCGTCTACAAGATTGTGAACCAGTTTGACTTTTGACCAGAAACTTAGATTAGGCCTTGACTAAACCCAAACAAAGTTGATCAAGTCCCTACCTAGTGTTTTTCGACGCTTAGAATTCAATTTTGAGCTCTGTTTTGGTAGAATTAGACTTTAAAATGCGTGTTTTTGGGATTTTATCGACTTTTGACCACGGTTTTTGTGATGACCGAGTTAGACCAGAGTTGACCGGAGGTTTCTAATGGTTTTTCGATGTGCTGAGTATAAATCTACAGTCCGTTTGGCCAAATTCCAAGTGGTTGTGTGTGTTTTTGGAGTGAACAAAGATGATTTTGACCTTTGGAAAGGTACGGACATACAAAGATTGATAGATGGACATTTTTTTAGTCTTCTTGGACGAGTACGATCACGTGTTCTGACGGTTGCATCGAGAAGAAGTGATGAACACTACGCTCTTGTGGCTTGTGGGCCACATGTGGGAAAAGGACTGACTGCGAGAACTAATAGGTGCTGCGTTGTAGAGAAGACTAGGAGACTCACGTGTGGTAAGTGTGTGTCTTGGCAAGCAGATTGAAGTCTAGTTCAGTTAAGCAGTTGTATGGGTTTCTTTTAGAGGTAGTGATCACTTGTGGATGCAAACTTATGAGGTGATCGATTGGTACTCATGAAGACGGTAAGCATTCCAACAAGGTGTCGAGTTGAGAGCGGTATGTGTCTCGTGAATGACGTAGGTTGAAAGCTTTGTGTGAAGAGTTGGGTGAACTCTTTTGGAGAAAGTCGGAACTTTCATAGTATTGCCATGAGTCAAAGATTTGAGCTGAGGTGTGCTACTAGGTAATACGATCTCTATCCATAGCTTATAGAGGTACTTCTTAGTGTGGTTGTCTTGTTGATGTGTTGGTATGCTCGCTTGGAGGATGGAAAGTTGGATGTAAAGAACAATGTGTGGAGGACGAGGTTTTCTGCTATAGTGTTCAGAGAAAGTCTCCTAGGGATTTTCAGTAGAGACGTGTGGAACTACAAAAGTGACTTAGAAGCAGTAGCTGGCGGATCGTGGAATAAAGGAACAGGTGAAGCTGGGTTGAGTTGGGTTGAGCTCAGGAGTTTTGTCAATTAGTAACTAGAGTAGTCTGTGTAACTCAACAATTGGTAGTACATAGTAAGGTGTATCTTGGAGTTGATTTGAACTACAGTGCCATGGAGTAGGAGGAGCTTGCTGTAGAAGTTCAGAGAGTATTCTAGGAGATGGCCAGAGGTAGTTAAGTAAGGTTGACTCAACAAATTGAGATGGGTGAGTCTTATGGATGTGGCAGTCGACTCGACTAATATGATAGATGGAATGGTAGTTTGTGTTATGATTTAGTTAGTACTGAATGATAAGAAGATGAGTCGGATAGGTCTTAGTCCTAATGAGATTGAGTGAATTGGTATTTCGGACACAAATCTAAGGAAAAGATAGAGCGATGGAAGCATTAGCTATTGAGGATGCTATAGGTGCTCAAAGGAGTTCTTTAAATCGCTATGGAGCATTACAGATGTTGGTTCGATCTTGAGGTGATCGTGAGAGACCAAAGAGATACCATCGAAACAAGTTCTACTAGGTGGCTTGGGACTTGGGAGGTATGGTAATGCATAGCAATGGGCCTTTCGTGGGGTAGATTTGGAAGCTTGAGCAAGAAGGACTTAAGGTTGTTAATAAGGAATGAATATGGTCCAAGGTAGAGATTTATAAGATTTAGCCCGTATTCTGATTGGCCATAGAAATATAGAGTCTTAGAGTTTGAGAACTGTCTTGTTTCATATCCTACCTAATCTCTAATCTTACCATATTTGTAGTACTACCATATTGGTTGTTTCTTATATTGTATAAATAGGGACTTTGTCTATTATATTAGAGTGAGACAGAAAAACTGCAAGGTGAGATAGAGAGTGAGTGACCTTAAGAGTGATAAGAGCGTAATGGTCTGAGCCCTCTCTGTGTGTGTTGTATTAGTTCTTATCATAGTAGAATTCTTTTGTTTGCCCGTGGACGTAGACCGAACCACATTAAAAATACTGTGTTTGTTGTGTTTTACATCTTTCTCTATCATCTAAGCAAGCCACCAGACCAATTGAGACCGTTGCTTGGGATGACTTGAGGGGTGTATCCTCGCAAAGCCTTATGTTTACTTAAATTGGCTTTGCCCACCCTTGTAAGGGGAAAAAGGAAAAAAGAAAGAAACAAAGTTGCACAAAAAATAAGTGAAGTTCGATCCTTATCAGCAAAAACAAGTCTTGATAATAAATCCAACTGGAAAAGCAACCAGAGGATCGGACAGAACAATAAAAATAAAACACCCGAAGTTATTGAATTTAAAGACACTCTGGACGAGAAAAGCTAAGGTAATTATTGTCGGGCCTGCTAGATAGGACCAATTGATCAGGTGGTGTGATTAGTGATTAGACATTGGTTTTGTGTTCTGGTCTGTGAGTGAACTCAAAGTCAATATGTACAAAAGCACGCTCCACTTGAGGGAGTTGTTCAAGCTTTTCCTGGAGTGTTTCCCCAATATTATGAGCCTGGCTCAGCAGCATATCTTGTGGCAATACAATATCAACCTCCACAAAGTAATGAGACCCAAATGTGTAGGCCCTCACAGTGTCAATGTGGTGTATCTCTTGATCGTGGTTCCATATCAGATACGTCAATTTTGCAAGAAAGTCTGGCGGAGCCGTTCTCCCAATTAATGACCTTACGTTTTCAATCACTGTCTTCGCCCAAGTGCATATTGTATATAATGCTATCTGCATCATCACCACATATATACATATACCCCATCCAAGAAAAATCAATCCCAATGGTTACTAGCACTAATTAGGCGCTAATTAAGTTTGTTGTCGACAATACACACAAATGCTGCAGCTTAATTATTATATATATACATTATGACAGAGAAGTAGTAGCAGAAGAGGCTTATTGTGAAAAAAGGTGCTCACAATTATGGCTCCAGTAGGATCAATCCACCAGGCGTATTTGATGGCCAAGACGGCAGTGACCAATCCAATTGAGTTGGTGATCACGTCGAAGAAGTGGTCTTGAGCATACGCCCTCACAATTTCATTCTTGAATCTGCGGCAATACACCATCAGCAGAAACTTCACCACCGTCACAGTAACCATTATCCCGATTATCCACACCTCCTTGTCATGGTCTAGGCTAGGACGAGACTATGCATGCATCCAAATTGAAGGATGAAATGAATATATACAAGTACAATATCCTACTAGTGATTAAATATAAGTATATATACTACCTTGGTTATGAGTTCGCGAACTGACTCAAGCAGTATTTGTAATCCTAGAGTGGCCATTACTGATGCAAAAACGATGATGCCCTGAAAATGCGTGTGCCACTTGTGTCTTGATTAGTACAAATTAAATTAAAGCTAAGGTGATTGAAATTATTGTCATGATGAGTCGTCTAGTTATAATTAATTAGAGTGCGGTGATTATATTGATCATCTCTGAATAATGACATACCACAGGCTGCATCCGCTTCTTTCCAATGGGATAGTGAAAGTGGTTAGGCTTTCTCATGGCATGGGAAGTGAACCATAAAATAAAACCAGAGAGGAGGTCCAACAGGGAATCCATGGTGGATGCAATCACAGCCAAAGATCGGCTCTCCACCGAAGCGTACACTTTTGCCAGGAACAGCACCATATTTGCTATGTTTGACACATGAACTGCCATCCTTTCATTTCTTGCCAGCTCTTTCATTTCATCCTGCATCTCATAACATCGTCGAAAGGATATCTCCGATCCCAGACTAATTACTATTTTTCTAATTAGGTTCGTAATTAATTAGTTACATGGAATGCACATCTTTTTGTTAATTAATTGATTCGTCAATCCTTGAATATATATATATATATATATATATATATATATATATATATATATATATACAAAAAGTCATCGGAATTAAAGAGTATATACGGGGCTGGTTATCTTGATTTTATATCGGTTTTGACAATCATGTTTTGATTAATTTGCTTAATTGACATTTGAAGCTGATTACGTAAAGAATAGTTACGTTGAGAACTCATAATAACTAACTGATCGAACATAGCAATAACAGTCGATATCGTCATCGTCCATTATTATACATATCCAGCATCCATCTAATAATAATAATAATAATATTTATTAAAACCAACCTCAGTTAGACTTGCCGGTAGACAACCTGATTCGTTGATCGTCTCCATCTCATTGAAACCTTCTAGGAGCCTTTCCTGTTTTTTGTAGTATTCCGCAATTTTTCCCTTCTTCCCTAATAATAAAACACACAAAATTAAACGTCATATATGAAATATCCTTTAATTTCCTTCTTAAGTATTGATTCATTTGTCAAATCCACTTCTAAATGCTATAGCAGGATAATCATTGATCTTAAGATCCACGCATGCATGATATTGATGCTCCATTAGTAGTGCTAGATATTATCTTATTTTTATCATTTATATTATATATATCATCCCACATGCAGACAAATTCGAAAAGCCTAAGCATTACATAGCTGAGGTAAAGTATATATTCTGGAATTTTTTTCTCGTCAAGAAAATTAGTGGGCGGAAGAAAACTAAGAGTTGAAGGAAATTTTTCTTTTTAAAAAAAAAAAAGAAAGAAAAGAAAAATGGCAACCGTTCCCTCGAACTTATGAACGATTAGTCTAATTATATTACAAGATTAATCAGGAGGATACAAGAAGCATCCTGATTGATAGTATTGTCCCTCAACTCCAAGTATAATCATTCTTGTAATCTTCTCCCGAACAAAGAATATTGAAAATAAAGAAGGAAAGAACAATTAAGAAAAAAAGAAAAGGAAAAAAAAAGGTAGATACATACAATTGCACTGCATGCAATTATGTATTATCGTGTTGGTTAAATTATATATACCAATATATACCACTGCTAGTCGAATTTTTCACATTAAGTAATTAGTTAAATTCATAGATAGATTAACCATGAAACGTGATCTAACAACAAGTTAAAACAAAGAAGGAAATGGAAAATAATGCAGATCATATTAATTAATTATACTTACGAGGAATGGGAAGGAGGCGTCTAAAATTACTACTGAAAGACGAGTGATGATCGTAGGAGCCACGTTCTGGGAGGCGGAACTCGTTCAGGTTCAGTCTCCATGAAGAAGGCTCCTCCACGGCCGCAGGAGATAGCAACTCCGTCGTGGTGGTGGTGGTGGTCGTCGTGTTGCAACTCATCATGTGATTTTCAGTGTCGTCGCCGCCACCATAACTGCTCTCCATTTCTATCTACTACAACGTTAAAATGTATCCAGGAAATATAGTGTTGAAACCACCTCGCTCCAGATATTCCTCCCTCTATATAGGCCTATGGCAGTTGAAGGTGACACTTGTATATAGATCTCTCTCTCTCTCTCTCTCTCTCTCTCTCTCTCTATATATATATATATTAATATTAATATATTAATTAATAATATATATTATATGGTATATTCTATTCGTATCAACGTTTTTTTTTTACGATTAATTATAAGTGGTCGTCCTCTCTGGCCTTTGTTATATATGCATGTGCTATTAATGGATGGATTGTCATATAGAAATTGTTGCTTTTTAAAAACCCATTTATCCAAGTGCTTGAAAAGAACAGACAAGAAAAACTTATTAATTAGAATGGACGAATTGAAAACCATTATATTTAATTTATACATTTGTGTTGTTATGATGTGATTGATTAAGCCCTATGGCGTTCAATCTCTAAATTAAGATACATATACCAGTCCATGGAACAATCGAAGTGGCCCTTTTTGGCACTTGCCTCTAAATTAAATATATCCATTTAAAATGTTAATGACGTTTACATTTTAGCGATGGTAATAATAAAGTATTTGAACACAAAAAGAGGGTGAGAGCTCATGTGATAACACAAGGGAGTACGTAGTGGATGCAGCGTGGGCGCACTTAAATTCTACTTTTAATTTTCCACTCACATGAAAGAGTTAGGTGCATGAATATGGATCACTTAGGACTTTGAATTGGGTGGGTAGAGAAAAAAAAATGTACGAAACGTAATTGAACAAAATGGAAATTAAATACATGTACGGATAATCAGGAAATATATATATGTATGTATATATAAAGTATAATCCGACTAATTCAATTTGCAAATTAAATAGGAGAATGGGTAAGTGATGGAACGGAGGATCATTTGGTTGTGAAAGGTTGGGGGTGTGGGTGAAAATCAACGTGTACGAAAGCGCGGTCGACTTGAGGGAGCAGCAGTAGCTTGTGATGGAGAGTGTGAGCAATGTGATGGGCGTGATGGAGAGGCATGTCGTGAGCAACAACGATGTCAACCTCCACAAAGTATTGAGAAGAGCCGTAAGTGTAGGCTCTGAGGGTTGCGATGTGCTTGATGTCCTCGTGGTGATTCCACACCAGGTATACCAGCTTGGTTATGTACTCCCCTGGGGCTGTCCTTCCTACCAACCACCCTATGTTTTCCATCACCGTGTTTGCCCATGTCCTCATTGTGTACAACGCTATCTGCATCCATGCACGCACTTTACATACACAACCCAGGATGATCATTCATACGTATCTTTTTTTTTTAACTCCTACTTTAAAACACACACACACACACACTCTCTCTCTCTCTCTCTCTCTCTTTCTATATATATATATATATATATACATATATTTCCCATCATTTATTTTTATGTTTCGTTATACGAGTTAAATTAACACAATTAGGTAGGGTGCGGTGTATGATAATTGATAGTACGTAGTAAACTTACAATGATAGCTCCCACAGGATCAATCCACCAGAAAAATCGAATGGCTAAGACTGCTGCTGCTAGCCCGAGTGAATTGGTAATGACATCGAAGAAATGGTCTTGAGCATAAGCTTTAACAATCTCATTTTTGAACTGTCGACAGTATAGCATCAGAATAAATTTTACTACCGTCACTGACACCATAATCCCTATCATCCATTTCTCCTTTTCAGAATTCCTTTCCGGTTGAGACTGCGCTTCAAGATATATAACATGTGAATATATGTATATGTATATATATATATATATATATATATATATATATATATATATATATAGGCGCCTTACATATTATACACTAATGTTACAACTAAATCACAAACATTAGAATAACTTGGGATCCGGACGACCAGCTGGAAGCATCCTTACAATCAGTAATTAAGGAAGAGCATTCAAATTGATTAATTAGTCATACCTTGACGATGAGTTCTCGGGCAGATTCAAACAACACTTGTAATCCAAGGGTTGCCATCACTGATGCGAAAACAACTACTCCCTACAAAATTAAATTAATTTAATTTAATCTTCTGCACTTGTGATTTAGATACAAATTAAATTATCAAGTATTCCATATATATATATATATATAGTTAATTAATTGATATATCTAACTGGGAACTAATTAGAAGGTTTAAATTATATGTATATATAAATATAAAAAGATTACCACAGGCTGCATCCGCTTCTTGCCAACAGGATATGTATATGGGTTTGGTTTATTCATGGCGCAGGCCGTAAACCACAAAATAAGTCCAGATAAGAGGTCCAGAAGTGAGTCCAAGGTGGATGCTATCACAGCCAGTGACCTACTCTGCACGGAAGCATAAACTTTGGCCACAAAAAGCAATAAATTAGCTATATTCGATGCATTCATGGCTATCCTCTCACCCCTAGCCTCCTGCTTTCTTTCTTCCTGCCACACAGCATTATATTCAACAACAACATCAACGTAATTCTCAACATTTACGTTTGATTGTTTTCTTATTACGAATATCTATATATATATACACACACACACACACTGAATTAGTTGTTGAATCAAATGTGTATATGCATAATTGCAAATTAACCTCGGTCAAGCTGCCAGGCAAACGGCCCAAATCAAGAAATTCATCCATTTCACTGAAACCTTGAATAAGCCGTTGTTGCCTTGTGTAGTATTGCTCGATTTTCCTCCGTCTCCCTTCAAAAAGAAAAACAAATTTTAATTTGTATATACGAATAGTATACTATACATATGTACGTGAAATAATTATTAGATGAGAGGTAAGAAAAGATTTGTACATAAAAAAATGTGAATGAATTTACAAAATTGACCGTGGCGGGCGCTTACTTGGTGCCTGCAGAAACTTGTTCCAGAAGCAAAATCCAGCAGTACTACTAGAAGTATGCATTTGGTGATGATCATGAGGAGGAGGAGGAGGAGGAAGGTTATGATATTGGTCGAAACTGATTCGCCACGAAGGCCCATCATCATCCCTATAATTAGTAGTTGGGACCGGCCCTTTCTTGTGCTTATACGACGACGACGACGACGACAGTGCCGGTGAAAGAAGCTCTACGCGATAGTCGAAGGAATCAATCCGACCATTATCCATTTCCATTCTTCCCTATCCCAACCCAAAATTAGGCCCCTCAAAAGATTAAGATACCTTTGCATCTCCACCTTTAATTTTTCTCTTTTATATGTGTACAAGCCAGCTATGGTATAGGAGCAAAAACGAAGTCCGAAAACTCTTTGAATAATAATATTTAATTAACAAGTCACCGTGCATGCATGTGTTCCTATATCTGCATTCTAAAGCAGCATGAATACTGTTGGTTATTGATGCTATAGCTCACGAATCTCAGCCTTTCTGTTCACACTCCAAAAATGCAACACACCCCCTCAATGTTACTAGCCTGGAGCTAACAATGTTACTTAATTCTCCACGCCTTAGAGATTTAATATATGAGGAGAAGATGTAATTAAAAGTTCAATGTTACGTGTACAAATGAAATTACAAAAGCAGAGATTCATACGTGATCGATTAATCCGCCCCTCTAGGCTTTAGATATAATAACCTAAAAATAAGTAATTGATTGGTGACCATGCAACAAATACCGAACAGTAATTTAAGTTATAGAAATCTGGTTTGGCTTGAACCAATTTGGGCTTCTAAAGAAACTTGGGTATGAAGGAGGACCCAAAATCAATCAAGCTAAAGCCCATCCAACTGAAGCCCAAAACAAGGCCCTGCTGACGTCGAGACACCACCAGCACAGCCCAAAAGAAAAACCAAAACCAGGAAAACAAGACATGCTGACATAGCACACACCCAGAGAGAGAGAGAAGGGATCGAAAATCTGAGGCTACCTTCTCCCTCTACACATCTTCGGATTCTCCAAGCAATCCATTAGTTTCTCGTAATCAGGGCTTCTGAAATCAGCTCAACATGGTCAGTTTTTCCCACTGATACTTATTTTTTACTTAATTGAAGCTCAAATTTTCAGCTCGGCAATTTCATATTGCATGTGGTTAGCATCCTTAATGTTTCCGCTAAAGCTCAGATTTTTACTTAGCTGCTGTACTATTATCTGCTATATGGTTGTTTCTTGACTGGATTTTTAATCAATTTTCTAGTTTTTCTTTATGTTCTTCTAGTATTAGCTGCTTGTTGGTTGACCTAGCTTTTCACAAAATGCGTTCTTTGACTAATTACTGTTTCTTTTGGGGGTTAGTTAATTGTTTCTAGTATGTTTAGATAATTGAATCGAGTGTAATGAAGCTTGGTTTTATATCTGTGACAGAACAAGCTGGGAAGGGGGCACCGAGACAAAGTTCAGCAATTTATCACGATTACTGGGGCTAGGTATTGTTTTTGTTTTATTATATATGCTGGTGCATTAGTATCTTTCTTTTCTCCTGCATTGGATGAATTTTCAAATATTATATTGTATCCATTATTATACTCAACTCAACTCAACTCATACATTTGCTCAGAAACTAGCTCATACTCTGGTTCCAATTGCTTTCAACTGTCTAAAGCACGTTACAGAAAACCTAAGTTATTGGATTTTATCAGCCCTTGGTTTCAAATTTGAAGATGGATAATAGCAAGTGTACTTTTAACTAACTTTCTGTTTCAAGCTAGAAGATAAGAACTAGTACTATGCAAGACAAGAATTTCATTGTGCGATTGCATGGCAAAGAAACATAACCAATGAGCCAAACTACAAGTGAATGTTTGAGAAACATTTAGATTCAAAACTTTAGATTTACGCACAACGTCTCTCCTCTTTTCTGAATTCAACGCATACGCCGTAGCTTTTTTCCTTGAAAATTTTTGACAAAAGGTTATCCATCTTAGAGTGCTTTCCTTTACTTGCTTAAATAGTTGCCAAAACATTCCTCGTGTTTCTGGTCTGGCTTAAGCTTCTTTCTATTTCAGCAAAGTGAGGTTGACAAATTTGGCCACTTATTCTTTCAATGTGGTGGTTCTATTCAGAATTTTCATTTGATATATGAGAATAATCTGGGTTTCATTCACCTGTCCATTATTATTATTATTTTTTTAATTTTTAATGTGAAATGGCAACCTTAATATTATGTTTTGCATGTAGTGAAAAAGCCGCTATTCAGGCTTTGAAGGCCAGTGATTGGCATCTTGAAGGGGCCTTTGATGTATTCTATAGCCAGCCCCAGATCAGATCACATACTGACACGAGGCATCTAGAGGAGCTTTACAATAGATACAAAGGCAAGCTTTGTTTTCCATCTACTTCTGCGTCCGTACTCTTGCTAACATTTTTTATTGAACATAGTTCAGCTGTGAAAGCGCTTCTGCATCTGTCCTCTTGCTAACATTTTTTATTGAGCATAGTTCAGCTGTGAAAATGCAAGTTATTCCGTGTTCTTACACCTTTATCATCAAAACTCAGCTGTAAAAGCATCTACAATTTCTTGATCTTTTATGCAGATCCATATGCTGATATGATTTTGGTTGATGGGATTACGCTACTATGCAATGACATTCAGGTAGATTTACCTGCAAATTCAGTTAGTTATGGATTGCTCTAAATTTTATAAATTACATATAACTGTGATATGAAGAGTAATGTGTCGTAGGGTTTTACATCTGGCTGTCATTATTTAGATATATAATAACTTTTGTAAAATCCTTTGTTTTTAGATTTATTGTCATCTGTGACATTCTTTACTTTTCTTTTGACAGGTTGATCCCCAGGATATTGTCATGGTATGTAAGCTCATGTTGCCCTGGAGATATACTTAGTTATTATATTTTATGACTATGTCAGGCCAGTTTGTTTTGGCCCTCTTCCCTCTTCCCTCAGGAAAGAAACAAATAAATTAATACCAGAAGATAGAAGAAGAATAATGTAGTAAATGTTGTTGGGTAAACATATTTCAGAAGGTTCTGAAGCATTGGCATTTGGCCTTGATTGCAGTTGGTGATTTCGTGGCACATGAAGGCTGCTACTATGTGTGAATTCTCCAAGCAGGAATTTATTGGTGGATTACAATCTCTTGGGTACATATGAACACATGCAATCATCTTGGTTTCTTTTCCTTGTCTGTCTGTAGAACTGCTCTTCAAACTCAGTGTTAATTGACTTGGTGCTACAATCACAGAATAGATTCACTGGAGAAGTTTAGAGAAAGACTACCATTCCTGCGCTCAGAGTTGAAAGATGAAAGTATGACATCTTACCTGCCAGAAAATTTATCTTCTTTTCTTAATTAATATCATTGTTTTCGGTGAGGCATCTTTGGTGGGGAATGAGTGACTGCTTTAGAGATTGATGATGTAATAACTCATTTATCAATATTCACCCTCATGTAGATGTATTCTTATTTCACTATTGCAATGAGCAGTGCGAACAGAGGACAGTTTGGTACTATACTAGTTACTTCTATCACCAGCTCTTAGTTCTTGAGTCAGTACTGCAATTAGTGGTCTGAACTTGCCTCTCAGTACTGAAGTAATTAGTATAATACATGCTCAGTTGACCAGCAATTCTTAGTTCTTAAGCAACTATATTCTAGGTTAAAGAAATATTAGTATTTAGATCAAGTTCTGTTTGGTTCTCACTGAATGAATCTTGATCTGTATGGTACAGATAAGTTCCGTGAGATCTACAATTTTGCTTTTGGATGGGCAAAGGAGAAGGTAAGAAATGCTTCTTTGTCCCTTACTCTTAAATGTATAAGGTGTTGCTCATTTTATTGATCATGCATTGAGGTATAGTACATCATTAGTAACAGAATTTCGCTTCCATGTTTCTGCTAGATATTTTATCCTGCAAGCTCAATTGTCATTGGCATCTATACTTTGTGAAGCCAGTCTGTAATTTTTGGATTTCAGGGTCAGAAGTCCTTGGCACTGGATACAGCAATTGGGATGTGGCAGCTGCTATTTGCAGAAAAGCAGTGGCCATTAGTTGACGATTGGTGCCAATTCTTACAGGTACGTTGATAGTCCAAATCTTAGTCATCTCTTGGACTGTTGAAACTGCAAAAGGCCAATCACAGGATCTGCTGCTCATGTTGTTTTCTGATATGTGAAAGTACTTCTTTGCTTTAATGTATTTTTCCTCCATTATGAGTCAGCTTACCTCTAACTGTTCTTTGATGCTTGGTAGGATTTCCCTCTTTGTCTGCCAACTGATTACCATAGTCCAGGTCAAACTGAATTAAATATCAAATAATGAACTAAGCATCAGATTGGTTAGTTACCTACATCACAAAGGGAGAAGCAGGCTACTAATTGATCCATTTCCTCCCCCTATTTCCATCCCTGAGCATATCCATGCTTTTGCAGATAGGAAGTCCCAGGAATGGCAGTAAAAATTGGCTTCTATCAGTATTGCTAATTAGAATTTTGAAGTTGAACACAGTAGCTGTTATTTAGAAAATATGTAGTTAGGGTTGTTAGCTGACTCCCTGGAGATCCTTATTTTTTTCATAATATTGGTGGACGATTCTGCTTTTGAGATTTACTTCTCTAAATGGAGGATTACTAAACATTCTTTTGTATGGTAGTTTTCCATATGGTCAAGAACATTTTTTTTTAATAAAAATTGCTGGACTTGAACGATAGGAAACTTGAGAACTATTGTTTGTCTCTTTTTGTTTTTGCTAGACTCGGACGATAGGATACTTCAGAACAACCTTTGGTCTGTTACTTTTTCTTGGTAAATGTGGTTATATTTCACCCATTTCTTATGTGATCCAGGCACGACATAATAAAGCGATCTCTCGAGATACATGGTCTCAGCTACTGGAATTTGCAAGGGTAAGAAATCATGAATTAGTTACATTGCTTTTCCTTGTATGGCAAAACTACATTGTGGTCCCTTTGGCCTATGCCATATTTTCAGAATGCATGGGCAAATGATGAATTTCTGAAATTTGAGACGTATTGTCTTGTAGCTGATTCCCCTGTTCTCTATTTGTGATGACTAGTTTTTTATCAATACATGGTCATGCAGTAGGACTTGAACCTATCTTGTTTCCTGAATGCAGACTATTGACCCTGCACTATCAAACTATGACCCTGAAGGTGCCTGGCCGTATCTAATTGATGAATTTGTGGAGTACCTAACTGAAAATGGTGTAGTACAAAAGAGCCAATCGAGTGAGTGGATCCTGAAACGTTGAATCTTTCTGCTGCGGCGCTGTCAGTGCAGTGGAAGATTCATGGCCGGGTCATTGTCACTGGAGAAACGGAGGAAAGAGAAAATAAGAAAGAAGAAAATCATGTACAAAAAGTAAAGAATCTTGAACTACTAGTGGCGATTCTTATTAATTTGTTAGTGAGAATCTGTACGCCACAATTCTGGCAAAGGCGATTGTTGATGTGGTTTGAAATTCTTGTGGAAATGAAACTCTTGATTGTGTCACCTTACAGTGCTTTTGATCGATGACTTTTTGTCTGCTCAGGCATGTAATGTGGATGTGCAATAATATTCTTCCCAGTGCGTCACTTGTCACTTGCGCTCATATTTCACGACTGCAATTCTAGTGTATTTACCTTCCTTGGGTATGTCTACAGTTTTGTGATGGAGAAAGATTTGATGTGGTCGTTATTTTTATGCTTTTTGGAAATGGAAAGCAGCAACCCTAGTGGGTGTTTATAAAGCCTAAGCTTCCAAAGGAATTTCATTTATATATACGTGTTAGCGCGGAGACAGAAAGAGAGAGATTCAAAAGGCACGTTAAAGGTGTCTGTTCATCATTTTGAGCATTTTGGGATGTCGATTTGTCGATATTGGAACTCAAGAAAAGGCATCCTCAATCATCATTTTGTGCATGGTGCTATGAACCAAGCAAGGATATATATACAGAAAGCATCCCAACACCAAGTAATTAAGATCGTGTGGATGCATATTATAGCTGAGAATTAGTATACGAGTCGTTTGTGCAAATGAAAAACATAGGCGGATAAAGCTCAAGCCTGCAATGACATACATATATAGCAAAACAAGAGAATTCGTTCATATATATATATATATATATTGAATGAATAAACCTTCACATGCATTAACATAAGCACCACCGGCATCGTTCATATATATGTATATTGATTGATGATTAACGTTCACATATAATTGTACATAAGCACCATGGGGGGACAAGATGCAATAGCTAGCATTGTGTATTTATTTTACGTTTCTTAATTTGGACATGAACGAGGCGGAGGTTGCGGTAGGCGAAACCTTGTTTATTTTATAATATAAGGTGATGAGGATGGGATTAATTTTTGTTTGTCCGATACGAGGAGCTAGCATTGCCGAGTGCAAAAGCAGCGCTGTCGAAAGCCACGGCAGCGGCCACCAGCGAAGCCTTCATTTCTGCAAACTAAACCACAATTGTGGTCGCTGAAGCATCTGCCTTTAAAACGATGGCTTTGCGACTCGCAGATTCTTGCCACCACCACGCTTTCCTCTGCATGCACAGGTGGAATCAATTCATAATTAATACTAGCTAGCTATCTATTTTACACAGTCATGTACAGTGCATATATATATATATATATATATATATTGAGAATTGAGAAAGAGAGGTCTACGTACGTGAAGCCAAGAGAGAGAGGAAGAGCAAAGTGAAGCAAATTAGGAAACGTCGAGTGATCATCTGCATTGCTACGTAGTTAGCTGGGGGTGGTACGTAACTCCACAATATATACATATACATATAAATGTAGTTGAATGCTGTGTGAGTGGGGTTGTGGGTGCAAAGGTGTTAACACAAGTTGTTACAAGTGGGCATCACCATGCATGTACACCGCCACGTTTCCACATCTACAATCTACAAAATTGTTGTGCAAAGGTGTTAACTCAACATATGGCTTTGCATAAGTTGAGCGGTTGCCTTTTTTTTATTTATTATTATTGTTTCAATAACAATCGAAATATATATATAAATATTCTTGCTTAATATTTGAGTTTAGTTTGATGTTAATTATATGCTGACGTATAAAATTTTGCCTATTATTGTCTCAAAACTCTCCTTTGTATAGGATGGATGAAAGGCTTCCGAAATCAAATCACATTATCGATAACGTTAGGAATTTTATTGAAAAATACTATTAATTTAATGCATCAATATAATTGAATTTATGGTGTATAAATTTATCTGTCGGTGTCTAAATTTTCTCTTGATTATTTCAATAGAGGAAGATTCAAGTGAAAATAATGTGAATGAATCTTTCAGTATCCACCATCTACCATCTACAATCGATCCACAATCTACAACATACATAGTGCTAATTGAGCGTCCACAGCCGCCCTTATGCATATGCAACCGTCGCAAAGTTATTGGTCCACAGTTGGTTAAAATTCTGGCCGTTGGATTATCCACTCCACTCTTCCTCTTGGTCCCGGTTGCCGTTGGATTATCCACTCCACTCTTCCTTTTACACAGTTCATGATACCGGTCATAAGGCACAAGACGCCTAATCAGTATTCACTCTCCTATTTTTACAATGAATCTCTTAATCGTAATTTAATGGATAAATACATAACCAGACAAATATATTATCAGTTATTGAAAATTCTTTTCTTTGTAAGTAGAACGCTAAAGAAAAAGATTGTGCTTAACCATTACTCAATTTGTTTCCCTTTCCTTTTCTTTCGTTCCTTTAACGTTTCTTTGTTCTTTATTGCTACATTTAGAAGGAAAAAGACGTTGCTAATTTAATCTACCTTACAAACACTTTTAAAGAAAATATTTTAAAAATAAAAGAAATATATATTTCATAAATATTTAGATTGCTTTCTTAACAAAATTAATTGATACTTAGAAGATGTCATTTGGAAGCTGATTCGGCATTTATGTGTTACAATAATATGCAGCACATATGATGTACAAAATACTCTAATGTTTAATTACACATTCTACATTTATGGCTTATTTACTTTATTTTACATTCTTCATTCTATGACATGACTTCATTTGCATTACATTTCAATTTAGTCAATTGAAATATCAACTAATGTCTTATGTGTTTTTAACAACAATATACACGCTTAAAATCTTATATTATTTCATTTAGTACATAATAAATACTACAAATTCTTCACGTACAACGCATGGGGGGACAACTAGTAATTATTTATAGTGTCGTCTTTAACTTGTTCGGTTGTGACAACAAAATCAAATTCAGAAAGGAGTTGGAAAAACATAAAAGCTCGCAAAAAAAAAAAAAAAAAACTATTAATTATGATGTGCATTTCCTTACTTACCCATTTTCAGTTAAACCAATGCTTTTGTCAACGGGCCAAAATTGGACAGGATACAAGTTTGGGGGTTTATCGTATGTGTTTTTTTCTTCTTTTTTGGACTAAGCATCGGGGGCATCTTGGAGGAGAATATCATGACGGGAATATCATAACCCAACCAAAGCAAGCTCAACCAACTATGCATATAGGCATGGCTTGTCATGCTGCTGGTGAGGTTATGATGATGATGATGACGATGGCTCTCACAATCACCAAACGCATGCATTTGTCTCAAGAATGCCTCTCCTTTGAGAGATAAGGGGCATTAACACATTAGTAGCATAGTAAAGACACTTTAAGGACTATTTAGATTAACTTTTTTTTTCAAAAAAAAATATTTTTATCTTGAAAAAGTTATATAAAATTTACAATAATTATTTAATTTGACTCCAAAAAAAATTAAAACTCTAAAAAAAACTCAAATATAACTTTTTTTTAAAAACCAAAATTTTTAACTTCTAAAAAAAAAACTGTTAAAAAAAACACTTTTAAAAAAAACTAATCTAAATGAGCCCTTAATGGACGCACCCCAAATTAAAAGACAATTCATCACCAAAACTAAATTGAATCAAACCCTACTTAAATAAACAAACAGGGATCTAAGCGTGAACAAAGAAATCAGAAATTTTAGCCCTTCACATCCTCAATATTCAATACACCAAAAACCAAAGGCCACAGGAAAAAAGAGACAAACAGAGCTGCATTGCTGAATGAGCTCATACATGTCTCAACGGATTTTATTACTTTTCGGCCCCTTTACGAGGGCTCTATAACTCCAATAGGCAAACAGAAAAACCCAAGCACAAATCTAGAAACCTAACAAAGTTCTTTTTTCTTAAATGAATATATTCCCAGTCAAAAACTTATTTCTTCCCACCATAAACTGCAGCGCAGATGCCTCTCAAACACACTAGTTAGTTGGTGGCTGCAACCAATGCCATGTGCTCTATCAGGTCCAATACTCGGTTGCTGCAAGAAGAGGCCAGCACAATGAGGTCACCGTGGAGGCCACCACAAAGCTAGAGAGTTTTGAGAGAGAAAGAAAGCTAAGCTTACCTGTATCCCCACTCATTGTCATACCAGGAAACGAGTTTCATAAATGAGTTGCTCAATCCTATCCCAGCCTTAGCATCGAATATGCTTGACCTAAGGTAAAGATATTGAAAGAAATTCAGAACAATGATTCAGCTGTACAACAAAACAATTACACATATCTAATCATTGGCATAAACAATTCGAACATCAATGACCAAGGACAACCCCAGTCCAAAACCGCATTGCCCACAGGAAAACAGGAAGGTATGACTTAATTATAAAAACTGTTTCTGCAAACATCAATGCGTGACCTTACTGTTTTCACCTTGTTTCTGCAAACATCAACGCCTGACTTTACTGTTCACATTTTCCAATTAACATTTAGTTTTAACAGTTTCAACTACCAGATTAACCATAAAAGTCAACCACTTTCAGCAGCTGTGTGCAAGCTTCAACTTAGACTTCGCACATAGCTCGCTAAGTTTTGGTTAATTTATTGATGAAAATATCTCCAGTCATAAAATTTGAGTGATGTATTGACTCCAGAAAGAAGAAAAGATGGGGCTTATAGCAGTTATTGGTCATTTACCTGGAATCGCCAACAAAATCATTGGAGACGACATCGTCATCAGTGTATCCAAGGATGCCTTTCAGCGGACCCTCTGATGCATATCTGAGGTTGAAAAGTAAACAAAAACTTGACTCTTCTTGGCATGAACATAAAAGCAGCCTAGAAAATTCTTATGAACAAACAAGGAAAGAGTGCCAAATAAATGAATAGCCCAAACATATAGCATACTTGATGGCAGCCTTGACATCTTCATAGGAAGCACTCTTCTGAAGTCGACAAGTTAAGTCTACAACAGAGACATTAGGTGTAGGAACACGGAAAGCCATTCCAGTAAGCTTCCCGTTGAGTTCTGGGAGGACCTTTCCAACAGCCTACGGTATGAATAAGACTAAAATTAAATTTATAAACATTTTCAAAGGAAACAAATAGTCAAATTCGTTTCATACCTTTGCAGCACCAGTTGAACTAGGGATGATATTTTGCCCAGCTCCACGGCCTCCGCGCCAATCCTTCATGGAAGGGCCATCAACAGTCTTTTGGGTGGCTGTAAATAGACATCAATATATGATCAAGATGATGCAATCCTTAAAGACAATGACAAACAAAAGCAAAATATGTTGGCAATCCAGATGGCCACATCTCAGTATACACAAGTGAACAAACGAGAGAAACCTGTTGTTGCATGTACAGTAGTCATTAAGCCCTCAATGATACCAAACTCCTCGTGAACCACCTGCCAGTGAAACAAATATGGAGAAAGACATCAGAAGTATAAATTGATACTCGCCTTCAGCATTAGATGTAAAATAGAAAAGAAGTTCAATTCTTTTAACTTTTAAGTGATTTGTCACTAAATGAATGCTAAATGTAAAGAAAAAAGACCAAGTCGAATGCGTGGCATTCATTTGCCTTTATCTGTACTTCATAAAGTTTTAAGATCCAGCAAGAACCTTGGCAACAGGAGCAAGGCAATTGGTGGTACAGCTAGCATTGGAAACAACATCCATGCTTGGTTTGTAGGTTTTCTCGTTCACTCCCACAACAAACATAGGTGCATCAGCTGATGGAGCTGAGATTACAACCTTCTTTGCACCACCCTGGATATCAAGAAATGCCAATTGAGATAGCATGAAGTAAAGACAATGCTTGAGAATCAATAAAAAGAAAAACAGGCCAAAACCAAAAAACACATGTTAGCTCACTTTCTTGTGAGCTGATGCCTTCTCGACTGTTGTAAAGACTCCGGAAGATTCAACAACGTAGTCAGCACCGTAATCACCCCAAGGAATCTCAGCTGGGTCCCTATTTCCATACAAAGATTTTTGTCAAGACCATATGTGCCATCATTTGTATTGAATGACTTAACACTCAGATAGAAATATTATATTAATTCCTCAATCTAAAAGTTCTGCAGTACCTTTTGCTGGTAACTTTTATCTGCTTTCCATTGATTTCTAGTGTGGAATCATCCAAGACCCTGATTGTTCCTCTGAAGACTCCATGAGTAGAATCATATTTGGACATGTAAGCCTGAGAGTCCGAATAGAAGCACAACCATTTTTCAGAACAATCAAGAAAATTTGCTCATTTGTAATATCAGGTTTTTGCCAGGCTTTTTTTTTTTTATTTAAACATGTCAGCCTGAGGGTAATGCAACGAATGAGAACAAAACTGAAAATTATGATATCTTTTCCAAGAAGGGGGTAGCTAGACCATGTAATCATCCAAGGCAGAGAGGAAGAAACGTGCAATGGATCAGTGAGTTCACATCTTACCATGTATTTAGCATCAACGAAAGGATCATTGACAGCTACCACATCAATATCATCCCGGAAAGTTGCTACTCTCAAAACTAACCTACCAATGCGTCCGAAACCTGCGAACATTGAATAACATAGACACACACAGTAATAAGGACTTTGTGCTGACAACTTAAATTACATATTGAAGACCACATTGGTACTGGATTGTTTGTAGAAGGGGAAAAAGAAAAAGAATTAGTATTGCCCATTAGATATATAAGTTAGAAATTGATCAGACATACCGTTGATTCCAACCTTTGTCTTGCCGCCAGTTTGTGATTCTGATGAGATGTGAAAAGAGATTAAGCTAGTAAGCAAAAAACAAGATATGAGTGAAACCATAAGAGAGGAGATGAAAATACTATGGCTGGAGGTCTTACTCTGAACGGTAGGTGGGATTTGTGTGGCAGTTGCTCTGATGGGTTGAATGCTCCTGGCACTAGCTTTGCTGTAGAGAGTGAAGATACAGAGAGCAATATACATTACTTAGACAAGTTCTCTTGTTTTCAGCTAGGATTCTAGAAAAGGAATTTCAAATAATTCGTATTGTCATTTTTGTTTAGAATTTTTAACTATACATTTTTATATTGATTATATTATTATTATTATTATTATTATTATTATTATTATTATTATTATTATTATTATTATACTTTAGTTATGTGATGTATTGCAAAGAAACAATGAGCTATTAGTCTAAACACATATGATGTAGCCTCGAGATCTAATGGGTAGCTCAAGGGGGGTTCTACTCTATGCATGCATTTATAAGGCTCTGCTGCTGTAGCAACTTCCCAACATCAGCAATTAAGGTAAAATGATGCGAGGGAGGAGAAAAAAAAAGAAAAAAGAAAAAGGAGTACAAAATATAATAGAGAACTCAACTGTAAGGAGGAAGAATCGACGGAAACAGAAGCTCCAAAGATGGTTGACTGAAACTTCACAGAGTTGACATTGCTGTTGACACGAGTCACCTGCACCTGCACCTGTACATGGAAACAAAAAAAATAAAATAAAACATAATCAAATACCACCTAAATCACACAGATCAAACAAGTTGATAACTAATCTAGCATAACTAAATGTAAAACAAGAAAAAGAAAGAAAGAAAGAAATAATTGATTTATAATTCATAGGTACAAAGTTTAATTTTTTTTAGAGAGCTAAAAATAAGTAAAATTAGGGAATATAAAGTAGCAAAACAAACAGAGAGGACGAGAAGGTGACCTTGGAAGGGTGGGAAAGAGTAGAAGAAGCAGAAGATCTGAGGAGGGTGGAGGTGGCCGCCATTCTTATGACTGAAATTGAAGAAGAAGAAGAAGAAGAAGAAAGAAAGAATGAATAGCAAAAAGAGAGCCTCCCAAAAAGAGAGAAAAAAAAAAAAGAAAAAGAAAAAGAAAGAATAAAAAACCCCTCTCTACACTCTCTTTGGGTGTTTGGAAGGAAAAGGGTTGGTGGGTTTATACAAAGTAGACAGACAGACGGAGAGAGAGAGGAGGCGGGAGGTATCAGGTTTTTGCCAGCTCTCCCCTTTTTTTTTTATTTATATTTTGCTGTTGTTATTGTTGTTGCGTCAAAATGTGCGCAGCGCAGCGGAGATTCTTATGTGTTTTCTATTTAGCACTCACCAAAACAATTTCTCATTTCTCTATATAAATAAATAAATAATAAAGATAGATGTGAGCCAAATAAATATATTTTATCTTTAATAATGTGTATATATAAACGTATCTCAATATTATTTCTACATGCATCTAAATCTAAATCTTTATTATATAACACCATTGTTTTTCTTATGCCCCCCACCCCCCAAAAAAAAAAAAAAGAAGGAAAAATAAAATAAAATAAAAAGGGTGGTAGGTGAGTTATTGTGGCACGTGCAAAGTTGAGATTTGGAGACTTTTTTAAGGCTTTGTTCGGATCGTGGCAGCCGTTGTTGTGCTTTGGGGCCCGGTTTCCTTGCCCTTTTTACGATGGCAACAGTTTTGTTATGTCGCGGGCCCAATTGGCGTTTCTATTTGGTCCAACATCAACTACTAGACTAGGAGTTGAACCAACCAACCAATCAAAATGTTTTTGGGGGAGTCCTGTGGATCGCAGATGAAAGCCGAGCGTGACGGTCCGTTCTTAACAAAACACACACACACACACACACACTTCACAACCATCAAACACCAAAACCAAAAAATAAATAAATAAGTAAAAGGTCTATTTAGGTTGGTTTTAAAATATATATATATATTTTAAAAAAATTATATTAAAATTATAATAACTAATTTGATTTTACTTTTAAAAAAGTTAAAATTTTTTAAAAAAAATTCAAATATAATTTTTTTTAAAAATCAAAATTTTTAACTTATTAAAAAAAATTATTTTTTAAAAACAGTTTAAAAAAATACTTTTGAAAAAAGTCAATTTAAACGGATCCAAAATGAGTGTTAGGTGAAGGGGAACAGCGCACATCACGTGGTCCGCAAATAGTTATCGCTTTCAGACTTTGGCAAATCCCCCAACAACATTAATACCTCCATTTTGCTTTTCAAGTAATACAACTCCTTTCTCACCTTTTGGTGCGAGCCTATGCTGTTTTGTATCTTGTACGGGGATTCAAAATTAGCCCAAGTGCCATGCTTCATCGGGGTGGAATTCAAATTGATATTTAGATAGTCACACATTTAAGTATAGGTATTAATAAAGGCTCTTTTTAATCGTACTGTGTTCTCATCATCAACTCCTTAATCATCTTATACAAATTACACATAAATTAGTGTCTTTGAACTATTTCACCATTGTCCATTTGCTAGATTGAGGTAGGTGGGTCCTATTTGTAAGCTCCTGAATCATTAGACCCTAAGATTTGTTGGTATGCCACCACGGCTTGGGCACATCCTACTTGCATTTCTAATGCCGAAACTTTTTTGTGCACGTGATGATTACTTTCTCCTCCACAATTTCGAGACTTCAGATGCGTGTTATATTGGTACCTAAAAGGTCCAATTGTCCACTTTATAACCTAAATTAGAACCTTCTTAGAAAGTCTGGCTTTCACCATCTTTCTGCACATCCTTATTCCTAAGTAATACGTATACCCTATACAAGTGGCAAGCTTTCGGTGATCCATGTCTTGTTTTTCATCATCCCATATCAGAGATTTAAATTTTGAAGGGAAAAATGTTATTGAGGTTATTGAATGTTAGGTGTTTAGACTTAGGAATTTGGTGCTTCTGGAAGAAAATAGGGAAAGAAAACCAATGTAGATTGAAAGTTTTTGAATATGATTAAGATAAATGAAGAATAGAATGCTATCCATCTTACTAGAAACATACTTCTAGACAAATTAATAAATGTCATGAATACCTAATTACATTTTTTTTCATTGACCACAAAAATAAGTTACAATTACTATTAATAAACAGCCACTTGGAACAAATATATATATATATATATATAAAACAAAAATTAAAAACTACATGCCTTCTTGAACCTTCCTATAACAAAACACTGCAAAATGCAACATACTCATCGACGCACACTCAAAGACAAAACTTCTATGGGACTTTGCGTTCTTTTTTCCTTTTTTGGGTAAAATTTGTTTTGGAGAAAAATATAAGCCAACAAAGGACACTCAGTAACTTATATGCTACAGGGTGGCGTCGTAGTGATGATGGCATGTGATTTTGGTCGCCTAATTGAAGAGGTCTTGTTTTTTCTACTTGTAGTTAGTTATCTATCAGACTAGCACAAAAGGGGAATTTTGTGTATAATGTTTTAGCTTATTAGTATGTAGTGTTTTTTTTTTTAATACTAAAGTTTTTTATAACTATGTAGCTTATAACTATTTTAAATTGATCAATTTGAGTCAATTGATTAGAAGTTGAAATAATTATTAGTCATGCCTACAAATCACTCTTGCTCGTGAACTTGGAGGTTTGGACTCTGTGGCATGACACCCATCCTTAGTCATGGAAACTAAATTTGGATTTATGTCTTCCCTTTGTAATTTAATTTGAAGAGGTGAAATTAAATAATTTAATAGGTTCTTAGTTTTCAAAACGTTATCTATTCAAGTCAATAGCAGTAGGCAAATAAAAACACATTTAAAAGACAACTAATTATTAATTTTTTAATTTTTATCACACAAATATTTAAATTAAAATAACACACTTAAAAAAGCAATAATTTTTTTAATAAAATTATTTTAAGGTTAAAAACATAATTATTTAAAATAAAAAGCATAAAATAAAAAATCTATAATAACAACAACATCGGAAGATGGTCCATACACTATCAAGGGAACCAAATAGGAATTGAAATTTTATTATAGTAGATTCGAATACAGAAGATTTTTCAAGGACCTGTAAAGAGATGGTAGCCCTTGAAATAGGTGGTTGACCAAAAAAAAGAAAAATGGTCACGCATTGACCAAACAAAACAAAGATTAATCCTCGATCCGTACTTCTGACAAGATGTGCGGCAAAAAGAAAAAGAGTCGAGGGAAACCAAACCCATTGTCCCATTTTCATTCCCTGGGTAAATAGATTGCATAGATAAATTTTGCTCTCTTTCTCTTCCTCTCCGCCTCTCACAATTCTTCCATCAAAAATTCTTCTGAAAAAAGGGAAAGAGGGGAAGAGGAGAGCACATCTTTGCTTTATGATGTTCAGAATAAGCAGTGCTACAAGCTTGGAGGAGGCTTCACCGACCCACGTACTTCGTTTATTTTTCTTCGTCTCTCTCTTTTGCAGATATTTAATATATCAATTTATATCCTTCTCTGCATGTAAATACATTTTATATGTTTTATGCAATGAAAGGTTGCTATATATGACTGCACGTGCTACCAAGACGACCCTTGTCTTTTTTCTTTGCATCATGCACCCTCTTCACGTTTTCTTTTTCTTTATTTAATAATTAATGTGTTTTCTTTGGAGTGTAATAAGGTTTTCCATCACATTATTTGTCTGTTTCGTTTCTAATTTGATATATTGTGTGTTGTATGATTGAGAAATAACAAAAAGAAAACATTCTGATATTAGTTGACATGTCTATATATATGCGCGTGATGTGTGTGTCTGTGTGTTAATTGCTTGAACAATATTGTTAATGTTTAATGGGAAGAGAAGATGAACAGGAAGTGAAACGAACATACATGCATGCATGGATGCATGCATGCCTGTTGCTTTATTGTTTCAGAATATATTTTATTCGATTACATCCATGGAATGCAGTTTAGAAGAATTTAATCTCTTAGGACATGCAATTGTTTAAGTTTAATTGACGGAAGCTCCATGCAATTTCCGTTGAGAGCTGCATACATATATATATATAACATATATATATATATAACATATATTCATATATGCCATACTTATTGACCAAAGATTGAATCATCAATCATAGTGAAATCTTGAAGGTCACGAGTCTGCATCATCATCTTACATGCAGATCTACTGGGTTTCTGTGCTACGTACGTTTAATACCTTTTTGTGACATCAGAGTGTTGACGTGAAGGTATAATTAATTAAAATACCCACAAACACGAAACACCTCTAAGAGATAAAAAGGCATGGCTGTGAGCTTTAAGTACTGGGATGATTGTGTGGATCCCAAAGACTTGGACGCTATGTGGTCGGATCCTGATGTTGCTGCTGAATGGCTCAATGCTGGTGAAACTAAAGGATCCAAAATCCATCTCTCTCGTGATCCAGATGGTTACCCTTTCTTAACTCGAACAGAGTTGAAGGTATTGGTAAACATTTTCTGTAAAGCCCACATAAAGTCAATATAATTAAAAGGGTATGTACGTAAAATCTCGGGTATCCATGCGTTAGGAAACATAATTTAATTGGCAGGTTCAAATAGGGGTTTAACGATTCAAGAATTCCTTTACTTCAACTGTGATCATGTTCAATATATAGTTCCACTGATCATGTTTATAGCTTGATCCAAAAACCGGGGGGAAAAAAATGTTTTGTGCATCGTTAAGTTATTCTTGAATTCTTAATTCGAGTTCAACTATCTGCTTAATTTATGTTATTGTCATTTTAGTTAGTCTGTGATATTGCTGGACTGGACTTTCTCTTGACAGGGTGTTGCGAGGATTATTGTTCGCAGGCATTTCATTTCACAAATAGATTCGGTATGAATTATTTTGTCATTAGCTAAATCTGATGCAATGAAATCGAAGTCACACGATCTGGAATTCTGAAATTAATTAATTTTTTTTTTCCCTTTCTAAGCGCCATTCTTTAGAACTTTTGATGAGTGAAATTCAACTAAACAGGGTGTCAAGATTTTACCACCTTTTCTTTTAGTCTTTCTAAGTGTGTGATGCGCTTTCTGTGCTTTTGTAGGACATGCTATGTGCTATTGCTGAACTCGAAAGTAAGCGGGAGCCCCTTGATACGCGCTATAATAAGAAATCTAAAGAGACAACTACAGGGATCATGCAGATCTCACGAAAAACTGCGGAATGGCTGGTCAGGTATGCTCTAGAATTGTTGGTTTAGCCATCTTGCTGGCTTCCTATTTACTGTCTACTGCCAAATTTCTGGCAGAGATATGGGTTACCGGGCTTATGAAGTCACAGGGGATCCAAAACTTCTCTACAAGCCATTTGTAAACGTCTATCTTGGTGCAGCATATCTTAAGTGGCTATCCAACTTTGAACTAAAGTAAGTTGATTGACTGAAAATATCTCTATCAAATTCTCATTGCATATATGAATAACTATCTATCTATATATGCCCCCTACATGTCATTCTTATTACCTAGGATTTCTAGTGCAAATTTGAAGTCTCTCATCTATTGCCTTTTGACAATACAATTGTTTTTCAGAGAGAGAAGCGAGGAATTCATGGTGAGGGCTTATAAAGGTGGTACGAAGATGGCAACTCACAAATCAACTTTAGAATATTGGAAACAATATCTCTCTGTCAAGGAAAGTCTTCCATCCAGGTTGTTTGCTTCTGTTCCATATCCTTTCGCATGCTGAGCATGGTTCTCGTCCATCAGCTTTTATATAAAAATTCTTCTACTTGGTGAAAAATGACCAAGTGATCCTTAAGTCTATCGATTTAGAATCATATTATCGAACAGTCCACTTGTCTCCCTTGGACATCCCCCCCTTTCTAGGAACTAGGTTATTATACTAGTATATCACCTAGTTCTTTACCAGGGTAGTACATGAGCTCCCTTCCGAGTGTTAGTCAGCCTTTTATGGTCATAAAATACTATCCTTTAGTTGTAGTCATTCTAATTAATTTGAGCTGAACAAGTATGTTGGAGTGATGACTGCACATAGCTATTTTGTGCAATAATCAGATGGATACTTTATGTACATATCATCAATCTCTATCAAGTGAAGGAAAACAAAGTTTTGCTTGAATACTAGCCATGTCATTTATTTGCAGAAAAGTGTTTGAAGTTGGCCCTCTACAGATCACTCCTTCACCATCTGCTGCTGCAGGTTCAGCTAAGAAAGGTACCCTTTGAGATCAACTTTAGATTGCTTTTGAGTGAGATTTTTTCCTTACTTCCAGTGATATATGACCATGAAAACCACTAGAAGAAAATCTATTCCAAATAATTTGGATGAGTACAATGTGTCTAGTGTTGTTGAGTGGCTCAACAAGCTTGCTAAAGATATGCAGTCCCCTAAATTCCCTCTTTTTTGATGGTTTGTATTTGTCTTTGTTTGGTTATAAGGCCAAAGACAAGATTAAATTGTGTACCATGTACATCTTTTCTTCAATTATGTTCGTCATTTTTAAGGATGAAGAACAGTGGACAACTATTGTCTCAAACATTTTAGCTGTGTTAAGATATAGATTCAGTCTCTTCTTTTCTTAAAACCCATTAATTAAGAAATAGTCACCACATGGGCAGATGAAAACATCCACAACACTTGCATCACTTGATTGGATTATCTAAAACTTGACATTTCTTAAAGAGTTTAATGGCCGGTTGCTTTGATCCACCTTTGGGTACAATAACATACCAGTTGCACACTAATGTCCTCTGTGGTTGATTATGGAAAGAAGGAACTTTACCAATATATTATACCAATATATTATTTGAATCAAGAAATAATTTATTTATTTCCATCTTTATATTCACATTATGCCTGAAATTATTTTGCTTGCTTTTCCGGTGTGATGAAGCAGGTCCAGTTAACACGACTTGGGATTCAAGGACTTCCGTGGAGGACATGGAAGAAATGTGGAGCAATCCCAGCGTGCGCAAAGAATGGACCAAATCTGGGGAGAAACGCGGAAAAGTGAGATTTTCACATGACACAGATAAGAAACCCTATCTTTCCCGGATAGAACTAAAGGTATGACATTCTGTATGTATGATACATGCTTACAATCCTATACCAAGAGAGCTTCTGCAAGATCAATGGCATACTCTTTTATGTCCTTTTTAACTTTTCTGTTTCTCGTTGTTTTGTCCTTGGGTAGCCAATTTGGAAGTAGCTTATCTGATTGTGCTCTTATGACTACTCATCTGTCACTAAGTGGCTTAATCATCTATAACTTTTTCATTTTCATATCCTGTCTTTACAATTCAAGTGAAAAGAATGTTTGCTTCAATTGTCATTGCTACCATGAGAAAGCAAACTGCATGAGAATTTTGAGAAATTGATTATATTAGCTCTTTCTTGCAGGCGGTTGCAGACATCATTATTTCGAAACACTTTAGCACAAAAGGAGTGAAACCTGTAAGTATTCAGATTGTCTTGTTAGGGCAGAACTTCAGGACAGATGCTTAATTGTTGCTAAATTTCCTGAGTTCGAGACCATGGAAATGTTGCCCCTTGAACTTTCTTGTCAGAACAAGTGGAATTAATTACAAATGCAAATGCTATATTTAGTCTTAAAAGCAAAAGAACAAGATACAAGGACTATAAAATTGACAACATGAAAAAAGAGAATGAACCAAGGCAAATGTGCTTAAAAGTATTTTGCCTTCTGATGTAAGGATGTCTTCCAGTAATGTGTCCAGCATATCCTTTTTTCATAAATTCCTTTTTCTGGCCACAATATGGGGGGTTTCTTTATTAAATAATGTTATGGTAATTGTTTTCTCTGTTCTGGTTTTGTCCACTGTTTAGAGGAAACAAATATGCCACAAGTATTGAATAGAAAGAGGTGAGTTGAAGATTTAACTATTGCACATAGCATTGTACAGGGACTACATGAGATGAGAAAACACGAAAACATGTGGTCAATGACACCCAGAGGAGAATTTAATTATTGTGTATGAGAAATCATTGTATGAGATTGTTGTCTTTCTCTATCCGGATCTCACCTCATCTCATGTCTGCTTATTTTTCGCCTTCTCTATTAAATTCCCCTAGACAAGAAAAAATAAATAAATGACAAAGTGGACTGAAGAAACTACGTATTCTGCGCGCAGACTGTTTTGTGTGCTCTTGCTGAGATCCTTAACATGCGATATTTGAATGGAATTGGACAACGCATTGGATTGATGGGAATCGACTACCCCACAGCATGCTGGCTTTACAAGTATGTGACTGCATCTGTGCCATATACACATTGGTTTATCTTCTTTGCCTCCTGGCTGGTACTTGAGCTCCGTATATGTGCGCTTTGGTCTGCTAACAGTGAAATATATTTGATTATAGTTTCTGCAATACCAGTAACACTATTTACTCATCTAAAGGTGAAAATATTTTCAGATTGGTTATAGAGAAAGCTAAATTCTCGCTACTACAATTAATTCTTTCCCTCTTTGTTGTAAGTTTAACCAGTAATATTCTGCTTTTAAAATAATAAGAAGGGTTATAGCTCTTTGAGTCCACTTTTGAGGGATTCGTCATGCTAGTAGAACTAACTCCATTAAAATGTGGAGAAATATGTTAACTATGTACATACTAGTAATGTACAAGCAACCAATGCATTGCGCGAGTGAGAATCTCAAGTTTAAAGATGACCAAACCTCATTTGCCTACAATTATCTTACTATTTGCACCAATAAGTCAATTTGCTCATAAATCATAATGCTAAGTTTGATGTGGCAGGGTGTTAGGCTATAGGGCTTACAAAGTAGAGTGGGCTGAGGATCTGACCAAGCCATTTGTTTCAATGTACTTCGGCGCTGCTTATGTTGCTTGGTTGTCGGAATACGAAGGAAGGTGAGGATTATTGGTTTCCATGGTAGCAGTATAATTAGTCATTGTTATTGTTGGTTCTCGTGATTTTTATTTTTCTCTTCAATAACGTCACTAAAGGGTCGGGTGGGATGGGGTGCGGTTACAGGCAAAGGACACCCCAGTTTGTAGTTCAAGCATATCATGCCGGGCCGCGAAATGTGAAGCTTCAGGAGACGTGTCCTCGTTGGCTGAAATTTGAAGAAGCTTTAAGCCGTTATGAAAACTTAAAGAAGTAGGTATCCTCGCGCTTTATTTGTGATTTTAAGTCAGAGGGATACAAGAATAATCTTTTAGGAATTAATATATCGTTTGTTGTTTCCAGGGCATCAGGGAAGTGCGACATATTATGAGATGACATCCATCCCATCCCCTAAGGTGATTGTTTTCCTTCTATTATCGTCAATTATGGGATTGTACAGCAACTATAATGCCTTTGTGTTGTATCTCCAATAATACCTGAGTAAGATGTCATGAACAATTGTATAAAATTAAAGCAGGTTTATGAATAGGAGATGTTGTATAAATATCTCATCGCAAGAGACAAAGTTCAATAAGGATGATATATGTAGAAGACCCGACTTTGGGCAAACATGCATGTATATATTTTGTCCATAAGTAAAGTTAGTTTAAAAGAAAAAGAAAAAAGCTATACACCTTACACACACACACATATATATATATGTTATATATAAGTTACGTGTTTTAACTTTGTGTTTTGTTAGAAATTGTGCTTATTGTTTTCGCAAGACTATTGGCCAACTTGCTATTTCTTTTTCTTTTTTCTTTCTCCAACAACTTGTAAAAGTTCAACTAAAAAGTAACTACATAATCATTCTTCTTAGTACATAATCAATCAATAACAATTTTGGAATATAATTAACACATGAACATTGAGACGTATGTCACTCTACAAACTAACTATCCATGCATTTTCAATAATAATAATAATAATCAAAATTCCCAAAGAAATATACAGAGAAAATTTGTCAACAAAATAATTGAAAAAATTAATTTTATGACTTAAATATATCTTATTCCAAAAAGAAAGATTCTTATCCCATCTTATGTGAAAAAATAACACTTCACAAAAAAAAAAAAAAAAAAAAGGGTAGTTCTAGTAATAAAAGCAGGTATAAATTAAACTATCAGTGCGAATATCGTAACGTGCCAAAATTGAGAATTAAATATTGGGTTATGATATTGAAAATAAAAGTCAACCCAATTTAGTAAAACAAGCTAAAGACCGTTGGTAAGACCCTTGACGTTTAGGGGCAAAATGGGAAATTCATCATAGTGTCTCCTGTATATAAGCGCACTGAGCTGTCAGTCTTCTGTTTGTCAGAAAAAGTGTACCTCGTACTCACAGAGAGAGAAAAAAAAGACGGCGCGCACATAAACACACACCCACTCTCATTCTCTCTCGCACACAAAGAATGCCCGGTTAATCGACTCTTTTGCAGGGGGTTAAGAGCACACGAAAGATCAAATTTTTTGAGGTAAAAGAATTTAATTTGAAGTTAATCTGCCTCTGATTAATTCTTTTCTAATTATGTGTAATTTCTGCTTTAATTCGTTATTGTTTTCTGCTTCTGCTCCAGTTCATTTTTTTTAAAAAAAAATCTCTTTAATTTTGTTATAGTCTTTGCTTTCAACAGATGAGAAACCTTTTCTGTTTTCATGCTGATGATCGATTTTGGATGTGATGTAAACGCGACGTAACAAACAAAAATTAACTGGATTTGATCACCTCTGGCTATAATAATAATTGCAGATAATCTACTATTGTGCAAAATCATATATAGCCACCGTATCTTTTGAGCGATTAAAAGACTGTAGATAAATCCTCGCGTAAGCGGGTACACAAAGTGATGCGAGACACACCAAAAGGTGCTTTCGCGGATGTGAAGTTCCTGAGTATGAATTCAGACTGGCAAAGCTAGAAAGGCTGAAAGTTGTGCCACATTTTGAAATAAGATTACAATTTTAGAGCAAGATTAGTGTACATGTAGTCTAGATTGAGCACAATTGCACAATGATACTGAAAATATTTTGTGTGTTGTGTGGTTGTTTTGGTTTTGGGGGGGGGGGGGGTGGAGGGGGTGTGGTCAGATGCTTTATGAATCAGTAAGTTTCAAGGGCCATTGCAGCATGGTCATAAAATTCAGGAAAATCGTTGCTTCTGATTATGGTATCTGGTTTTCTATAACTGCTGACAAATCAGTAAGCAGCATCACTTGTGTCTTCATTTTTCTGTGATTTCTTGTTTTTCCACAAGCTTTCAACTCAGACTCTTTCATTGTCATATATACTTTATTGCAGATTTGTGTAGCTTAAGCCATGAGTAGCTGCCTTGAGTTCCTGTAGCCATGTTTCCTGGAATCAGCGGTTATGTAGCACAAGTAAAGTTATTTGCCAGCAAAGACTTTGCTATGTTGCACTGAGGATTTTCCTTCTCTTTCGATGGCTTTCTTATAAGAATCATGGTATTGTGGCGTCAATTGTTGTTTCCACTGAAATCAAATTTAAGGGAAGGAAGCTGAAAGATATTTATGATGGAGCAATCAAAGAATTATAACCATGTTCAGTATCAGTCTTTGGAATGTGGAACAGAAGAACAAAATCCTGGACCTCTGAGATTCATTGTGGACCCTAAAGGTTATGCAAATGCCATCTTGAAACCTCCAGAACAAAGTTTTTCCGAACCTAAACCTGTACTTAATTACTCGATACAAACAGGTGAGGAGTTTGCTCTTGAATTTATGCGTGACCGTGTTAATCCCAGGAAGCCATTTGTTCCAAATCTTCCTGGTGATCCCAGTTCCACACCAGGTTACCTGGAATTGACTGGTACATTAGGGATCAGTCAGCCTGGATCTGTAAGTGGTTCTGAAGTATCTATGGTCACTATATATGAAAGAGGCCGCAAAGAGTTTGAGCGAAAGGACGCATCATCACATGAAGACAAAAGCGGCTATGGATCAAGGCGTTCAACACTGAAAAATTCATCAGATTACGGTAGTCATCAGTCAATGATGTATGCCTCATCTGAAGGGTCTGACAGCTCATCAACAAAACTTAAGATCCTCTGCAGCTTTGGAGGTAAAATCTTACCTCGGCCAAGTGATGGGAAGCTCAGATATGTTGGAGGAGAAACAAGAATGATATGCATAAGCAAGAACCTTACATGGCAAGAGCTACAGCAGAAAACAACAGCAATATATAATTCAACTCATGCTATAAAATATCAGCTTCCAGGGGAGAACTTTGATTCTTTGGTTTCTTTGTTAGGGGATGAGGATTTGCAGAATATGATGGAGGAATGCAATATAATTGAAAATATGAAGGGATCAGAAAAACTCAGGATGTTTCTTTTCTCAATTAGTGATATGGATGACGCTCATCACAGTATAACTAACTCCGATGCTGATTCTGAGATTCAGTATGTAGTTGCTGTCAATGGCATGGACATGGAATCAAGGAAAACCTCAACTCTCCACAATCTGCCTAGCTCTTCCGCCAACAACTTAGAGGATTTGGATCATCAAAACCTTGAGAAGGCCACAATTAGCGTCAGTACTGACTTTGCTGGCATTAGTACTTCACCTTTGCCTGACCTTACTGTATCATCATCAACAGCTACACATATTCCTGAAACTTCCTCTAATGCTTGTAGAACTGATCTGGGCCATTATGACCAGGTGCTGAACACTGATGGACAAAACTCACGACCAGAGCAATATGATTATTTGCCACATATATCTCATTCCTTGCCTTCTGGATGTGATGTATCACAGGAAGGCCAGTCAGTGAGTAGCATAAAATATACCAATAAGCAGGCTAAGGAAGTGAAACTGAAAGTTGATGCTTCACCTGAACATGAAGTTTGGATGCAAAACAATCTATATCCAGCAAATGAGGACTTTATCCCATCGCCACTGCATAATAAGAACACGAGGGATTATTCTCCTGTTGAAGACGCATCAGTTAGGGTCCCTACATCAAATGCAGAATTCTCTTTAGAGTCTTTGAAGAATGAAGGAATAAGCCAGGAACCTTTGCCAATATCTGTGCCTGTTGATGCTGCTAACCCATCCAAAATTCCCAATTCCGGCGGCGATGACATTTATGCTGGTAATAGTGCCTTCGCTCCTGAATCTGTTAAATCAGAATCCAATCAGATAGATTTGAGCTATTTTGAAGCTGCTGATCCGACACAGAGAGTTTTTTACTCTGAGCGACTCCCTCGAGAGCAAGCAGAGTTGCTTAACAGGTCATCAAAGTCTGATGAACTGCATCATTCCCCATTTCTCATATCTTACGTACCTCCAAATGAGAGCCAGCAAAATATTATTTCTAAGTCTGTTGAAAAGTTGCAAAGTGGAAATTTCAATGGACCGACAGAGCAATCCACCTCCAGTGGTCATCCTTCTGGCGATCCTCAAATCATCGATGGACTTGCCAATATGCAAAAGTTAAAGCAGAGTATTCCTGGCACTGCGGATGTGAAAGATGATGGGCCTGAAAATCTTGTCTGTTTGCCTGACTATGAGATAACCTTTGCAAAAAGTGATTGTAAGAGTCCCATGGTTAATGAGACTGTAGAATCTGGAACAGAGAGCTCTGCTGTTAACAGATCAGAATCTGAAAAGCACGTTGAAGATCATGCGAGTAGTCTGCCTAATATTCAGAGGCATCACAAAGCTTGCGATGAGTCTGTGACTGAGAAGGCAGAGGGTCATCCTAAACCTTCTGCTTGCACAAGTGCTATTGGGGCTGAGTACCACACTGCAACCTCTCTAGGCCCTTCCAGCTCCAAGCAGGGAGATATTGACGTAGATATTAGTGACAGATTCCCTCATGATTTGCTTTCAGATATACTCACGAAAACTATACTTTCTGATAATTCATCCAATGTGGGAATGCTGCAAAAGGCTGGAGCTGGTTTGAGTTTGAATGTTGAGAATCATGAGCCCAAACACTGGTCCTTTTTCCAGAGATTGGCAGGGGATGAGTTTGCTCAAAAGGAGATTTCACTAATTGATCAAGATTATATAAGCATTCCATCTGGGCTACCAAAAGGTGAAGAACAGTTTCCATTACAGAAAAGTGGAATTTCATCAAACCATGTAGATTCAGATAGCAGCTTTTATGAGGACGATAAGAAACACTTACCCGGGAGAGTTGGATCTAATGCTGTTGCTGGACATGTCAATTACAATGAATCCCTGGAAAAGACTAGCGAAATTATGCATTCTGCTGATCTGATGGATAATGCGAGGGAACCAGAGTCTGCGTACGAGGTATGATAGGTGCAACTTGCAAGGCTATGTTGTCTTCTGGAGTGCATATATATCTTTGCATATCTTTTTAATCTGGTTCATCCTTCCAGGATAGGGTTGGAAATATTTGGCTGCCACCTCTGGATCTCTCTTTTGCAGATTTTAATATAAACTTCCTGCAGGTAAGTTTTTGTCATGCTCTTTATATTATAAATTTTCGGTCCAATTTTGTCGCGTTCCTTCCTTTTATCATTTAGTGTATTATATAGAAGTAAAGTTTGACATATATTGATGCTGAAGATCTGAAGTTCTTATCATTTTTAAGGAACTCAGTCAAATAATTTAACCACATTAAGTGTGCTGAACTGCTAACAGAACAATCTAAATGATAAAAGAAGCTACTTAATAAAATGGTCAACTTAGATAGAAGTATAATTTAGATTCCTTATTAATA
The DNA here is from genome assembly GCA_028554755.1 of Cordia subcordata. Classification (NCBI taxonomy): domain Eukaryota; kingdom Viridiplantae; phylum Streptophyta; class Magnoliopsida; order Boraginales; family Cordiaceae; genus Cordia; species Cordia subcordata. The sequence goes on from JAPTOF010000035.1 coordinate 284,252, forward strand.
ACTTTTAGTACCTGGGTTTAGATTATCTCTGATAATGTATGCTTTAGAAGTATAATTTAGTTTTGGCTGTTTCATTCCTTCAAGTTTCTCGGTGAATTTTTTGCATTTAAGTGTCAGTTTTCTCATTTTGACTTTGATGCTTTTGGACTTTACTCTTTCTTAATCTTATCTAAGAAGCCTAACAAACTATCATATTCACGAGTTGTAAACTAGCAGAATTTATCTAAGGGCTATCATATATATACACCCATCAACTTTAGGAGACCTGAGAAACGAAAACTACTGTGTTGTATGAGCAAGTGTTGCGGATAATTCTTTTCTTTTACTGAATGAAGGCATCTTTGCTGTCAGAGATTTAGCTTTGTCGAAGAATAGGCACTCTTTTTGTTGTTGATTATGGAAAACTACTGCTTGTTATATGAATGGGTTTTGTAAGTAACTCCTTTATGAAGGAAAAACAACAGAAGTGCCCTATCTTTTCCTTTCAACAGCCTCTGTTAAAGAATATCCAATCTCTGTGGTTGATTTTCACAGATCATAAAGAATGAAGATCTTGAAGAACTGAGTGAGCTTGGTTCTGGCACATTTGGAAGAGTGTATCACGGGAAATGGAGAGGCACTGATGTTGCTATTAAGCGAATAAAGAAAAGTTGTTTTACTGGTCGATCATCCGAGCAAGAGAAATTGGTAACTGCTGCTCTACTCTTTGCAAAGCCAGATGTTTTCTCCTTTCTACTAACACATCACAAGCTCCCCTTCCCTGTGGTTGTTATTTAAGAATGTGATGTCTACAACATTTTCTTTGTATAATCGGAAGTAGGAGCTATTGATTTTGATTAATTTAGGCTCTCTGTTCATCTTTCATTTTGCTAGTTGCTTGATATTTCTTTTCATGCATTGTGTCTTGTTGGTTATTCATGCTTACGGTGTGCAAAACTTGATACTTAACCAGAACATTCACATTCTCTCTGTCATCAGACAACAGAATTCTGGAGGGAAGCTGAAATTCTCTCTAAGCTTCACCACCCAAATGTGGTGGCATTTTATGGGGTAGTGCAAGATGGACCAGTTGGCACACTGACTACTGTTACAGAGTACATGGTTGATGGCTCTTTGAGGCATGTTTTACTTCGCAAGGATAGGTATATCTTGTTCTTACATCCCGGCCCTCCTGTCTCTTGCAGTAGCTGGTCATTCCACACTGTGATATAATGAAGTCCTTATCAACCTTAGAACCTTGCCATTATTTGATAACAAATTGAAGAGCAAAGTTGAAGATTATGGGATTATTTTCTTTAAGAAGAGAAGTGGCGTATTTCACACTTGGTTCAGAATGTTCTTGTAGTTTCTTGTATTAAAAGCATCAAGTTCTGTGGTCAATTAATGTATAATTACCTACTTATTTTTTCCTCCTGCATTGTTAATATACCGTATTCAATTCACAGGCATCTTGATCGCCGGAAGCGGCTTATTATTGCCATGGATGCAGCTTTTGGCATGGAATACTTGCATTCAAAGAACATTGTGCATTTTGATCTGAAATGTGACAATTTGCTGGTTAATCTGAAAGACCCTTCTCGACCCATTTGCAAGGTTATCCGAATCATTTATGCCCTTTTCGGTTTTTTCTGTATAGTTTGGCTTTCGGTAATGATTTCTTTAGTCTCTACCATCTGTATGGCGGCACAGTCACCCTGGTTCAGTACTCAGAAATTCTATTGTGAAACTCCCTAGTTTGGAGTCATTCAAGGGTGTGATTTTGTTTTTAATGCTATTATCTAGGTTGGTGATTTTGGTCTTGCAAAAATAAAGAGAAACACCTTAGTTTCTGGTGGAGTTAGAGGAACACTTCCATGGATGGCTCCTGAGTTGCTGAACAGTAGCAGCAATAAAGTTTCTGAAAAGGTATGATGCTCCTGTGTGCATGTTTAAACTGTTAATTGCTGGAGAAACAAAGAATTGAATGTGGTGATCACTGGTGGCAGTTAGTCATTGATAAATTACTCCCTTCACTTGCTTGGTTTATACGCATAAGAAGGAAATGAGAAGAAAGAGAAATAGAATTAACCTGAAAAGAAAAAGAAAAAGAAAAATATGTATAAATTAAGTAAGCGCACTGTTGGACTTCAGAGTATATCCCTCTTAAAAATTTCTATTTCATGGTGCCAGGTAGTGTGTGATAAGACAATTGCACTTCCATCCTGTTTTTGAGTTCTTTACTTTGAGCCTTTGTAGATTTTCTAAAGTAATTAGGTTCCACCTTGTTGTATCTCACTGGCATGTCTTTCCATTAGTCTGAAGGGGGAAAAAGATAGATAGAATTTGCTTTCTTGGTGTCCATATATTTCATGTTTTCTTCGCATTTGCAGGTGTCTATCCTCATGGAGAATCTCTTACTACCTTCCCTTTTTGTGTTTCTGTCAACAGGTTGATGTCTTCTCTTTCGGTATTGTCTTGTGGGAGATTCTCACGGGCGAGGAGCCTTATGCTAACATGCATGACGGTGCTGTCTTAGGTATAGTACTCTTAGTTGGGTTCAAATTGGCACCGAAATTCTGCTATTAGGCATTTTGCTAAAAATAGAGAAGAATGCATGTGATATATCTGCTGAATATATCCATTGGAGACTGCAAAATAGATACCGCAAACTTTAAACAATTGAAGGAAGGGCAGACAGTTTATTGTGGTAAGCAGGAAATAGGATTAGATGTGATGAACTCAAGCTGCTTTGCAGGTAGCTGATCTGTTTGTCCTGTATCAAATGTAATATTGAAACTTTCTCACTGAATCTCTGATCCTTCTGCATGGTTAGTTGTGGCTGACTTTTTTTCTGTCCTCTATGCAGGTGGCATTATGAACAACACATTGAGACCAACCATTCCAAGCAATTGTGATCAAGAATGGAGGAAGTTAATGGAGAGGTGTTGGTCCCAAGATCCTGCTTCCAGGCCTTCCTTCACAGAAATTGCTAGTTGCTTGCGTGTTATGTCGACTGCTGCCCAGAAAAGAGCACCTACACATAAGGCATCAAATTAATATCCTTCTACCGCAAGTAAATGTGAAATAGAATTTTTCCTTCAATTATATGTAGCTAGGATTATGCTCATTGCTCTATATACTGGTTCACTAGACTTTACATAAGTGACTGTTCATATAATATGTGGGAGACATTTACTCTGATTCCCAAACATGGTAACAGGATTTGACGTGGAATGGAAGATTTTTTCTTTGTGCAGACATTTCATATGTTGACACTAATATTTACTGTTGACCGGTTCTCTTTTCGGGGTTAGGAAAATAAGAAGGAAAATAGGAAATGGAAACATTGAATATTGTTCGATAGGCCGTATTTCATGTTGTTTTGATCTAATTTTCTTATCGTGCTGGTAGAAAATGACTTAAGTACCTATTGTTGGATTAAACTAGATTTACGGTTATGGTTGAAGTGACTAGGTCTCCACTGCTGTGTTTGGCAATCTTGAATGTTGTCCATGCGTCCAAGGGAACATTAATTGTTTAGCTTCTTCCCTACTCGATGGTGTTTCGTATTGAGACTGTGCCATGCGTAAACGGTATCTCTGGATGAACACCAGAAGGAAACCTAACCTGGATTGCTGCTGCAGCTGAGCTCGGAATGGAGTATGTCAGGTAAAAGGGTTGAGAGAAAATTGTCCAGGAAAGTTCTAAGATGATGTCCCATTGTGAACCTGCCATGCAGATGCTAGCATTATCGATCTGCCTTTCCATCCAAGCAGAAGGCAACCCTTCTCGCAGGTCACAGTGTAACCATCAGAACCATAGCCAGATAGCATCGTCCTCACTTGGCTCATACATTTCAATGCTACCACTTGAAAACCAGCACGGCCTATTTGCCTTCGCCATTGATCTGCCCTTTCATGCCTCTCAATCCTATCCGTTCCCTCACATGCTACAATATTGCGAATTGCCTGAGCAAAGTTCAAGTTCTCTATTTTCATCCTCACAAGACTGTCCCTTGGAAGACTAGCCTCCAGTGAATCAAAAATGGCAGAATAGTAATGAAGCGATTCAAGGAATCTCCCAAGAAAGAAAGGTCCATTGTGGTTAGCATCTTGTTCCACCACTGTCAGAAGTGCGGGAATCAGTCTCTTAATCGCTTGAAGTATTGTCTTAAGTGAGCCTCTGCTCTCCTTAACAAGTTTGTGCAGATTCATGATGCTATTTACAAATAACACTTCACCTTCTCTTACCTTGAGATTTTCTCTTGTCAACAGCGACGTTGTCACTGACTCAGCTATAACATGGAACTCAAGATGAACGCCAAGTGAACTAGCTTCATCAGCAACGCTCTTCATGCTTGATTCAAGATCTGCCAAAACATCTGCGTCTTCATTTATGCACGTGATGCGGAGTAATTTAGGAGGCCCCTCGGTTCGTGATGCAAACCTCTTAATCAAATAATGCCATTGGAAACTATACTCCATCCCCAAGTCAATAATGTGCAAGAGATCTTTCCCATTTGCTGCATGAAAAATGGCATCATTTGCAGCCATGAAGCCGAAAGCAATATATGGAGTCGTTTCGTGCAACAAATGGAAAGCCTCAAATCTCTCCTCCCTAGTGATCGTGGAACCGTCGGCCACACCATTTGTGAATGTGCCATTTGCATTCACATTCTGAAGAAGTGATAGCCTAGATTTTAATCCCACGGCAAAGCAGTACGCAACCCTTTGCAAAGAATCCCCCCAAGGGCTTACTGAAGGCCAGATTCGGGCAAGAAGTGAATTAGCGAGTTGAGCATCTCTACAACCCACAGCCTCAGCACAAGCCAACAAGGAGTGCACCAGATGCAGCCCTTCATCTACAGCATGAGCATACTGCTCAACACTTGGACCATTAATTCCTGATGAAACAAACCTGACATCGTCGTAGGAGCTGAAGGTCTGCAACTGATCATCCCCTTGATCAGCCAACACCGGAATAACATCTCCATGTGCATCCATATTCCCTGGAGAGTTTTCAAAGTACTGATCTTGCCGAGGATGATCAAATGTTGTCTCATTATCTGGATCCATTTCCTTGTGACTTTCGTTCTCATAGCATTCAGTATTGAGGAAGCTGTCAACTAATTGAAGCTCTTCCTCTAAGGAGGTGGATAACTGATGATCATCATCATCAGGGAAGCTATTGCTTAGAGAAAGAGATGATAATAACTCCGTCTCATCAGATGATTCTTGCTCGATTCGGGCGGGGCAAAAGCGTCGGATGGCGAAGTCTCCTTGGTTGAAACCATCAAGCATTGAGAAGGTAAACCAATTACCATTCATGGCTTCCATTAATGTTGAGCCTGGAGGGAGATCTGGTGGAAGCTAGGCTGTGGCTATGGAGTCTTCTGATGAGAGCCTACCTAGTCATGAAGGGGGTGATATATACTTCCATTTATCAGTTTCATTCATGTTGGTTGAGAATATTCTCTTTGTATCAAGAGAGAAAAAAGAAAAAAAAAAAAATATATATATATATATATATATGTATACATTTCTTTTTTTTCCCTGTTTGTTTTCCTTTTCCTCAGCCTGGGAACAACGTACAATACAAGAAGGAATAGAAAACTGAAAAGTCAGCAAATTAAGGAATAAAAAAAAAGAAAAATTCTAAAATATAAGCATTGCTTTCGACGTCAGTAGTAAACAAATATATATATATATATATATATATGTATATATATATATATGTGTATATATAAATGAGGTGGCGTCCCCCGACCCCACCACCCATAAGGGCCATAACAAATCAGTTGACAAAAAAGAAATTTTGCTGAAGGTGAGGATGTTACCTCTAACAAGGAAGAGCTTTTGTTCAATGGACTCTTAAACTTCTGTTTTTAAAAATACAGGAAAAATGCTTCTTGCTATGTCATTTTCAGTTTGCTAATCGCTGAAAATATTCAATGACTAGAGGAAACATTTTTGGTTAGACAGCGGAAGCATATATTATTGTTGTATTATGTATTAATATTATGTAACTACACAGTAAGCCATTAGGCGAAAAATATAAATTATGTATCTTTTTCCTCCTGTTTTCTTCTTCTGTTCTTATGTTTAGTTTTTCTATCTTTTGAACTTTAATATATATTAAACAGTTGATGACATTATATCATTTATTTGACGTAAAATAGTTCTTACCGAATAAAAAAGAATGTGAAAGTATCAATATAGAGATAGCGACAACGTAATTATTATGAATTCCATACTGAGAAAAGCATTAATATATTGGTAGAGGAAGTGTCGGCCGAGTACGTAGTAAGTAGAAGTGGGGGGTGCCGGCCCCAGAAGAAGCAAAGAATTAAAGCCCAACTATCTACACAAACGAGGGGTGGTTAGTTTGATGCATAGTATTGGTTTTGACAATTAATAACAATGATATGAAGTCACAAATAATAATTTCATGTTTTTACGTGTTTGTCACTCATTAATATTCCTCCTCCTTGGTCGGCCAACAAGGAATACGACATCTAAGTTGGCCTAGGATTCAAGAAATTACATAGTGGAGGGCTTCTCTTTTCTTTTCTTAAGTTTTTTTTTTGTTCCTCTTTGTTTTCTCATACTCAGCGGGTGCCTTTCTGACCCTGTCTAAATTTCCTACAAAAATTCCATTAAATTTTGATTCTAAAATTTGCTTAACTTCCTCTTGATAAAATTAAATGTCACAAATTTTATTCAAAAATTTCTGAGTACTTGCAGCTGAACACAGTTGAACCAGAATGCTAATGAATCTGAAACAAAACAAAACTTGCTTAGTTGAGCAGATCACTTACCAACCAGAAAATCTGAGTAGTTGAACTGATTGGTGCAAGTAAACTGGTTACACCATTATCTTTCTTCTCTTTCTTTCTTTTTTTTCTTTTTGAATTTTTAAGGTGGGATTGGTCGTGTAAGAAATGCTAGATTGAGATGACACAATCATAATTTCATTTCTATTATTCTAGACTCTTCTTAACACTAGTAATTCTGGTACATGTTGTGCATTGACTTCTTTGGTCTGGCAATCAAATTTGAGGTTATATGAATCTATGCCAGTTTAATTGTATATACATGAAAATCATACGACAACTAAAACAGCAGCCAAGAAATCTCTCTCCTTTTTATAAGCCCTTTTTGCAACACGTTATCATATGTATCAATTCTTTCTCTATCAGATTACAGCAGTTACATGATCAAGTAGCTTCATCCTCAACTTCCACATTGATGTCAGTATCTTCCCTAGCATTTGAATCATCTCTTCTCAACAGCTCCTTTTCCAATCAACTCACCAACCTGTAATATGCAATCCCATACCAAAGCTAAAGGAGCATATTTAACATCTGTGGAGTGGCGCAGGATAAATATCCAGTGGCTGGTAGTGCAACCGGTCATTGTGGGGTAGAGGCCCTTCCTGTAAGAGTCCAAAGACAAGTTTAATAAACCAGCATAATCACATGCAATACCAAATCTGCGACTAGTGCAGAATTAACACAAATCTGCAAGCTTGAATGCAAAGCTTTAGAGACCTACATAACATCAAGGAGAAGTGACATTCCTGAGAACATGATCAGGAGGAAACCCCACTAGTGCAGAGACTAGATGACGTTCTTTCAGACCAGCATGTGTGGTCTTCATATTCACGGACTCCTCTAGTTGTTTTACAATAACAGAAAGAAATAGGAAAGAGAAAGAGGATAACATTCTTCTGACAGGTCTCAGTCAGTTTGTGATTCATTAAGCTTAGCATATTGTAAACACATTCAGAAAGAACCAAAGAGAAAGAAAACAACATGGAACAGCAGTTACCTCGTCTAAGTTTATTTGGAAAGGTTTCACAAAATCTTCAAACATCACGGGCGATAGTCCTCTCATTCTCTCTTCCACTTCCTGACAAGAAAAATAAGAAAATGGATAAATAGAAGAGCTCACATACAATCCCACGTTCTCTGATAAAACTCTCATCGCTAAACAAAATGAAACAAAACATTTTATCAAGTTTCCGTACTATCATAAAGACCCACTTGAAACACAAATACAGCATAGGAGCAGAAATTTGACAGATGTCATTTAACTATTTCTGAAGGAAACTTGATGAGTAGACATGTAACAAACTTCAAACTGAAGCAAAAATTATAGGAAGTATGACCAATGTCTGTGTTATATAGAAGCCTGGTTGCAAACAGATCAGATAAAGTCTGTCAAAGCAAACAACAGGGCATATACATTATATAAGGAGCAATTGAAAATGAAAATTCAGTGTCTCATACCAGGCCAGTTATCCTTGAATTCTCAAGAAGTTCCTCGGCAATCGTATCCAGGATGTGCCTATTGGACATCAATCCCCTCATGGCAAGTTCCTCTGTCTCCTCAATGTACTGTCATCAGCACGAACTTGCATTCAAATAGAAACTTCATATATACAAAACAAGACCTACTATACGCCATCAAACAACATTCACAAGCACCATCTAAAAGTTGATACTTGATCATTTGGCTTGTCTTCCATGTTAAACTTATTTGCTTTCAGAATAGTAATATATCTTCTACTTTGCTTTCCATGCTCGGGGATACTGGCTTTTCTTCCCCTTCCAACCTACAGTTCTTGGGCCATGTCAAAGTACTCACTTTTTTTTTTTTTTCCCGCCGGGCAATTGTTAGTGCCCACTTCCTTGTATAATTTTTTGCATAAAATTCTTTATCATGTTGGCAATCCAAATCCACTTGGTTATTGTTGAAGGAAACAAGACATTAGGATTGAAAAGAATGGCTTGGTACATATTGAGTACTTAGTCTTATTCATAACATTGGGTAATAACACAGCTTCCTAATCCTCCAATGTGAAAGAACTACCATAACGGAGAATTACCATAACACTACTAACAAATACTAATAACTATAAACACTTCCCCTCAAATTGGAGCATAGATATCTTATGTGCCCAGCTTGTTATAAATGTATTTAATATGAGGACCTCTTAAGGATTTAGTAAAGAAATTAGCTAATTAATCATTTAAAATAACATGTGATGTAACAGCCTCCTTAGCTAGCACTTTACTGCAAATAAAGTGACAATCTACTTCAATGTGCTTGGTTCTTTCACGAAAGACTAGATTGGTCGCAATATGTATTGCTGCTTGATTATCGCATATTAACTTCATAAGCTGAGAGCAATCCACTCCAACTTTCTCCAGCAAGTGTTTCACCCAAATCATCAACTCACATACCGCTAATGCCATAGCTTTATATTCAGGATAGCCAACAATGCTCATGCCTCCTTTCCTTTTGTATAGTAGCCCTCTTCTAGAGCACTCTTAATTTAATGTAAGATACAAATGACAGCATCTCAATGACTTTTCGTGGCAAATTCAAGAATCGACTGACCACACTCATTGCAAAAGAAATATCTGGGTGAGTCACAGTAAGATAATTGAGCTTGCCAACCAACCTTCTATATCTTCCTAGATCTTGTAATGGCTCCCCCTCATTTGGTACAAGTTTTAACATTTGGGTTCATCGGGGACTCACAAAGTTTGTACCCAAGCATTCCTGCTTCTGTCAACATATCAAGTGCATATTTATGCTGAGAAATAAAAATACCTTGATTGAAACAAGCAACCTCGATGCCAAGAAAATAGTGCAATTGTCCCAAGTCCTTCGTTTGAAAGTGCTGATGTAAACAAGCCTTTAAGTCACATATACTTGTAAGATCTACTGAAGTCACCACCTCGTCTAAAAGCTTAAGCTTGTAGAGAGGATATTGGTTTATTTATGTATTGTGTCAACACGCCCCCTTATGTGCACCGTTATTTGTTTAGAGCTTGCATATGGACAATTTAATATTTTTAAATGGGTGGTGGTAAGGATCGAACCTGTGCTGTTTGGCTTCTAGGTTCTGATACCATATTAAAGTTACCATCTCATCTAAAAGTTTAAGCTTGTAGAGAGAATATTGGTTTATTTATTATTGTGTTAACAAGATCATCCCCAATTATGATAATATCATCAACATAAACAATTAGTAATAAGAGTTTCCCAGCGGAAGTGTGCCGATAAAAGACCAAGTGATCAACCCCACATCTCGTCAATCCAAACTTGATGACAACCGCGTTGAATCAACCAAACCATGCTCGAGGTGACTGTTTAAGGCCATACAAAGATTTCTTTCACCAACATACCTTACCAGATTTCTCCGGAGCGACAAAAGCTGGTAGTTGCTCCATGTATACCTCTTCTTCAAGGGTACCATTAAGGAAAGCATTTTTTATGTCAAGTTAATAAAGTGGCCAATCAAACATAGCTGCAAAAGCAAGAACAATACGGACCGAAGGCATCTTAGCAACAAGGGAAAAGGTATCATTATAATCAACACTATAAACTTGTGTAAATCCTTCTACCACTAGACGAGCCTTCAAGCGATCTACGGTGCCATTGGGAGAACACTTTACTGTATAGACCCAACGACAACCAACAACTGTCTTCCCAACAAGAAGATCAACCAAATCCCATGTATCATTAGCTTATAAAGCAAACATCTCTTCCACCATCGCAATATGCCAAGCCTAGGGGTGTACGCGGGCGGTTTCGGTCGGTTTTTGTGTGAAAATTCTAATCGAACCGAAATTTGCGGTTTTTTATTTTCTAAAACCAAAGCTGCCCTTTTCAATTAAGAAATCGTTGGTTTAGGTCAATACGGTTTGTGCGGTTTAAGCAGTTTTTTTGGTTGGTTTTAAGTCTATATAGACATATATATGTATGTGCACACACGTGGATACATATATTTGATTAGATAGCTAGAATTTGCATAGACGGATACTTTATTTGATCCATGATTTGGTTAATTAATCAATTCCAACTTGAAGAACCATCAAGTGCCAACTTCCTACGTTGCTATAAAATTAAACATCAATGACTCCTTTCTTCACAAAAACTGTACTAAAAGTCCTCACTTATATTCAGGCTGTAGATGCTGCATTTGCAAAACCAGCAACTGAGGAGTGCTTTTTAAAACCCTAGTGCAGGGAGGCTAACACTAATATATATTTTCCACATATTTAATTACTTATTAATATATAATACATACATACATGTATACATGTATACATATATACATATATATATATATATGTATATATCTAAATATAAATAATAGTAATATACGAGCGGTTCTATTAATCGTGGTTTTGATCCCTCAAAACCATTAACCAAATCGTCCAAAGCGGTTTTTAAAAATTAAAACGGCAACTGACCGAATTACGTTAAAAACCAATGGTTTACGGTCGATTCAATTCGGCCAAATCGGTTTTTGCAATTTTTCTGACTTTATGTACACCCCTAGCCACGCCGGATGACCAAGTGATTCTGTTAAATTAGAAGAGACAGACACAGACGAGAGAGATGCAACAAACAACCGATATGAGGGTGACAGAGAAAGATAATAAACAAAATTAGATATAGGATGCTTAATAGTACAAGAATGAGTACCTTTACGGAATGCAATAGAAACGTCCAAGTCGAAGGGTGGAGGAGGCAAAGGATTCAGAGAACGCAAAGCCGGTGGCACAGAAGCATTAGCAAGTGCATGTGCATGTCAATGATAGGTCTTGAGGCCTAGACTATCTAGGCGTGATAGGACAGGATCTGGAGATAGTGGCGCAGGTAAAGGCAGGACAACTAACGGAGAACTAAAGAGGGGCACAGGAAGAGGAAGATCATCAACCACTGATGAAAAGGAATAGGACGTAGAAGAAAAGAAGGGTTGAAATTCAAAAAAATAACATCAGCATAGAAAAAAAAACTTATTTAACTCAGGAGACTAGCAACGATAGCCTTTTTTTATTACGAGCATTAATGAAAATTAGAGAGAGAAAAATATCTGTATCTTATTCATTTCTTAACTAACTTGAGTACATAAGACATGTATATATAGGTAGCTCCATAACTAACTCCTAACTGCTCTTAGCTGTACACCTCACCACTCTGTTTACATATGTTACACTTACTTAGCTGTCATTCTATCTAGCTGACAGTTAATAGCAGTACATAGAGAATCTTCTAGAACTCCTATTCTATTCCTTATCAGCCCCCCTCAAGCTGAGCTTGGGCTATGACCATGGGAAGCTTTTGTTTAAGATAATCAAACTGATGTAGAGGAAGAGCTTTAGGAAAAAGGTCTGCCACTTGTTGCTGTGAAGAGATGTAGGATAGCTACAGTGCCTTGGAGACCACTTATTCCCTAACAAAATGATAATCAATCTCAATATGTTTAGTTTTTACATGAAAGACAGGATTAGATGCAAGAGCCATAGCTGAGATGTTATCACAATGTAAGACTGGTGTAGAAGAAGAAATAGACAAATCCTTCAAGAGATAGGTCAGCCATCTGATTTCAAAGGCTGAATGAGCCATAGCTCTATACTCTGCTTCTGTGGAGGATCTTGCAACTGTATGTTGTTTCTTGGATGACCAAGAAATGATATTAGGACCTAAATAGATGACATAACCAGTTGTAGGCTTTCTATCTGCAACATCAGAGGCCCAATTAGAGTCACTGAAAGCTTTCAGCTGAAGTTCTCCTGATCTATATAGCAATCCTTGACCCAGAGTTCCCTTGATAAATCTCAAAACCCTTTTTAATACCCCAAAATCTGTAAGAGTTGGATTATGCATTTTCTGACATAATGAATTTATTGCAAACTGAAGATCAGGTCTTGTCATTGTGATATATTGGAGAGCACCAACTAGACTTCTAAACTGACTACCATTAGCATAAGGTGTGTGATTGTCTGTAGCCTTCAAAGTAGCTTTAGGCAAAGAAGGAGTATGAACAGAAGAGCAGTCAGTCATTCCTGCTTCTTGTAAAATTTGCTTGGCATACTTGGTTTGATGAAGAATAAGCCCTGTAGGAGTATATTGAACCTCTATGCCTAAGAAATAGGACAAAGCTCCAAGATCTTTCATGGCAAACTGAGTACTCATGATGTTAAACAATTATGAAATGTAGTTTGAATTACTGCCTGTGACGATAATATCATCCACATATCCTATAAGTAAAGTAAAATCAGTAGATGATTTGTGAATGAATAATGAACTGTCTACAGAGCTAGAATGAAAACCATGGCAAATCAAGAAGGTGGAAAACTTGTAATACCAAGCCCTGGGAGCTTGTTTAAGGCCATATAATGACTTTTTGAGCCTGCAGACATGTTGAGGTTTTGTAGAATCTTCAAAACCTTGAGGTTAAGTCATGTAGACTTCTTCTTCTAGTGTGCCATGCAAAAAAGCATTAGACACATCCATTTGCTTCAAAGGCCAATTATAACGCAAAGCAAGACAAATGACTGTTCTTATAGTAGGACTTTTAACCACTGGACTGAAAGTATCCTAGTAGTCAATGCCCTGTTCTTGGAGATAGCCTTTGGCTACCAACCTAGCCTTGTACCTAGCAATAGATCCATCTGCATGAGTTTTGATTTTAAAAACCAATTTACAACCAATGGCTTGTCTCCCTGAAGGAAAAGGAACTAACTTGCTGTAGAGCTTTGTATTCTTCTATCATTGCTTGAACCCAACATTGATATTTGGAAGCCTCCTTGTAACTGTTTGGTTTAGTAGTAGTAGGAACAGTAATCAAACTATGAAATTGATACAGTGGTAGTGGTAAGCAGCCTGTCTTTGACCTTGTTAGCATTGGATGATTAGATACAGGAGCTAGGTGTTGGAAAGGTGCAGAAGTGACAGGAGATGATGAAGATGAAGAGGCAGATGATTGAATTGAATTTGCTGCCTGATGATGTGAAATTTTTGCCTAATGAGGTGAAATTTCTACCTGATGAGGTACTGAAGTAGATAGGGTCATAGAAGTTAAGGAATGATGCATTTGAGAAGATGAAGAAGATGCTGATGAAATTGGATGTGAAGAGTAAGAGGGTAAAAACTGTGCAGAGAAATTTGTAGAAGCACCTGAAAACTGTGCAGAATAACTTGAGGAAACTGAATTGGAATATGAAGGAAAAGGTGAAAACTGAGGTGTATAGGAAGTGGCAGTATGCACAGTAGTAGAACTAGGAAGGCAAAATTGTTTAATGGTGTCAAAAAGATCTGCAAATTTGGGATAAGGAAACACTTCCTCGTTGAATCTAACATGTCTAGAGATGTAAATTCTGTGAGTCTCAAAATCTAAGCACTTGTAGCCTTTTGTTTGAGGGCAAAATCTTAGAAAAATATAGGGCTTGGACTTGAACTCTAGCTTGTTTTTGGTATAAGGTTTGAGCCATGGATAACACAGACATCCAAAAGCTCTAAGTTTGACTAAATGGAATATAGAAGCTCATAAGGTGACCTATTGTTAAGCACAGGTGTAGGTAGTCTATTAATCAAAAAATTTGCCATTGACAAAGCTTCAAGCCAGAAATTAGGTGGTAAATTACTCTGATGCTACAATGTAAGAGTAGTTTCAATAAGATGTCTGTGTTTTCTTTCCACCCTACCATTTTCCTCAGGTGTATAAGGACAACTTGTTTGACATAAAGCTCTTATAAACTACAAGTAGGACTGAAAATTAGGATTAATGAACTTAGTCCTATTATCAGTCCTTAATATTTTTAATGTGGCTTGAAATTGAGTGACAAGCATGGAATGAAAAGCAAGAAATATGGAAAAAACTTCAGTTTTATTCTTCACAAGATAAAGCCACACAAACCTAGTACAATCATCTAGAAAGGCTACTTAGTACGTGTACCCTTTGTTAGAAGGTACAGGAGCAGGACCCCATACATCAACATGAATCAAATGAAACAGATTCAGACAAAGGAAATGACAGTTTGGGTGATTTTGCTACTGAACATGACTCACAATGAATAGTATTGGTAGGTAACCTAATATCTAAAATTTGAGACAACATGGTTGCAGCAGAGGAGGGATGTCTAAGTCTTTTGTGCCACAAAGCCTCTGTTGCAGATGGCCCTTTGGAAACTTTGTTGGCAGTAAGAACTTGAGCACATGTACGAGTCTTGAGAGATCTGGAGTTGAAAGATGAAGAGATGGGAAGATAGTATAGGCCTCCTTTACAGGGGGCCTTGTACAGTATGGAATGGCTGACATTGTCCAGAATTGCCACTTCCTTGGAATTGAAAGAGATTGTGCAATTGTTATCATGAGTCAATTTAGAAATAGAAAGAAGATTAGTTGATATATGAGGTACATATAGAATATCAGACAGAATTAAAGAGTTCGAAGCAGTGGAGAGTGTACCATCACCAATGCTATGGATAGGCAAAGTCTGACCATTACCAACAGCTACTGACTCAGCTCCAGTGTAAGGTTGATATTTCTACAATTGACTGGGATCATATGTAACATGAGTGTTTGCTCCTGAGTCCAAAACCCATTGCTGATCACTATTGGTAGTGTTAGAAGTTTGTGCACTGTAAGCTTGCTTGCCTCCTGTAGGCTGTAGAGCATAGTTAACTCCATCAAATCTATGCCAAAAATTAAGAGCCATATGATTTGGCTCTCCACAAATCTGACAATAGATCTTGTTTATGTTAGCAGCAGTAGATTGTGGTTGAGAAACAATGGACTGGAAGCCTGAAGAGGAAACAGGTCCAGGAGTTTGACCTGGAGGCCTAACAAAACCACCTCTAGTATAGCCTCTACCAGTTCTTCCTCCTCTATTGCCAGGAGGACCTCTACCTCTAGCTTGACGACCCCTAGGCTGAGAGTTAAAGTACAGGGCAATATGAAGTTTTGTCCAGAACTGTCAGTGATGGAAAGAGAATTCTCCATCTTCATATGAAGTTCCTCTGATATTAACAGAGAAGCCAACTTTGAGATAGTGATTTGTGTAGGCCTAACTCTAATAGAAGCCCTAAATGAGTTATACTCAGGTGGTAAACCTCTCAAGATGTACATGACACAGTCCTCTTGAGAAACAATCTCATTCACACTAGTCAATCCATCTAGTATAGTCTTAACATGATCAAGATAAGCTTGCATAGTCATGGTTCCTTTAGACAAGTTTAGTAATTGAACCTTCAATTGATAGACATGTGACCTGCTCAAAGAGCTGAATCTTTGATGAAGAGCATTCCACACTTCAGCTACTGTAGAAAGATGAAATACTTGAGAATGAACAACAAGTGTCATAGTAGTAAAAAGACAAGACCTAAGATAGCCATCCTGAACCATCCACTTGTCATATTCTGGATTAGAAATGAGATTACCATCTGCAGCTGCTATCTCCATTGGAGGACAAGGAAGCTTGCCAAGTACATGATTAAGAAGCTTTGAAGCTTAAAGAACTCCTATTCTATTCCTTATCAAGCATATCTAAGGAAAACACACTTAATGGCACGTGGATCCAACTTATCAGCCCCAAGAGTCAAGATATGAACAAAGCAAACACAGCCAAACACCTTAGGTGATAACGAATAAATAGACCGGAGGGGAAAAGAACAGAAAATGATATTTGATTTTGAAGAATAGAGGAAGGCGTGCGATTGATAAGGTAACATGCAGTGAAAATAGCATTGCCCCAGAAACAAAAAGGAACATTCATATGAATAAAAAAGGTACGAGCAATCTCAATTAGATGCCTCTTCTTGTACTCTGCAACTCTATTTTACTGAGAGGTAAAAGCACAAGAAGATTGATGTATAATGCCGTTATTTTTTGTGTTTCAGTAGATTTCGTGGGTGTTTAGGGTTTGTTGATGAAAAAGAATTTTGGGTAGAAGAAACCTAATGTCTTAACCTAGCTCTAGATACCATATCGAAGGAGACAAGACATCAGAATTAAAGAGAATGGCTTGGTACATATTGTGTATGAGAGAATTACCATAACGGAGAGTTACCATAACACTACTAACAAATAGTAATAACCACTAACAGTTATGACTAGACCTAGTGACTATGAGGTTAGTAAGTAGCCACGAGAAAAGAAGGCGACAGAAAAAGGAAAAGACAAACGGGGTCATAAATGATTTAGGTCATAAGTTATGATATTAAACCAGCATAGTAAATTAAGACTATTAGAGAAGGAACAACTAAAAGGTGATGGCATCACACTAACGTGTAAAAAGAACAGGCCAGAAGAAGGTGAAAGTCTTAGAATGCAACTTTATCCAGTTTCAATATGATAAGGCACACTTTTGCGTGAGTTCATGAGTTGAGCAAGCAAAATATATTAACCAACATCCTAGTGTACCATATCCACTTAAGGTCATAATGAGGGTATAAAAGCTTAAATAATCCGACATATCTTGGTGCATGTTACTAGTGAACAAATTATCATAGTTCTAAGATGTGAAGAATCCTGGGGTTCTCTAAAAATCAATTGGTCAATGAGAAGAGTAGCCCCGGATCTTATTAAGTGATCTTAGATTTTGTGATTTTTCCATGTGGGAGGAAATATTCTTAACACTCCTCCTCACATTTGACATAATTTGATAATTGAAGAAAGGTCACACGTGGACAAATTAGAACGTCATATGTGAATGGAAAAGGGTTACGTAGACTGGGCTCTGATACCATGTGAAGAATCCTCGAGTTCCATCCTAAAAACCAATTAGCCATGGGAGGAGTACCCCGAGATCCTATTAAGTGGTCTTAGATTTTGTGATTTTTCCATGTAGGAAGAAATACTCTAACATAAGAGAATGCCTTCATCACTATAAAAACAAGTTATAGCAACATAATAAGTTATGTTCATTTCTCCAATTATGCAACCTCATAATAGCAGCAAGTCATACTTACCCGCGTCAATTCCCTAGTAAAGAGCTCAGAAACTTCAGGTGTCATGTTGGGAAGGATCACACGAGGATCATCCCACTGGTATAAAGCAGAATAAACTAAATTAGCTTTGGTGCGAATTTAAGTAAAGAAAGACATTTGCAATGATGCTGAAGTAAATTCCAAAAAATTAGTTCTTGAAAAAAAGTTAATATACCTTATATTTTATAAGTTTACCATCAGGATTATCTGGCCGATCAACCAGTCCAATCCGTCTAGTCAGAGCAGTGAGCCCCAACCGAGAATTTCTTGGGCTAATTACCATTTCCCTTGCAATCTGCGTAACTTGAGAAAGTGAGTTTACAGCAATTCATTACACTAAAACATTATTGCTAGAACAGGAATATGTATAGATAGGTAGTAATATTTTAGCCTTTGAACTTTTCTTGATACAGTGGTATTTATACCTTAGTTATCTTTCGAAGATCATCTCTTCCTCCATCAGTAATGTCATCTCCAAATATGATGCGTTCAGCGCAACGTCCACCATGAGCAACCACCATTTGCATTTTCATATAGCCAAAAGTTATATAACCTTGATCAACCATATCTTCCCTGGGATAAAAAACTGACATTGCAGTTTCCTGGTCAAGCAAGGGAAGGGATGGGGATAGTATCAGAGTATATTTAGGGTAACACCCTTTGTCATGGAGCTATATGTCAGGTATTATACCTTTCCACCTGGTAGAAGCTGGGAAAATGCATGCCAATCAAATCGAGGGAATAGATGTGCCAACACTATGTGACCAGCCTCATGAACTGCCAGGAGTCTCTTCTTTTCAAATGATACCTATTATTAAAGTACATCAACTCAATACTTAACATTATATGGAGGGTTCACGTGGGAAAAAAGGCCTATTCAAAATGTATACACTTTCTCTGATTTTTTGCTGCTCTTCCTCGGTGAGAAGAACACCCATGCCTTCAAGCAATTCCTTGTCCAACACATCAACAATATCTTGCTGGTAGATCTTAGGATGCCCTTTTCTCACCTGTATGTGTAAATGATTTTCAGCAATTCTCTTCAAGATTTTGGCACACAAGGACACTCGGCAAGTAACCAGTGGCACATGAACCTAAGAGCACCATTATAAACTCACATGTACTTGGGATGTCAAACTTTATTACCAATATAAAAAAGGAAAAAAAAAACATTAAAACAAACATAAAGGTATGCAAAAAACTGACAGAATCACCTTGTAGAACACAAACAAGGGAAATTAAAAGTGAAGAGAAAAATGTGCATATACATGGACACCCTTCCACACATGGTTAAACATGCGAACTTCTCTTCCAATTTTCCACGTATGAAGATTAGTGCAAGAGCAAACAAAGTGAGCTGAAGTCAAAGAAACAGCTTAAAATAGTTCACGGAGCTCAGCCACAAGTTCAGCTCATAGATTATTACTTGTGAAAATCTAAATAATATGTAAATAGAAGCATTTTCCCTAAAATAGTGCTTGTATGGACACTTAAATGAATAAACTTCTCTTGCTAATCGAGAAAGAGGGAAGAAAACAGAAAATGAAAAGAAAAGACAAGAAGAGACAATAAACAGTGACCCATTTTCAATGAGGTGTAGCCATTTCAGTTTAGGAAGGCATATAATTTAAAGCCTCTGGATAAAGATGTAAAGATAACTTACAGCCATGATTCCAGCTTCATTGACTAGATTTCTTATGTCTGCCCCAGAATATCCAACAGTGCGAAAGACAAGCTGTAGAGGTAAAGAACAGTACAATAAGCCTATTATAGAGCACTGAATATCTTCATAAAATGCAATTACTATTAATGCAACTTTGTAATGCATGATCCTAGCATCTTTATTATTTAAAGGACATATATGAATTTCTACTACTGCATTAAACAATACAGGATTTCCAGCAATTGTAATTTAGGTATTTAAATCACATTCCTTGCATCTACTGAGAAAGTGGAAACTAATCAGTATGTTCTACCAGTCAGTAAGAGGAAAACCACAAGATAAAAATTATCATGCTTGCTGAGAACAAAAACTAGAAAGAGGCATGCCATTTACTTTCTCAAAGTTAACATCCTCAGAGAGCTGCTTCCCTACACTGTGCACACCAAATATTTGCACACGCTGTTTTGCGTCAGGCAAACCTATATATACACGACGGTCAATGCGTCCAGGGCGAACAAATTCCAGGTCCAATTCATCAGGTCTATTAGTAGCACAGAGGAAAATGACAGCTTGTCGTAGTGAAAATCGGTCAACTCCGGTTCTCTCTTTCCTACAAATGGTAAAGAACCTCTTTGTATTGGAAAACGAGTAACAAAGAATGGAAAATTAATTTTGCCTGAAAAATATGGACAGATCTAGATCTCTAAAACAAAATTATTTATCTTTTGACAAGTATAGTTTTAAGTAAAACTATGACAGCCAACTTGTATCATAGTTCATTCAGAAAACAGCTTGAACACAGAGAAGTATGCAAATGGGGTAATGTCAAGATACTAACTCTCCATCAAGCTGTGCAATCAAAGCCTCAAAAGTTGCTCTTCTTCGTGGATCTCTTCTTGCATGCCTTCCAGCAATAGCATCTATCTCATCCACAAACACAAAGGCAGGAGCCTGCAAGATGAGTGAATGATTACTCTTTCCACCAAAGTCCGTACAAGAAAATGCATAAAAATAAAGGCTATTCCACCTTACAGGAGTGATTATACTATATATGTGCATGTGAAGACATGGCTCGACGGCCAGTTCATTTGTGGATAATGTTTTTGTTCAGAAGATAATTTACTGATGTCAGAACAAGAAAAATGTAGGAGTATGCATACTTTAAGAAACAAGTCGCTACCAGATCATCACTAATTAGGCCAGGAATAACAAATACATGCAATTACTTAACCTAGTTATGTGGGATTGATAAACTGCTACTTTAAAAAAACCCTATAGATCCTACTTCTGCAAAGTCACTCTATTTTGTTTTTCTTAAAGTACTTATGCAACACCTGAAACCCCATGTACAAGTTATCTAGCTATGTAGTTATTTTTTTCGTTACTTATAACTTCTTAAAGTTATTCATGTTGGAAAATGAAGCCTCAAGAGGTATTTAATATAATAAGAATAGGACTACAATTCAAAGGGCAGAAAACTAACATTTCGCCTAGCACCGGAAAACATCTCATTGATTCGTGCAGGCCCACTTTTCTCACTATCTGTAAACTCTGCACCTGAAGCAAAGACAAAAGGCATCCCACTTTCCTTGGCAAGCGTCCGAGCAAAAAGTGTTTTACCTGTTCCTGGAGGTCCAGATAGAAGCACACCCTGCCACAAATATGGTGAGATGTGAAAGGTTAAGCATTGTTCACAATTAATTTGGTTTCAAATCATCCATTTCATGAAAAATGCAAATAAAAAAGATTACCCTCACAAACTTCACTTCTTTTTCGTAATACTGCATAGGATTTCCCATGTATATCATCAACTCATCCAGGAGATCCCAGACATCACCTCCCAATACTACTTCTTTATACATTGATTTGGTTTCACCAACTTCTCCAACTGGCTGATTTGTTAATCAAATAAGTACAAGAACAACTCAGTTAAAAAGGAACAAAAAATAGCGGCATAGCAATAAAAGAGCTTACCAGAATAAAATTTTCAGCATAAGCCATATCAAAAAGTTGATTGTACTTTTTGTAGAGTAAGCGCTTTGTTGTAATATGTAGAAGCATCACAGATTCCCTGATAAACCATAAAATCAGTAATCCAGGCAGCAAAGCAAATAGAACTTTCAAAAAGTAATAGGTCTGCCGTTTCTGAAGAAGATCCACTTCAGCTCCAGAACTTGATATCATCTCAAACAAGTAAGGATCAAGAGGAATATCAACCTGTAGAAGTGAATAAGTGGTTAGCATTAAGCACCTTGGGTTCAAGGAAATTTCACAGTGCCTGATCTCAAATTACCATAAGACATTGAACTCACGATATATTCCAGTGGGAACCCTTCGTTCATTGTTACGTACAGTCTCTTCAGGTCTTCTGTAAATACAACTGCAGCAACCTGCCCAAGAAACCATTCCTTAAGGTATTTTCTGGAAAATAAGGTTGGATTTGAACAAAGTAAATCTTCAAGAATCATCTTATGCTGCCTGTTAAAAGCACCACGCAGAATTTGAAATCCATCATAACGTCGGAGCATCTAATGTTTTCTAATTTGTCATGGTTAACAGCAAACTTTAAAGAAAACAAAATGTTTCCTCGTGTACATTTTAATGTGCCATCTCACATTTTCAGAAGGACAAAGAAATTTGAAGCAAATGAACAAGCCTTTTTAAATTTTGTTAATTATTCACGTATTGATGCAAATTCAAGCAACAACCTTCAATTATACTTTTCAAACACAGTAAAATAGTTGGTATATAAAATCCTTTTTTACGGACAGCAGTCACAGAAAAGACCATGACGTTTTAATAGAGCACCAAAACACTAAACATGGGTGAAGGGAAATATGATTGGTTGATCTCTACCTCAGACGAATCCAGTTTCTGAAGAAAATAGGTGTAAGGGAGTTTCGGACGGTATCGCCACCATCTCTTAGATATCCACAATGACCTGGTTCCTTGAGCATCTCCAACCTTCTCCACCACTTCTTTCCGAAGGCTGTTTTCTACCTCTTTCATATCAAATTCCAGAACGTACTTAGCCTTCAATGAATCTAATTGTTCAGCTAACTTTTCTTTCCAAAGAACTTCCCTCCATGATTGAAGCCTTTCCCGCCATGTACCTCTCTTTTCCAGATTTTCATCTGTGAAAAACAAAATTAATAAGCAACAAAAATGTCACCACTACAGCAAGTGTCTCTTCAAAGAAAACAAAAGCAAAAATGTTTATTTTTCTTTTCATGTTCTCCAATTGGGAAAGAGGAAGAGATGGCACGACATGATCTCATTCTTTTGCAGGGCTCTGGGTGGGCCCATAGAATTCAGTAACGCAAACTAGAGGATTACAATAAAGCTAACCTAAAATTCCTAAATCTTCTTTCAGAACTTTCTTATCTTCTGCACCCAAGTTTACATCATGATCTATAATTTCATTCATGCCCTTCTGGGGATGATTAGCATCATCTTCCCATGCATCTTCTCCAACATAAGAACTGTCATGTATCAGTGTGCCATCGGGGCCTTCAATAAATTTCTTGAGTCTCAATCCTTTAGGCATTGTCTTCCTCCAGAAACCCTTCTTGAACCTATGAGGAATAAGAAATACGAGACAAGGAACAGAAAAAGAATACAAGCATCAATTAGCAGCGGCAAGAGGTTAAAATTAACAGAAGTGCAAATATACTGATGTACTTTTATGTTTATAATGTGACTTCATGCCTTTATCTTCATAGTTGACTCTCACTCTTCCAGCGGGTCCAGACATCTGCGTGGACTCAAAATTGTTCCAATTTTTACTAAATTACATGCTTCCGCGTGAACACAAGGGATCACACACCATGCTGCACACAGGATATTTGTTGAGTGCTGCTTACAGAATCATTTTTTATCATATTAGCACTAAGTACTGAACCTACAATCCCCAAATTCAGAAACTTAGATTCAAAGCAGAACTAGGATTCTGGAGTTGCTGACCGTAGTTTTAGGGTCAGAGCAAAAACTGTATCATCTGAACAGAATATAAATGCCAAGCACTCGCCTGGCAAACTAAGTAAAATGATAGATAATGGTGAAGCACTCAAATTATTGGCTGAATTTTGTTCAATTGAAATCATTAAGTAACAAGTGCCACGTATACTTGTTGCGTATCAAAATTTTGAAGCTTAATCCATTTCTTGTAAATATACGCAGTTGTGCTTAAAGAAAACACAAAACATTAAAATCTCAAGGGAATATGGAATGAGAAGAGAGATATACTTACTTCCTGACGTTAGCTGGACTAGGCTCAGGAATCAAGGCCTCCATATATGCCTCAGACAATTCTTTTCTTTCTCGAGCAATAATAGGAGCTCGAATAGCCATATAGATTCCTCGACAAGAAAATATAAGTACAAAGACATACAATACTAAAGCACCAATTCTTCTGGGTTCCCAATTCTTAACATCCTGAAAACAACAAAAAGATTGCATCTTTATTCAAAATCATGGCATCATATCTTCTAATTATCACATGAGCACTCCAAATAAGCATATTAAACAATCGTGAGCAAACATAAACATATTTTATACACTTTATTCAATTGGTAATAATTAAAACTCATCAAATAATAGGATAAAATGAGAAAAAAAAATTGTAATCCCCAGACCAGAACACGAGCACGCAAGAGAATAGTGTTAAATTGTCTCGGATGGAAATGGTTAGTCGAGTTATTATATAAGCAAACAAGACCCCGATTGAACATTCTTGTATCAAGCCTTCCATCAATGTCGAACCTTACAAAATGTGTGTTAGAATTAGACCCAAAAAAAAAAGGCTTTTTTTTTTTTATGCTTACCTTCCAGTGCTCCAATTTATTCCAAGTGATAAACTCAGGGAGCAACTCAGTCCTAAAGCGGTCCAACTGGGCTCGGCCCTTGTGAGCCGAGTCACGAACACTCCCAGCAAGCTCAGATACTTTACCAGCAGCATCTTCAAAATCAAAGCCAGTTTCTTTCTTCACAGATTGACCCAAATTCTCAAAGAAACGACCAGAGCCGCGGCAAACGGACTGCGAAAGGCGCTGCCAAGGGAACCCTGGAGAACCATTTGAAGAAGAAGAAGCTGAACAGATAAGTGTTTTATGGCGGGAAAGCTTGGGTCTGTGGGTAAAGAGTGGTGAGAGGAAAAGAAGATTTGGATGGGTTTGAAGAGGGATGGGTGGATAGTGTGTTAGAGCAACATTATTCATTGTTTTGCTTTAGTTGCTACACCAAGCGTTTGATGAAATATATGAATGAGGTTGTTTCAAGATTGCTGGTTGAGATTGAGCAGCTTAAGCTTTGGTCTCTGATGGTCTCCTCACACTCTTCTCCCTAGTCCCTCCGCTGATGAGAGGAGGTTTTAGAGGTTTTATGACTTTCTTTTTATCTTTATTCTTCGCGCGCGTGTGTATGTTGACAAAATCACATATTAGTTTCTTTTTAGTCCATGTTCCCTTCTCTCTCTATCTCTCTCTTGTGACCATAATTATTGAATATTTAATAATTCAGATTTAAAAATGGGTAAGTCATGATATTAGCTTAATAATTTATGGGTTCAAAAAAATTTTTAATATTAGGGTAAATAGCACCTTCTTATAAAAAGTTTTTTCCATAAGCATACATCACTCTGTTTTTAAAATAAGCAAAATATCCTCCCCACTTTTAAAAAGTGTCATACTTGTCTCTTTTCATAACTATGTTTAAATTAGTTTACAGAAACTCATAAATGACTAAAACTCATAGGGGTTATCATGCTCATTTTAAAAATATTATAGGGGATAAAGATACCATCCATCTTACGTAATAGGGTGAATTGCTTAATTTATGTAATTTGACAAATGTGCACAATAATATTTTGTGGTTAAAAAATTAACTAATTCATCCCCTATAATTTTAATGAAGTTGCACATAGACCCCCTCCGTTAATTTTTCCGTCCAAATAACGTGTTTTGACATGCACTCGTAACTTGTGCAATTTTGTTTTGTTTTTTCATAATAAATGCATTAAATAAGTTTTTCAATCCTTAATTTGTTTAAAAAATAAAAAAAAACAATTAAATTAAAAAAAAAAAGAACAAGAAAAAGAAAAACATCCACCACCCTACCACCCCACCCCCAGTCAACCCCCATGCCACTAGCCCCTACCACCCCTGCCACCCCACCCGTAGCCCCAGCCAGCCCCCCACCTCGGTCACCACTCCCACCACCCCCACCCCCACCCCCACCCCCATCGCTCATGTTTTTTTTTTTGTGTGTGTGTTTTTCCTAATTTAATTTTTTATTTTTTATTTCTAAATAAAATAAAAGTAAAATAAATATTTTATTTAATAAGTTAGGGACAAAATGGACTTCTTACTTAAAATCTGTCAAAAAACTAACAATCGTTAGCTTTAGGGGGATGTGTGCACCTTTTTGAGAAACATAAGGGAGCAATCTGTTAATTTCATAACCACAGGGTATATGGTACACATTTATCAAGCCACTGGGAGAAATTAAGTAATTTCCCCTACATAATATGTCACTATTTTTTCAAAAAAGACCGCATTACTAACAGGAAAAAAAAACATGAAATTGTGCGTCTAGGGCTGGAGCATGCTTTACTACTCCTTCCAGCCCTCTGTTTTGGCTGTTGGCGTTGGGCAGAGTGGCGTGAAGACAGAATTTGCAGAAATGTGTCTCTCTGTACAACACATACATTAGCAGGATAGGATATGACAAACTTGGACAACCAAGGAACACTTCCATCTGTTGCTTCAAATTATGTAACATCACCCACTAACTCATGTACACAAAAAATGAAAAACAACTTGCTATTCAACCTAAACTGTCAATCTTATCAGCTCTGATCAATATTATAAGACGACGCCAGGCAAATTTTCTGCACCGAAGAACCTGAAATGTTCAATCATGAAACCCAGGTAACTTGGAGGACAATGTCTTCAGGCCTCTGGAAGATGTCTCCCGAGTTTCATACTCCAATTATGTAATAAATCATTCTCAAAGAATAAGTTCAAATATCAAGCACCATATCTTCACCCATTGCTATTTAGGAGGCAGCAACTGATGACTTTAGGTCTTCCGACATCCTAGAATCCTAAATCACAGTGTGAAGATTCAAAGCATCGAGGCAAACCATCACAGTCGCTGAATGTGCAAACTTTTCTTTAATACTACAAATCCTATGCAGCAATGTCTGTGGCTGAAGGTTTGAGATGTTTTGTGCAGGTTGCAGCATCCTGTTCTCCGTTGCCAACCAGTATGGCTCCTGCTGCATCTTGATAACTGAATTGGTAAACATGCAAGCCTCACGCATGCCATGCAGGTTGATTCCAAACTAAAACATATGTGCCTTTGTTAGCCACGGGCAAGATGACACATACAAGGAAAAAACACATGCTCCAAGAGGACTAAGAAATTGGCAATGCTACTTCTTCTTGCATGACGAGTAGATACTTGTGTTATGTGCATCATTTATTAAGTAGACATGGCCTCCTCTATTCTTTTGATGACCATGCTCAAGCTGTCTCCACTTTCCAGACCTTTAACAGCAGCTCGATGGGCACGTTTGTGCCACTTAAGCAGATTATAAGCTTGTAGAACTGACCACCTTGCTTGGTTAGACATCTACATGGGAAATGATAAGTCAGAATTTACCATCTTTTGAAGAGCTTTACATAAGCAAAAGGACTTGATCAGATGAAGACCTGTGCAACAGAAAGAGGGGGTTCCAGAAGAACACAGATGCCTCTGAACAGATTTTCATCATTCTCTCCTCCCTCAGCCTCGCCATACACAAGAGCTTCAGCAGCAATCCCAGCAAAAAGGACCATGCAGTACCTGACCATTATTAGCATTAAAACGCAATTATAGACAGACACTTGCCAGGCAATTATTATACAATAGCAGGCGGTCCTGAATGATCTTTCTTCTAGATCAAATTGGTTAATTGTAATACGAATTTGGATAGCTGAAGAAAATTTTGTTACGTATCTCCAAAACACGTGTCGTGTCTTATGTGAGATATTGAGCCTTGAAACTTATGCAGAAGTGGATGAGAAGATAGTGTGTGCATTAATGCCCAGTAAATGCTTGACAGGAACACACCTTCCGAATGGTAGAGAACCTCTCTGATGCTGATCCAGTAAGCAAATACGCTAACAGACTTTTTACTGCTACTTATTTTTTGTTCCTTTTCTTTTCAGGCAAATGACACTCATATGAGAAAAACAATAAGTTCGCATCAGGTGCAAAGGACTCTCAAAACAGTTGTATTACTCCATGCAACAAACCTGTCAAAGGCCGTACTGCTCAGCCGGCCTTCAGTTAGCTCATTTTGCAGTTTCTCATCCCAAAATTGTGTTCCTCCCTGCAAGGAAAATTAATGATTGTCTATCTGCTGGGGAAATCAAAATATAAATGTGGAAAAAACTAAGAATCGAATGAAATAGCAATCTCATACCACAAGGGCCAAGCAAAACACAAGTTCTAATTCATCTGATAGAGACATTCTGGGAAGTACAAGGAGTACGCTGACATATTTAAATTGCTCCAAACCAACTCCAAAATATTTGAAACCATAGGGAATCAATGAGAAAAAGAGAGGATGATTTTTTTTTTTTAAAGAAAAAATGCTTCCTCATTTTACAGATTCCATCGAAAAGCTCAGTCAACATTCAAATTACCTGCCCCTGAATGCCCATTTGCATTGCAACAACTGGGTCTAAGATAACACCACGAATTGGACAACCCATCAAATAGGCTGCAGAGTCATATAAGAAGATATATATTACTAATATGTTCTATACCATCATGAAGATTAACCCCAATAGAATAGCCTACCAATTTTTATCATTGTTGAACTAATGCTTGACAATTATATGTGAAATCGAGTTTCAGCCTTCCAACCATCTATAATGTAGCCGAATAAACTATTACTACAACCCCAAATGCAAAGAGGGTTTACCTACAAGAAGATGACCTGCTTCATGCACCAAAATACGGCGCTTATAAGGAGGCCAATAGCTTGAGATTAGAGCCAAGCAGGTACCACCAAGAAATATAGCATCCAGCATGGCTAACCCCAATATTGCTGCAAGCTGAGGCCTAACATCTATTCCTGAGTTTAGCAGATTGGATATTCCAGCTAGCAAAGTGACCATGAAAATGCTAGAGGTTCCAGAAAGACCCCACTTCTTTGGCGAAAGTTTGGAGGCTGAAAGAATAATCAAAATAAAAATTCACCGAGGACACACATTTGTATCTTCCAGATGTATACGTTATAATAATGGCTTTATTAAAGAAAAGCAATGAAGCAAAATTTAGTAGATTAAGTGGCAAACCTTGTAAACCAGTTGAAGATTTCAACAAAGTTGGGGTAACATCTCTTGGTACCTCCAGCACTGCAAAAAATCATCAAATTTAAGACATGAATAGATGATGAGATCATCAGACACAATAACAATACCAACCAATGTTACGGAATTTGCCGAAATTGCGCAAGAAGCCTCGGTCCTTGAGGAAAGAATAGGCGGAAGCAACAAGGGTCATGTCATCAGCATTTAAGCACGTGTCCAGAAGCTCCCAGTTTCTTTGCGTCGGTGTTTCCTCCAATCCAACCAGACCCAAACCATGATTGGATGGTGTGGTGATCAGAGGATTCTGTTGGATGTCTTTGAGGAAAGTAAGAGCTCGAGACAGGTCCTTCTGCTTCACAGCTTCCTCGTACTCTTTCCACTCTCTCACAGCTCTCGTTTTGCTTATAAACTGCCTCGTCCTCCTCCTCCAAGTAGTCTTCTTTGATGGAAATTCTGAACTGACACTGTCGTACTCATATGCTGAGCTGGTGGGTCTTGTTTTTGTTTTTACTATGGCTGAAATGCACTGCCATGGAGGGCAGATCACCACCATAGCCATTGCCGTTGCCGTAGCCAATGATAAGCCTTTTTTTTTTTTTTAGCTTAACAAGATTCGGGCTTTTTTTTTTTTTTTTTTTGGGTATTCCTTTCTCTTCGGGCTTTAACGAGAAAATCTTTTCTGGGTCAAGTGTGTAACTGAGTTGCAAAAGCAGCGTCGCCACAAAAAAAAAAGAAAAAAGAAAAAAGAAAAAGCAAAATTCCTTTGTGTTGGGCTTTCAGGTTTAAAGTTGTTGGATTGACTTTGTTTTTTTAAGAAAGATTATTTTTTTTAAAAAAAAAATTATATTACTTCTTTATAATATCTATTTCATTTGATTTCTAAAAAAATTAAATATAATTTTTTTAAAAATTAAAATTTTCAACTACTCAAAAAAAATTACTTTTTACAAATTATTAAAAAAAATATTTTTAAAAAAACCAAGCCAAACCAACCCTCAGACAATTGTTGCCTTCTTGTGCGGTTCTTGGTATCCTTCGTTTAGTCCACTGGTCTTGTGGTTTTCAACTTCCATTTGGGTGGAGCTTGGGCCTCGCCTAATATTCTCTCCTCGGATTTTTCTTTGGGCTTTTGGTCGCCTCTAATATTTTTGCTCGTTTCCTCAAAGTTTTATTGTTGATTTTATTTGTAGTCTTCAATATTTCAAAATGTAGCCAACCCAGCATCTCACCTGTTTAGGCCTTGAAAAAAGGGCATAAAATTGAACTAGCGAGATGAAATGAAAAAGGGCAAAAGTTTCAACCTTTGAGTACCAGGCGTAAGATCAATGTCTGCCATCAACATCCACTCCAAGTAAATAATTAGTAAGTATATAGTATAATTTTAACATACAAGTAAATAAAGTTTTAATTAAATATATTATAACATGTAATAAATTAAATTATATTTTGAATAAATTAATTTATAATATCAGTGGATTTAAGATTAATATGGATTGGGTTATATAAAATTCTAAATTAATATTTAATCTTTTCAATGCAGTCATAGATAATGAATGCATGGTAAGCTTGGACATACGTATGGCAGACTCTGGTGCAATAAAATTTTGGTTGGAAGAAAACTTGAGATTTGGAGTCAGGTTTGGTGTAAGAACTTTAGTATAAAGTATAAATAGGTAGATACATTAGTCCCTATTATGTATTGATCCTCAATATTTCATAAATACAGTCAAATTAATCTTTAATTGTTTTAAAGAAAATGAATATTAGTTCTCGATGTTTTATAAAGTTACTCAAATCAATCCCTATTTTAAAGGAAAAAAACTAAACAGAAAAGATTTGAGTAAATCTGTTAAATATTGAGGATTAATATGATATTTATTTCTCAAATAGTAAGGACTAGTTTAACTAGTTTGTGAAATATCAATGACTAATATGAATGCTTCTAAATAGTAGAACTAGTTTAACTATTTTGCAAAATATGAAAGATGAACATAGATGCTTGTAAACAATAGGGATTAGTTTAACTATATTTATACAATATTTATGACTAACCTAAATATTTTTATGAAATATTGAAGATTATTTGTATATTATAAAATGGTAAGGACCAATTAGGAAAAAAAAATGAGGACTAAATGTTAAATTTTCCATTTATTTATTCATGCAACAAATTTCTTTTTTTTTTCATTATAATATTTATTATTGAAGTTATTAAGATTGTTAAATTAAATTGTTACAACAGTAAAATTAAAATAAAAATATATAGTGCTATTTCTTCCGCTTTTTCTTTTGGAAAAATTTGCGAGTGCACAGTTGCCTGAAAATCATCGAACATCTTGAACCTCTACTCAGCGATAAGAGAAAAATCGTCAACCCCAAATTTCCATCTCATTCTCCACCTCCACACATCTTCGCATCTTCCCATCCTAATCTGCCCCACCACTACCACTGGTAGTCTTCTAGAACTCTGCTTTTTCTTTTGTGTGTGTCTCTTCACTCTCCAGTCCACACACACGCACACACAGAGCACATAGTACATACATAGTAAACACTACAGTGGGAGAGAAAGCATAGCGAAGCAAATTAGGAAAATGGCATCAGCAGCTGCTGCATCACCAGCCTTCGGCGCCATGCTGACCACCCCATCCTCCACCAGCACCACCACAATGGCCACCCTCAACCCACCAACCACCCGTTTCCTCTCCAAGACCCCACTTGGCGGCCTCAGCTTGGCCGGCGCTTCTGCCGACTCACTCTTCACCAACCATGTCGCCACCAAGCTCCGATCCCTAAAAGGAAAGCCCATCAGAGCCGTCGCCACCATGGCCAAGAAGAGCGTAGGCGACCTCACCCCTGCTGACCTCAAAGGCAAGAAGGTGTTCGTGAGAGCTGATTTGAATGTGCCACTCGATGACAACCAGAACATCACTGATGATACTAGGATCAGAGCTGCTGTCCCCACCATTAAGCACTTGATCTCCAATGGCGCTAAGGTCATTCTTTCTAGTCACTTGGTGAGTTCTCATCACCCCCTTGGGTTATAATTACACCATATCTATCTATATATATATTGTTTTTAATAAATCCAGTTCTTCATAAGAAATTGGCTGGCATGAATGTTACGGCAGTGTCATTGGTGCCATTTCAATAGGAAAGAATGTTTTTTTTTTCTTCCCACTCTTTTCTTTCTTTCTTGTGGGTAGTTTACAGCTAACATCTAGCTTTACGAGCCTTCTCTTGATATCTAGATTTATCTTTATAAATATCATGCAGTTTTACTAGTATTTAGACTGCGTTTTTTCTTTTTCTGCTTCAAGTCAATGGTTTCTGTTTGGATGTTGTTGCTTTCTTTACTTACTAGGATTGCTGCTTTGCTGTTGGTTAGTATCTATTGGAAGTTGTCAATTTTTGAGCTAGATCGAATGTCACTTCCGGTTTATTTTCTTTATGTTCTACGCCATTACCTTCTGTGGTGCCCAACATGTTTTCCTAAGAATGTGGAGTTAATTCCTGCTACTAAATTTGCCTGGTTCATTTAACTAATACATTTTGTTGCGGCCATTTACCAAATTCATGTTCTTTGGAGTGTAGAATGATGTGTTCAGTATTGATTCCTTTTTTAACATAACTCTCAGGGCCGGCCCAAAGGCGTCACACCGAAGTACAGCTTGGCACCTCTTGTCCCCAGGCTATCTGAATTGCTCGGTATTCAGGTATATTTTCTGACGGCTGTATCTAGAGCAGGGAAAGGAAAGTAAAACAAATAGGTAGAATGACCAGATGGGAAAACGGAATTATCCCAATGAGAATGTGAAGTTCAGCAAGCAGAACGATTCATTTGACGGTGTCTTTAACAGCTACAATGAAAACCTGAATTTGGCTCTTTTGGACTTTTGTGCACAGGTTGTGAAAGCTGATGACTCCATTGGCCCAGAGGTTGAGAAATTGGTGGCTTCCCTTCCCGAGGGTGGTGTACTTCTTCTTGAGAACGTGAGGTTCTACAAGGAGGAAGAGAAGAATGAACCTGAGTTTGCAAAGAAGCTTGCTTCATTGGCTGATCTTTATGTGAATGATGCATTTGGCACTGCTCACAGAGCACACGCCTCCACTGAGGGAGTGACAAAATTCTTGAAGCCTTCTGTTGCTGGTTTCTTATTACAGAAGGTGAGTTTAAGCAATTAGAGGGTTGATATGCCCCTTCTTTCCTCTTCACTAGTCTCATTACCACCTATTTATCCTACATGTTATTCTGCTGTTTCAGGAGTTGGATTATCTTGTGGGGGCTGTTTCAAACCCCAAGAGGCCGTTTGCTGCTATTGTTGGTGGTTCAAAAGTCTCCTCGAAGATCGGAGTGATTGAATCACTTTTGGAGAAGTGTGATATCTTGCTCCTTGGTGGAGGAATGATTTTCACATTCTACAAGGCACAAGGTCTTTCTGTGGGGTCATCCTTGGTGGAGGAAGACAAGCTAGATCTTGCAACGTCACTCCTGGCAAAGGCTAAGGCTAAAGGAGTGTCTCTCTTGTTACCCACTGATGTTGTTGTCGCAGACAAATTTGCTCCTGATGCAGACAGCAAGGTCTGACATAAACTTCTTTTGCTCTTCTTTCTCTAAATATTGAGACTCTGATGTTCCTTGTTTCTTGAAAACACCATAGATTAGCATTGAGTCTTTGCATTATATTCATGTACGCTTTCTGGGCTAATTTTGTACCTGTGAAATGAAAATTTTGTTTTCCTTAATTGTAGGTTGTGCCAGCATCCGCTATCCCAGATGGTTGGATGGGATTGGATATTGGACCAGACTCTATAAAAACATTCAATGAAGCGCTGGGGACGACGAAAACTATAATCTGGAATGGACCCATGGGAGTATTTGAGTTTGACAAGTTTGCAGTTGGAACTGAGGTGTGATTTTCTTTCATTAGCCTTTAATTCTCTCTCTCTCTCTTTATCTCTCACCTGAAATGCAAATAGAGAGCTGGAAAAATTTGGACTGAATGATCTTTTAAATCATGCGATGAGCCAGTCCAGCATAAAAATTGATATGTGGTTACTCTTTATGGGGGTAGATGGTGCGATGCAGTTGTTTTATACCAGTAGGGTGAGTTCTTTATAGTGATACATGCATGTTGAATTGCTTGTCCAGGATTGCAGAATCTTATCACAATTGTCTGCTCTGTGCTTCCACATATCTTGTGCATGGAGGGGCAGAACACTTCCATTCAAAATGATGTTATATTTCGTGTAATTATGGTTGCAGGCCGTTGCCAAGAAGCTGGCTGAACTCAGTGGAAAGGGAGTGACAACCATCATTGGAGGTGGAGACTCTGTTGCGGCTGTGGAGAAAGTTGGAGTTGCAAATGTGATGAGCCACATATCAACTGGTGGTGGTGCCAGTTTGGAGCTTTTGGAAGGTAAAGAGCTTCCTGGTGTGCTTGCTCTTGATGAAGCCACTCCAGTTGCAGCAGTCTAAGAGAATGTTTAGTCAACTTTTGAATCCTTCTCCTGCTCTGTTCAGGTTTTGTACACGAATTCGATTGATTGTATCTCAATAACGAGTTGTAGGAAAACAGCAGCTCATATTGTAGATGCTCACATTTACCTACAATATATGACCTTTATACTGCGTTTCCTTGTTCTCCAGAATACATGAAAATTTGAGGAAGAAATTACTTGATCTATGGCATCTCAATCCATAATTAATAATATACAAGCTAATCGTTTTTCTTTTCTGTTCTGTTTACCCCTTAATTTTCGGAACGCCATAATTTTTCCGTTTGCGTTGCAAAATATAGCATAGCCACAAATTGTGATAAATTGTAATAGCTATAAAATGATGGACGCGTTTAGTAAAAAAAAAAAAAAAAAAAAAAAGGAAGCACCACGAGATCGTAAGCCCCGTTCTGTTAATCCCCGAAGGGACCAAGTGAATAACTGTGAACATCGGCCAGAGTACTTCGGGCAGGGACCCCTATGGAGCTCCACACGCGTCTCAGCCCCTCACCTAACGGGTGAAAGGGTCCCCCGGCAACACGAAGCTCTCTCCTTTCCGAGGCCGCATCTCTGCAGAACATGGCCCGGGGACTTTCCTGGGTGTGGGTATCGCGTATGCGAGTCCCCTGCTACCCCATTCACTTCGTCTCGTGGTCAGGTGCCAATTGTGGCTTTGTGTACCTACTTATAAAGTGGCGTTTTCAGTTTTCGAGTTTTCAATGTGGGAGATGTCTCCCTCTACAGGACCAGTTTGTCGCCAAATATTCAATAACTATCTGTCTCTCATAAAATAATCTTGTTGGTAAAAATACATATATATTCTACTAGTAGGATATTTTATTTTATTTTATTTTTGTGTGTGCGAGTTTAGTCGTCATATTTAAGCACATCAACTAAAATATTAATATATTGGGCTTGTTTGAGCTGCTTTTTTTCAAAGTGCCTTTTCTGATCATTTTTGAAAAATGAACCTTTTTTCAGAATTTAAAAATTTTAGTTTCTGAAAAAATTGTTTTTGAACTTTTTTCAAAATTTCAGATTATTTAAAAAGCCAAAACAATTAAAAATAGTTGTTGAAAAATTGATGTATTTTTTTTTTTTAAAGTTTTCCCTTAAAGGAGAAAAAGAATCCAAACAGGCCAATTATCTGTATCAATTAAGGTATACGATTATTCTTCATTTTAGAGTGTTAAAAGCTAAAATAGCATATGATTTTTCTTAATTTATTATTAACTAAAATATTCATGTGTTATTTATTATATAGTTCTATTACGTAATATTTGTTGTCTATTATCGGCATGTATCATTACTATTGCCCACGCGGTTATCTGTTTGAGCATGACTCGTTTAATTCTTTTTTTTTTTTTTTTAAAAAAAACATATGATTCTTTGATTAAGTGGCAATATTTTTGCTCCTTGTCAATTGGCTGGTTGAGGTACCATTCTTCTTTTTGAATCTCTTACACAGGAGGCTCATTGTATTTTAAAATAAAAGGTTCAAAACATATTTGTTACATGTAAATGGTTAAAATTATCTCTCTTATATATATATAAAAAAATAAATAAATAATTATATAGGATCCAATCACCAACTTTTTATGAAGATCAAGATCCTTTCATATGGTTAAAAATTTAGATAACGGTTGACATAAATAGCTATAATAAGAACTTTTTATTTTTTTATTTTTCACTCGATCAAATACGTGGAACGAAAATCCAACATCTATCTCTTTTCTTTCCCTTCTCTGGTGCTGTTCTTCGAAACGCAATAACATACTTGGGAATCAAATGTCGATATCCATTGCCATTTGTTTATGTATGCTCGTAGTCAAACATTTATATTATTCAGTCACACAATAAAAAGAACATAAACATTTTTATATTATTTTTTCCCAAATTCCGTAATAGTGTATAATCAACATGCCTAAAGAGCCGGAGGATCTGAGGGCGCTGGCCCAATAGATCAGTGTGAACCGGCCCACTTGTTAGCATGAATATTTTTACAAAGGTGCAAGAGTTGCTATCGTTCAAATATATGAAAATTCCTCAAAAGGACCACATTTTGTAAAAGAGAGGAACATTGCTTTCTTTCCACTCAATTGTTTTCTTTTCTTTTTCGCGAATTTTTTCCCACTCATTCTAGGTGTACACTGAACGAGAAAAAGGGGAAAAGAAAAGTATTAGACGATAAAAAAAAAGAAATTTTAACATTTATTTTGTTTATCTGTAAATTGTAATAGACTTTTAATACGAGTGGTTTAGAAATCAATTCTTATTAATTGTATGTAATCGGCCTTTAACCTCCTTTAAAAAGAACAATTTAATATTTATCCGCAGCACAAAAACTTTTATTATATGACTTGGGATTCGCAATTCGAGCAATAAAATAACATTTTATAAATATACGAAATGAGATTGGTTTTAAAATTTCGTTTCCTCGAGTAGTTGACCAAACGAAAAAAAAAAAAGAAAAAACGAAAATGGGAAAAAAGA
Source organism: Cordia subcordata (assembly GCA_028554755.1). Taxonomy (NCBI): domain Eukaryota; kingdom Viridiplantae; phylum Streptophyta; class Magnoliopsida; order Boraginales; family Cordiaceae; genus Cordia; species Cordia subcordata. The sequence continues at coordinate 321,036 of JAPTOF010000035.1, forward strand.
AAAAGAAGGAAAGTTTCTAGAAGGCTTTTTTTTATTGGAGAAAGAAGCCCAAGTCGGCTAAGACCCCCGCCCACCGTATTCCCCAAGCCATAACCAATCCAAATTAAACCAAACCAGGGTGCGGTAAGAAGAGTGGAGCCGCGTGCCCACCTTTTTCTATAAACCCAAAGGCTCACCCTCACACACCCACACACCCAGAGAGAGAGAGAGAGAGAGAGAGAGAGAGAGAGAGAGAATCTACATCCTAACTTTTTCAGTTGGTTGATCAATCGGAGGTAGTAGTAGGCGTTGAGGATAATCGGATATGGCGACAAAGAAGAGCGTTGGATCACTGAAGGAAGCTGATCTCAAGGGCAAGAGAGTGTTTGTTCGCGTGGATCTCAACGTTCCCTTGGACGACAACTTCAGCATCACCGATGATACGAGGATCCGAGCTGCCGTTCCCACCATCAAGTACTTGTTAGGTCACGGCGCTAAAGTCATCCTCTCTTCCCACCTCGTACGCTCTCCTCTCCCCCCCCCCCCCTTCCTTTCTTCTTTTATTTCGATCTCCTCTTTTGTCTGTTTTATTCTAGTCCACTTCTTTCGTTTGTTTTGAATCTGTTGCTGTTGTTATTATTATTATTATGATGCGATTTAGAACTATTTACCTTATTTCTTCATGCCCACATCATCACACATTTAATGTTCTTTACTTCTCCTAGTATGTTTTAGTTTAGGATCTGTTATGACAACCTAGGAGAGTCGCTTGAAGAAGTGGCGTTAATGACCTGTTTGGATTGGCTTTTTATCCCAATGTATATTCGTTTTACTATTTTATTTTATATAAAAAATCTGTGCTTTGTCTTTGATGCGTTACCAGTAACTTGTATTTTTTCTCAATATACACGCCATTCCTCTGTTCCTTTATTTTGATTTCATCTATCGTCGGTCTTCTAGACTACTTCAAATGTTTGTTTGTTTTTATATCTATTACTGTAATGCAATATTGAACAATTTATCATATTCTCCATGCGCAGAGCATCACACATAGAATGTTCTTTACTTCTCCTATTGTATTTTATTTTAGAATCTGTTATGACAAGTTAGGAGAGTCGCAAGAAGAAGTAGGCTAGTGGCCCATCTGGATTGGATTAGGGGACCTTTTGGATTGGCATTTCTTTTGATAGATGTTTGAATTGAGTTTTAGATAAAGGCTGAAACTCATGCATAAGAATTCAAACTTGATCTTGACCCCTACACATTTATTTCTTTTCACAATCTGCTTCTTGGTTGCCCAATAGTTAATTTGAAAAATCTTAAGATGATAAAGAGTGTTATTTGCCTTGCCAATGGTTTCTTTGATGCGTTACCAGTGACATGTATTTTAGTTTCTTGCCTATTTTTGTTAACTTCAGCTTTTCTTCTTGTTTATGAATGCTTTATTGATTAATAGTGGATAGGATGACCAAAATAATTGATTGAACTCTGGTGTTTGCTCAGGGTCGTCCAAAAGGTGTGACACCAAAGTACAGCTTGAAGCCTCTTGTGCCTAGATTGTCCGAGCTCCTTGGGGTCGAGGTATCTCTCTTTGTAATTTTGGCATTTAATAATCGTATCAGCCTAAAGAATATGGATATGGATCATGGTTGAATTGATTACAAAAGCCAAATGAATCTTTCTAGTCTTTCGAATATCTATCACAGGTCAGATACTTTATTATCTATCTCTAGGCCCTTCTCTCACCATGAATATCTGAATTTGATAGGTCAAGATGGCTGATGATTGTATTGGTGAAGAAGTTGAGAAGTTGGTGGCTGGATTACCAGAAGGAGGTGTCTTGCTTTTAGAGAACGTTAGGTTCTACAAAGAGGAGGAGAAGAATGAGCCCGAATTTGCGAAGAAGCTCGCCTCCCTTGCAGACTTGTATGTTAATGATGCATTTGGGACTGCGCATAGAGCACATGCTTCTACTGAAGGTGTGGCCAAATACTTGAAGCCTGCTGTTGCTGGATTCCTCATGCAGAAGGTTTGTTACCTTATGATTTTATCTCATCTATGCTTGTGGGGTATGTACTTTGTGTAATATTTGCAATATGATATAGAGAAACATTGTGAACTAAATAACCATAAGATTGTATAAAGCATTTTTCTCATTGTGTAACTTGGCATCGAAACTATGAAAATTTTCACTTGAGTTCCGTTACATTTTCTGACACCCTTCAGACTGTGTCATGGTATTAGAATTCTGTTTGAGCTTTTTGCTTAATCTGTGTCTTCTTTGTTCTTCAGGAACTTGACTATCTAGTTGGAGCTGTGTCTAATCCGAAGAAGCCATTTGCTGCAATTGTTGGTGGCTCAAAGGTGTCAACCAAAATCGGCGTGATCGAACAACTATTAGCAAAGGTTGATCTACTCTTGTTGGGTGGAGGGATGATCTTTACCTTCTACAAGGCCCAAGGGCACTCTGTTGGATCATCCCTTGTGGAGGAGGATAAGCTCGATCTCGCGACGTCACTCCTTGAGAAGGCTAAAGCCAAAGGGGTGTCTCTGCTGCTTCCAACCGATGTAGTTATTGCTGACAAGTTTGCCGCGGATGCCAACAGCAAGGTTACCGTTGCATGAACCTTTTAAGTAGACTAACAGAAGCTCAAAAGATTAGTACTTGATTTGGTACATTGACATATTCCTTGGATTGTGTTTGCAGGTAGTTCCAGCATCTCAAATCCCTGATGGTTGGATGGGATTGGATATTGGCCCCGACACTATCAAGTCATTTGGTGAAGCTCTAGATACTACAAAAACAATCATTTGGAATGGACCTATGGGGGTGTTTGAGTTTGACAAGTTTGCTGCCGGAACTGAGGTATGCTGACGCTTTACGTGCACTCATTTTCTAGCAAGCTTGGCTTCAGTATTATGTGAAATTGATGGTTGGTTTTGTGTATATCTTTGGCAGGCTATAGCCAAGAAATTGGCAGAGCTGAGCGGGAAAGGGGTGACAACAATCATTGGAGGAGGAGACTCTGTTGCAGCTGTGGAAAAGGTGGGGCTTGCGGACAAGATGAGCCACATTTCTACAGGAGGAGGTGCCAGCTTGGAGCTTCTCGAGGGCAAGCAGCTCCCAGGTGTTCTTGCCCTTGATGATGCTTAAACAAAGTGGGAGTTTTACCATGTCCCCTTCCAGTTACCCTCTTTTGCTGCTTTGTTGTCTTGTCTAGTTTTGACTAGAAATTATAGATGGGATTTGAATAAATAAGCCTCCGGACTTGATGATCGGGAGCTCTATGTTGAAGATGAGAGTTATTATTATTAGTTGGTTGTCCTTTTTCTTATGAACGATTGACACTAACGGGCGGAGGCAAGGGGGGGTTAGGAGGGAGCACAATGACTTGAATATAAAAAGGGGGCTTACCCCTCATAGGAGGGTAAGCCAGGATAGGAGGGGGGGGGCAGACCCGTAGCCCAAGGGTCCGCCGGCTTCATAACATCTCCCCCCCCCTGATGACACATGTCGACTCTTTATTGGTTGATTTTGACGTTCCCATATCACCCAGATAAGTTTGCGTGCAGGGATCGTAACTTAGAGTTTCATGATGGAAATATTGATATTAGAGCTGGGAACTTTATCCAGTCCAGCCAAGTACGCGGTTCATCCATGTCTGACCCACAGTCTTGTATTATTCATGCTATCATCCTTGCCACTTTGCGGTTTTCGGTGTGCAGTTATTTGTCCATGCTAGTTCATCTCTGTGTTACCTCGTGGTGGTTACAGCCCCTCTTTATCGTAGTTTTTGATCCTTGTTGCAGTCAATCCCAGGTTATATTCATCAGGTGTAAGAAACAGTGCCTAATGCGGATGACTGTACGTATAGGCATGCCAATGCTGTAACAAAATTGATATTCTTGCAGTAGATAGATATCTTCACAATCTACACGTTGTCGTAATCTTCCTTATATAATATATAAGTTAATCAACTTTTGTCAAGATGAAGGGAGGAGGTTTTATTAAAGAAACAATAGATAGGAATTCGCATTCCACAAATAGCTTAGGAGCCAGGCGGATCATCTAGAATCAATATAAATTCACGTGGCTCTAGAAATCAACATAATTAATGTCGCTCTATGTATTCGCGGATGGATGCAGATTTTGCATATTTGACTATGATAATCTTATAAAACCATTGTTTTTTTTTTATTTGGCATTAACTTGGAACCACATGCATTTAAAGCGCAATGTTCAATTTAATATAATAACAAGCATTTTTGTTACTTTTTTATAAACGCATTCCGTATATTTTCACATCTGGGATTTACATATACAGCACGTATCAATATTAAGGGGGGAGTTTTGGGGACATTGGATTCTCACCAATGTTTGCGTTACTCAAATCGACATTCTCGCTTCTGCTTCGTCCACCACTGCTCACGCAGAGGCTTCTCTCTAAGGCGGAATGCTCCCCTACCGATGTATTTTTACGTTCCACAGCTTTGGCATATTGCTTAGCCTCAATTTTTCATTTTCCCTTACTAGGTCTTTTCTATCCGTTGAAGTTAATGAAAAAGTTAACTATCTTTATGTACTACCATTTTATACCCTTAACGAGACAAAAAACATATGCAAACATACTTTTTATTTTTTTTTCAATTTTTTGAGTGAACTGAAAAAATGTATCAATAATGCAATTAAATAGTTTTTTTTTAATTTACGAAACTTCTAATTAAGTTGTCAATATTGATCTTCTATACGGTTCTATGCAGAATGTATTAATTTTAGAAAAGGCAAAATAGTGCAATTAGTTTTATTTTATTTGGTCGGGAAATAATGCATTTATTCTGAACCAGGAAGGTTATTACTACAAGAACTTGAGACCAAATTACTCATGAAAATTATTTCAGTTGCCCCTCCTATATTGCAATCGCAATACTATCTAAAAATATGGTTTATAGCACTTTAAAGTTAATTTAAAATACGTACACATTTAGAGATAATCGAATCTGGCAACAGCCCTTTTGAAGAAAAATTTCATATGTTAATATGTTATCAGCCCTTCGTTGCTTATCACTTGTCTTCCAACATTGAACCCATTCCAATAACTTGTTAACCAGTGCTATATTTTATATGAGTACTCTACTTTTGTTTGGGAACATTTCGTTTTCAACTTCCCGGGGTGAGGGGAGGGGGATATGGCGTAGGATTTAGTATATCCAATTTTTTGTTACGAAAAAAAAAAAGTCCTCATATAAAATATAATATTTCATAATTTTTGCATTTAGTACTACGTAATTTGCATGCCATTCATTGCAAAGCCGAGGCAAGTAAGAGCATTTTAAAGTAATAATAAAAATTTATATTTTTATCACCAAATAAAGTAGTGAATGAACCATGAAAAAAAAAATAAACGGTTAAAGAATTTGTCATGTCATTTGTCTCGTTAAGATTTAAGGGTATAAATGGTATTTTGCGAAGGAAGTTAATTGTTTCGGTTAAGTTTAGCGAATATAGGATTTATAGAAGGGGAAAACAAAGAAGCGAGGGACCCATTTGGTCTAATACTTAAAAACAAGGGAACTAAATATCTTTTCTCCTATTATTTGTTCGAAATTTTCATTTTATCACGACGATGCATATGTATACCATTTTTCCTTTTGGCCAGAGAAAAAGAAAATTACTTATCATGGTCGTTGAAGGGCCACATGCGTGAAGTCTCGGAACTTCATGAGAATGATAGGAAAATGATGGACACTTTAGATGGAAATTGTCCACAGTTTATAATGATTTTTTTATAAAATTTTGTAGGAGTATTTATTTATTTGTGAGTTGACTGAAATTTTCTTTTAACAACGCTGAGTTGATGATGTCAGTAGAATATCTTAACTAGCTGACCATATTTGCAGTTGTAGGTGGGATTGAGTAATCGAATATGTAAAAGTACTGGCTGGAACTGAATTCTCATCCACTTAAATAATGGAATCTTTTGGTTATGATTTGGGTTATGATCCAAAATAAACAAATTGTAGAAGGCGGCAAAAGCATAATCCAAACAAAATACACGGCAAAGGAAGGCCCATAAATGAAAAGGCCCGTAGTTTGGGCCCACCTTGGGTCTATATATAAACCAAGCTGAAACCAACTGTTTTTGGCGGTTTTGGTTGATTGAATCCACCCCAAAAACGCTCCAACCGGAGAGTACACGTACTCCTTCACCTCCACCATCTTCACCATCACGACAACAACAAGAAAACCACAGAAGCTTCGTTCATCTTGCTTGTCCATTTCTTTCCCATTATTTTGTTAAGGAAGATGAAGATCTTGGTTTTCTCAGTTGTTGCTGCTCTTTCAATCATCGCATTCTCTCTTGGAGGTGAAACGGAGAACTTCTCCGAGCACAACGGACTCGAGTCCCCGGCCGACTACCGCTACGATTTCTACAGCGACTCGTGTCCCCAAGCTGAGGAGATCGTTTGGGATTCAATGAACAAGATCCTTCTCCAGCACAACGCCGCCCCTGCTCAGCTTCTGCGCCTTCTTTTTCATGATTGTTTCATTGAGGTAATCACTCCCTCTCTCTCTCTTAACTTTCTTTTTTGGTTATTGCTTCCTGTTTCATCTCATTTTTCGCTTTTCTAGCTTGCTTTCTTGATTATGCCCTTTCTTGCTTAACGTTTCCATTCACTATTGCCACATTCTTGATCATTTTTTCCTATTTAGATGATTCCTTCTTGATGCTTTTCATTGCTTCATATAGGTACTAGGTATTACATTCTTGATTATTTTCCCATTTTCTTGATGATACATTCTTCATGCTATTTACTGATTCATGTTTGATCTCGATTAACTTGCTACGCTTGTGATTAAGCTCTTTGTTGCTTAATGTTTAATGCACTTCACTGAACTCTTGATTCTCTCTATTGCTTAATGTCTCACTCTCTGATGCTTTAGTTGGCCATGGTTAACTTGACCATCTTTTCGTTTTCTCGTCTTTTGCCCATTATAATATATTATCAAGTAGTTCGTGCCCTTCGTTTTCCATTATTTGGATTCTGCAATATGAATCTCTGATGATATTTAAGTCTTATCGGCTGATTGTATTTTCATTCGAATACATACACGAACACGCGTATGAATAGACTGATACTACTTTTTATTTTTTTTCGTGTTTACTGCTCGTTCTCTACTTAAACATTGCATTCTTGATGCTTTTGTTGCTTTACATAGGTATTGCATACTACACTCCTCATCATTTCCCCATTTTCTTGACAATACATTCTTTACGGTCTTTATTGCTTCATGTTTCGCCTCTATTAGTTTTGCTATGTTTCTGATTAAGCTCGTTATTGCTTAATGTTTTAATTCACAACACTGCACTCTTACATGTCTCTGTGTGTGTGTGTGTGTGTGTGTGTGTGTGTCCAAGCAATGCCGAAAGACTCCCATGCCTTTGCATGTGCGCTTTGCAATTCACTTAGCCTCTGGTTACACTTCCACTGGTTGCTTTTAATTCATATCTTATCAAGTTATCGTTGCCTATGACTTTGTTGCCTCGATCATGTTTTCCCTTTTTCTTTTTTCAGATTTCTGCTTACGAATAATATATTACCTAGTTGGTCGTGTCCTCTGCTTTTCATTATTTGGATTCTCCAAAATGAGATTTCTTGTTTCTGATGATGATAAAAGTCTTACTTCCTGATTATATTTTTGTCAGAATACATACACACGTGTATGAGTAGACTGCTACCGGTGTTGCAGATTTTCACCATCTGTTTGTTATTTGAAAACAGAGTTGTTCTATTTTTCAACGGTGTATTTTAGTATAGTCCTCATATTCTTCTTAATGTGAATATTCAAAGATAATAACTCTGATGATGTTTAAGTCTTATTGGCTGATTGTATTTTCATTAGCATACATATATAAAAATGTGTATGAATAGACTGCTACTAGTGTTGCAGATGTTTGCCTTATGTTTGTTCTATGAAAACAGAGTTATCCTATTCCTTAGTGGTTTACTTTTGTTAGTGTCCTCATATTCTTCTTTATGTGAACATTCAATGATATAACTATGTTGGAAATTCTTGTCCTGTAGGGGTGTGACGCATCTGTTCTTTTGAACACATCAAGCAGTAGTGGGGCTTCAACAGTTGAACGCCAGGCCATCCCCAACAGAACCCTCAAAGGTTTCCAATTTATTGATATGATAAAGGAGGAGCTTGAGCAAATCTGTCCAGGCGTAGTGTCATGTTCCGACGTCCTAGCGCTCGCCACCAGAGATGGAATTGCCTTGGTACGACTACCAATATTATATTTTCTGTTGCCTGCTTTTCTTTTTGGTTATTTGATATTGGTCTAGTTTTATCTCGTTCTCTAACAATCTGTGCTATTCTTGGCACTTTTCTTTTACTGAAACTGTGGTAATTACACAAACATGATCATTGCACACACAAATTAAAGAAAGCTAGCTGGTGTTGGAAGGGTTATTGCAAATATAGAGCTTCAGTTTTATGTTAGCATGGCCAAACTATTATTTTGCCAAACCTGATATGATTTTTCCCTTAACTCCAACTGCCAATTAACAGCAGGACATATGTCATGAGATGCTTTTCCATTAGCTTGCACCTTAAAAGTTTATATAGGTTATACATGTGGTTGCTGGTGCAAGCCATTCTTTGATTCAGACTCTTCTTCTCCATGATCTTGCTTTCCTCGAGTCTTCTCATGTAATTCCTGATCTGCCTGCTTTGCAGTCCGGTGGACTGTATTATCCTGTGTTCACAGGAAGACGGGACAGTAACGAGTCCTATTTCAACAGAGCCACAGCTGAGATTCCTAGGCCGAATGGGAATATCTCGGAAACCCTTCGGTTGTTTTCACTGAGAGGATTTGATGCAAGGGAAACAGTGGCTCTTCTTGGTACTTCTCCCTTTGCTTCTCTTGCTTCTTTCTGATCAACACTACAATGACTGGAGCAGGAACTTCTGTTCTAATTTCTTCATTTCTTTTTCCTTTCAACTGAAGGGGGACATAACATTGGCCATATCAGTTGTGATTTTATTCGTCCAAGACTTGAGAATTTCATGGGAACTGGGCAGCCAGATAGATCTATATCTTCTGATTTCCTCAAGGAGTTGAGAGACAGGTGCGGAGAAACTCACACCAATGCCAAAAACAGAGTTCCATCTCTGAGATCAAGAAGGATGCTTAAAGGGACGAAGGGCTTGAGCTACATGCAGGGGCTTTCTTCTTCCGTTGCATCTGGGAATGAATTTGGCTCCAGTTACTTTAAGAGCTTGGTCCAAGGAAGAGGTTTGCTTTTTGCGGATCAGCAACTAATGGAAAATGAGCTTACTGCTAAAGCTGTGCTGGATTATGCTGAAGATGGAGCCAAGTTCAAGGCTGATTTCGCCCAGGTCATGATCAAACTTTCAGACCTGGGTGTTCTAACTGGAACCCAAGGGAAGTGCGACGCCAATGCTCTAAATCTCTGAGTTCTGCATAAGGGACAGCCAGTTGGGGAAGAGAGGCCTCCAAAGAAGCAATCTGTTATAAATTTCAATTTGTCTAACAGGAACAATTTATCCTTGTTTGCCTTGCTCCTTAAATGATCACTATTCTTAGGCAAATACAGTTAATATGAACCCTGGATGTTATGCTATTAAGCATTGTTTTAGGCTCCTTCTATCTCGTTTCTGCTGTTATTGCTAAGTATATATCTTCTGTCTTTGCATGCATAATTACGTGGTTCTGTTCACATTTGATCAAGAGCATGTATGACATTATACCGGCAATTTTGTCATCCAGCTCAGGTTTTTCTTTTATCCTTTGGACCTTTATGCTTTTTTAAAACCCAAGTAGGCAATGTTTCTAACTTTTGGTTCTTGTTTCCATCTTTGATTCGCATACACCAATATCTGCGTCATGACAAGGTTATATGCTTCATCTGTTTTTGTTTATGGATTTAACAACATGGCAAGTTATAAAGACACACCTTTTCGACCAAAAAAATAAAATAAAATAAGATAAAGACAGACCTTCAAATATAATAGCATGTGACAACCAAAACAAGATAATATATGTTTCATCTGTTTTTGTATCTGGGATTCACCTTTTTGACCAAAAAAGTAAAATAAAATAAAATGAAGACATACCTTCAAATATAATAGCTTGTAACAACAAAAACAAGATAATATATTGCAATGCAACGATCGCCATGGGCCTTGAACCCACAATCTCCCGCTCCAGAGGAGAGCGCCTTATCCATTAGGCCACACGATCTTCGCAATAGATTGAATGATTTGAAACGTATCAGGAAATTCAATGAGTTCTTTTGGGCAAACCAAATTTCCAATTCCTTCAGGGTACAAATTATTAGTTCAGCAAGGGGAGGCGGTGGAACCGGCCCAGTTACAACGTAAGCACCCAATATTGAAATTTCTCTCCACCCAATTAACCTGTCCATTGGCAACCCTCTTAATATGATTAAAATGGATCAGATTCATTCCATTTGCAACCTTCAAGATATCCCCGATCATGGGTTCTAATTTTCAGTCCACGGAATACATAGAGAGAATGCATTAAGGACTATTAAGGCATCACTCTCAATGACTATATTGTCGAGACTTTATTGCTTGGTGAAGATGTAGGCTTTACACAGTGTTAATGCTTTGACTTCAACAATTGAAGAGTAATAGATTCCACTTGCAACACCATCTAAGAGCTATCCTCTACATTACGGATGATAATAGTAACTGAACCACAATCAGGAGGAATACATATCCTATGGGTAGCCCATCTAAGGTGGATTCCATAGGATTTGCGTATGACTCAATTAGGGTAAGGTGGAGTCTTTTTCCCTAACCCCAGTACAAGGGCGAGTAGGGTAGGGGTTTAATAACCCCGCCTTGATATATTTGCGTATATATATATTTTTATTTTATTTATCTAACTACAAAGACTTATTTATTTGACTATATTAATGAAATTCTTTTTGATTTAATGGTAAAATTTTTTTATACAACTTTAACGAGCAAAGTTCAATTCTCCTTAGCGTCCCTATGCTATGTTTTTGTGTGAGGATTCATTTGTGTTATTATTTTAACAAATTAGGATTTTAATCTGATTTTACCTTAATGTACTACTTTGTTGACCTTGTTGATTGGTGTTCCATTACAAACAATATACACACATTATCCAAACTAGACACTGCACATATTATACACACTACACACATTAGACACACCACACGCACAATGTAATACATACTATAGATACCACGCACATTATACATTACACACACAACATGCACTACATGCATCACACACTACATGCATTACACATACTATACACTATACACATTCACACACTATACATATATAATCTACATATATATGTAGTTCAGAGTAGTATATGTAATATATTAGTAATGTCTGTAGTATGAGTAGTGTGTTAATACATGTCTAATGTGTGTAATGTTTCTCAAATGTGTAATGCGTGGAGTGTAGTATGTGTAATGTGTCTCGTATGCATATCATTTATAGTATGTGGTGTGTGCAATGTGTGTTGTATATGTAGTATGTGCAGTACATAGCGTGTATAATGTATGTATATTGAGCAAACCTAGATAATATTGACACTATATTGTATAGATATACTTATCTCTTAATGAACCAAATAAGAAAAATTGAAGAGCAATTTAGATTTTTTAAGAAAACACTTTTTTTAAAAAATAAAAAGTCACTTGCTTTTGAATTATTTAGATTAACTTGGGTGAATTACTCAACTTCCCCTTATGATTTGACAAATATCCACAATAATACCTTGTGGTTAGAAAATTAGCTAAGTCAACCCCTGTAGTTTTAATGATGGTGCACATAGACCCCCTCAGTTAATTTTTTCGTCTAAAATAACGTGTTTTGACGTGCACGGGAGGCTTATGCAATTTTGCTTTGTTTTTTCATAATAAATATATTAAATAAACTTTTCTATCTTTAATTTGTTAAAAAAATAAAAAAAGCAAATAAATTAAAAAAAAAGGACAAAAACCCCTACCACCATAGCCCAGCCCCAGCCACCCCCAGCCCACCAGCCCCCACCAGCCCTGCCACCCCCACCTATAGATAAATAATAAAAAAAATTTGACAAGTAATAGATATTGGAAAGATGAGAATTAAAAGAATCGGTTTGCGTGGCTTGTGGAAACGATTCAACTCCCTATAATGCCAAAATTACCAACCAAAAAAAAGTATTCTAAAACGCTACTACTACTGCTTTCCGTCGATCACGTTTATTAATCTTGAGAATAACAAAATAAATAAATAAAGGAGAAAAAGTTCGAACATTCCAAAACTGAATGGCTGACAAGAATCAATTAGAGTTGCCGTTGGTAATACCATCCCTCCCTATTGGAGCACTAGAAGGTCCGAACAAGAAGGTTTTTTTGGGAAATCTTGCATAAGATCCTCAAAGGAAGTTTTCTCCATCGATTGCCATATATATTTGTTCACCGTGACCGCCCCTCTCTGAATTGGAGCATCCATCTTCCTCGTCCTTGGGGCACCACTTGAAGAACCTAGATCCCTCATGTTGGATTGTTGTCCGTTCTTTTTCTTCCCGGCCTTGCCTCGTTAACTCTCCTCCCTCGACCCTCAACCATTTCTTTCCTTACTGGCTCCAAGGATTTCTCGACTCACTCTTTGTGCTAGCATCCAAAAGCCAAAATTACCAACCAAAAAAAAAGTATTGTAAAACGCTACTACGGCTACTTTCCATAGACCAGGTTTATTAATCTTGAAAATAACATAATAAATAAAAGGAAAAAGTTCGAACATACCGAAATTAAATGGCTCACGAGAAATAATTAGGGCAGCCGCTGATAATACCATCCCTATTGGAGCACTAGGAGGCCTGAACAAGAAGGTTTTTTTGGCAAAAACCAAAAAAGCTACGCGAATTCGTGCACTTCTTCCTGTTCAGACGCCCTAGCGCTATCAATAGGGAAGCTATCGACGAAACTCAAACATTGAAGAAAGCCCCAAACTCTGAATGGGAGGACGTTAGGAATTAGTCTTCTGTATTTATAGCCCTCATAAGCCTTTCAGTTCTTCTGGGATTCTTCGCCAGCTAGGTATCCAATTAACAAACAATAGGAAACTTGTTTAAGTTGGTAGTATAAATAGAAAATAACGTGACGCAGGGATTGGCTTTAAAATTAAAATTGCAGCCTTTTAAATTGGTCATTTAAAATCATAAAACACTGTCACTTTTGGTATTCGGGTTTTGGGATCTATTTGGGTTCAAGTTTTGATTTCTGATTTTTTTTGTTATTGTTAAATATATATAGTGCTGAGTTTGTACTAAATTCAAAAATAGATAGAGTCGTTAAATTGTTATTTACTAATTTAGATAAGATTTAATGCACTTAAATTACAATTATTTAATTCAAATAATTATTAGATTATTTCAAATTACATGAAAAACTTTTATAAAAGATGAAAGAATTAAAAAAAAAATAGGTTCTTGGGTGCAACAGGTCTATCATATTTTTCCGTCCTAAAAAGAATGACGTGCCCTTTTCCCCTTTTTGTTTTGCTTCTCCGTTAACCAAGCTTTTGGCTTTCACCTAAGAGTGGAAAGTGATTCGAATTTTTAATTTTCGAGTTTATGTTTTAGAGCTTCTAGAGGAGAAGAAAACAATTCAATTTGGTGTTTCAAATTATAAAACCCGACTAGAATTAAGATATTCAAGTTTGGTGGTCTTGAATTTACGTCCCTTTTTTACATCTCTTTGTTCGTTTAACTCTTGTTGTGCTAAGTGCGATTTTGAAATTCAGCAATAGATGTAGAAAGTTCAACAAGAATAAAATTTAAATGGTTAAATTCATCTAAATTTCAACCATCTAAGTTGAAACAACTGCAATGTCATTTCAAATTACATTAAAAGTACTTATAAAAATAAAAATAAACTTCGGCCCATGTGAACTTTACGTTTGAAATCTGAAATCTCAAATCGAATCGGATTCGATAAAGTCTAAAAGAAAATATTACGACTTTTGAACTGTTGCAAGATATAACAAAACATTTTGAAAACTATCACAATCGTTTTGAGGAAGGACAGAAGCTCTCCTAGAATGCCTAATGCGTTCTAGAAAGCAAAGGGTTTTAAGAACGTTGTTGGCGTTGTACAAGACTTATCACTCAACCAATCAAATAGAAAAAATGAAAGACTTGTTTAGATTTTTTTAAGGAAAAAATTATGAAAGATCACATGTTTCTGGATTATTTAGATTAACATTCAAAAAGTAATCGAGCTCTAAAATGGGTGCCCTTTTAATAAAGTTAGATATTTGGGCTCTTTTAAAAAAAAAAAAATTAGAAACACGTTATAGAGGTATGGATTGGCTTTAAAAAATTGCAGCTTTCAAAACAGTTTAAAAGGGATTTTTTCTAAACATTGAAAATATAAAATTTCCTAAAAGAAGATTTATTATTCATTAAAAAAATTAAATAACTGTGATTAAGCCAATCCCAAAATTCACGCATGGGGTAGAGTTCAGCAGAGTTTGGGTTTGTGTTGATTTGCGATGATGATTGAAGAGGTGGATTTTGGATTGTAGTGTGAGAGTTTTGTGGAAACACGGAAGCCAGAGTTGCTGTGGTGCTAGAGTTTCGATTATGCCCAAATTCATAAGTGGAACGCAACATTAAATCTGGGGTTTGGTTTGACTTACAAAAAGAATTTCGTATAATAAAAAAATACTTTTTCAAAGAATTTTTATATTTTTAATTTTGAAAGAGAAATCCGACTTTGTTAAGTCAATTTGTACGTCTCTCAAAATTTTTCTTTTTGTGTAATTATAATAAAATTTTCCATTATTCTACCTTAAAAGTACTTTTATTAGGACGAATTACATATAACTTTTCAAAAGAATTGTTAACTGAAATATTTCTCGCCCGGGAGTTTAGACAATCTAGAATCTAGACACAAGAGGCTTCAAGTAGCGTATCACGCCTTTTTTGACGAACACCAAAATGAAATTCAATGAATTAATTTCTATTGCTTAGATCATCCTATCCAATATTAATCAATAAAGTGTTCACATATAAAGACCAAGAAAAGCAAAAGTGAGAGAAGTTGGTCAAAAAATACAAATGCATGTCGCTGGTGACGCAAGGAACCGTTCAAAACCTGAACAAAATATTTAAATCAAAATAAAACTTGTCATAAAAAATTTGAAAAATAAAATACAATAGGAAAAGCGAAGAAGATTAGACGTATGATACTAAATTCTGCTATATCTCATCATCCCAAGCTCTTCTTTCTGGCCATATCCTCCATCCTCCTCGAATCCTAACCCTACCACTATGGCCTCATTTGCAAATTTAGGATCATTCTTCGCCTCTACATTCTCTAAACGCAAAACACCTCATTCGGCCAATCCCGCAACCAACTTCTCAACGTCTTCACCAATACAATCCCTAACTAGCCATCTTGCCCCGATGAGTACAAATATTTGCGGTGCGTATAACAGATAAATAATAAAAAAAATTTGACAAGTAATAGATATTGGAAAGATGAGAATTAAAAGAATCGGTTTGCGTGGCTTGTGGAAACGATTCAACTCCATATAATGCCAAAATTACCAACCAAAAAAGTATTCTAAAACGCTACTACTCTGCTGCTTTCCGTCGATCACGTTTATTAATCTTGAGAATAACAAAATAAATAAATAAAGGAGAAAAAGTTCGAACATTCCAAAACTGAATGGCTGACAAGAATCCATTAGAGTTGCCGTTGGTAATACCATCCCTCCCTATTGGAGCCCTAGAAGGTCCGAACAAGAAGGTTTTTTTGGGAAATCTTGCATAAGATCCTCAAAGGAAGTTTTCTCCATCGATTGCCATATATATTTGTTCACCGTGACCTGCCCCTCTCGAATTGGAGCATCCATCTTCCTCGTCCTTGGGGCACCACTTGAAGAACCTAGATCCTCATGTTGGATTGTTGTCCGTTCTTTTCTTCCCGGCCTTGCCTCGTTAACTCTCCTCCCTCGACCCTCAACCATTTCTTTCCTTACTGGCTCCGCAAGGATTTCTCGACTCACTCTTTGTGCTAGCATCCAAAAGCCAAAATTACCAACCAAAAAAAAAAAAAGTATTGTAAAACGCTACTACGGCTACTTTCCATAGACCAGGTTTATTAATCTTGAAAATAACATAATAAATAAAAGGGAAAAAGTTCGAACATACCGAAATTAAATGGCTCACGAGAAATAATTAGGGCAGCCGCTGATAATACCATCCCTATTGGAGCACTAGGAGGCCTGAACAAGAAGGTTTTTTTGGCAAAAACCAAAAAAGCTACGCGAATTCGTGCACTTCTTCCTGTTCAGACGCCCTAGCGCTATCAATAGGGAAGCTATCGACGAAACTCAAACATTGAAGAAAGCCCCAAACTCTGAATGGGAGGACGTTAGGAATTAGTCTTCTGTATTTATAGCCCTCATAAGCCTTTCAGTTCTTCTGGGATTCTTCGCCAGCTAGGTATCCAATTAACAAACAATAGGAAACTTGTTTAAGTTGGTAGTATAAATAGAAAATAACGTGACGCAGGGATTGGCTTTAAAATTAAAATTGCAGCCTTTTAAATTGGTCATTTAAAATCATAAAACACTGTCACTTTTGGTATTCGGGTTTTGGGATCTATTTGGGTTCAAGTTTTGATTTCTGATTTTTTTTTTTTTGTTATTGTTAAATATATATAGTGCTGAGTTTGTACTAAATTCAAAAATAGATAGAGTCGTTAAATTGTTATTTACTAATTTAGATAAGATTTAATGCACTTAAATTACAATTATTTAATTCAAATAATTATTAGATTATTTCAAATTACATGAAAAACTTTTATAAAAGATGAAAGAATTAAAAAAAAAATAGGTTCTTGGGTGCAACAGGTCTATCATATTTTTCCGTCCTAAAAGAATGACGTGCCCTTTTCCCCTTTTTGTTTTGCTTCTCCGTTAACCAAGCTTTTGGCTTTCACCTAAGAGTGGAAAGTGATTCGAATTTTTAATTTTCGAGTTTATGTTTTAGAGCTTCTAGAGGAGAAGAAAACAATTCAATTTGGTGTTTCAAATTATAAAACCCGACTAGAATTAAGATATTCAAGTTTGGTGGTCTTGAATTTACGTCCCTTTTTTACATCTCTTTGTTCGTTTAACTCTTGTTGTGCTAAGTGCGATTTTGAAATTCAGCAATAGATGTAGAAAGTTCAACAAGAATAAAATTTAAATGGTTAAATTCATCTAAATTTCAACCATCTAAGTTGAAACAACTGCAATGTCATTTCAAATTACATTAAAAGTACTTATAAAAATAAAAATAAACTTCGGCCCATGTGAACTTTACGTTTGAAATCTGAAATCTCAAATCGAATCGGATTCGATAAAGTCTAAAAGAAAATATTACGACTTTTGAACTGTTGCAAGATATAACAAAACATTTTGAAAACTCATCAATCGTTTTGAGGAAGGACAGAAGCTCTCCTAGAATGCCTAATGCGTTCTAGAAAGCAAAGGGTTTTAAGAACGTTGTTGGCGTTGTACAAGACTTATCACTCAACCAATCAAATAGAAAAAATGAAAGACTTGTTTAGATTTTTTTAAGGAAAAAAATTATGAAAGATCACATGTTTCTGGATTATTTAGATTAACATTCAAAAAGTAATCGAGCTCTAAAATGGGTGCCCTTTTAATAAAGTTAGATATTTGGGCTCTTTTAAAAAAAAAAAAATTAGAAACACGTTATAGAGGTATGGATTGGCTTTAAAAAATTGCAGCTTTCAAAACAGTTTAAAAGGGATTTTTCTAAACATTGAAAATATAAAATTTCCTAAAAGAAGATTTATTATTCATTAAAAAATTAAATAACTGTGATTAAGCCAATCCCAAAATTCACGCATGGGGTAGAGTTCAGCAGAGTTTGGGTTTGTGTTGATTTGCGATGATGATTGAAGAGGTGGATTTTGGATTGTAGTGTGAGAGTTTTGTGGAAACACGGAAGCCAGAGTTGCTGTGGTGCTAGAGTTTCGATTATGCCCAAATTCATAAGTGGAACGCAACATTAAATCTGGGGTTTGGTTTGACTTACAAAAAGAATTTCGTATAAAAAAAAATACTTTTTCAAAGAATTTTTATATTTTTAATTTTTGAAAGAGAAATCCGACTTTGTTAAGTCAATTTGTACGTCTCTCAAAATTTTTTCTTTTTTGTGTAATTATAATAAAATTTTCCATTATTCTACCTTAAAAGTACTTTTATTAGGACGAATTACATATAACTTTTCAAAAGAATTGTTAACTGAAATATTTCTCGCCCGGGAGTTTAGACAATCTAGAATCTAGACACAAGAGGCTTCAAGTAGCGTATCACGCCTTTTTTGACGAACACCAAAATGAAATTCAATGAATTAATTTCTATTGCTTAGATCATCCTATCCAATATTAATCAATAAAGTGTTCACATATAAAGACCAAGAAAAGCAAAAGTGAGAGAAGTTGGTCAAAAAATACAAATGCATGTCGCTGGTGACGCAAGGAACCGTTCAAAACCTGAACAAAATATTTAAATCAAAATAAAACTTGTCATAAAAAATTTGAAAAATAAAATACAATAGGAAAAGCGAAGAAGATTAGACGTATGATACTAAATTCTGCTATATCTCATCATCCCAAGCTCTTCTTTCTGGCCATATCCTCCATCCTCCTCGAATCCTAACCCTACCACTATGGCCTCATTTGCAAATTTAGGATCATTCTTCGCCTCTACATTCTCTAAACGCAAAACACCTCATTCGGCCAATCCCAACCAACTTCTCAATGTCTTCACCAATACAATCCCTAACTAGCCATCTTGCCCCGATGAGTACAAATATTTGCGGTGCGTATAACAGATAAATAATAAAAAAAATTTGACAAGTAATAGATATTGGAAAGATGAGAATTAAAAGAATCGGTTTGCGTGGCTTGTGGAAACGATTCAACTCCCTATAATGCCAAAATTACCAACCAAAAAAAAGTATTCTAAAACGCTACTACTACGGCTGCTTTCCGTCGATCACGTTTATTAATCTTGAGAATAACAAAATAAATAAATAAAGGAGAAAAAGTTCGAACATTCCAAAACTGAATGGCTGACAAGAATCCATTAGAGTTGCCGTTGGTAATACCATCCCTCCCTATTGGAGCCCTAGAAGGTCCGAACAAGAAGGTTTTTTTGGGAAATCTTGCATAAGATCCTCAAAGGAAGTTTTCTCCATCGATTGCCATATATATTTGTTCACCGTGACCTGCCCCTCTCTGAATTGGAGCATCCATCTTCCTCGTCCTTGGGGCACCACTTGAAGAACCTAGATCCCTCATGTTGGATTGTTGTCCGTTCTTTTCTTCCCGGCCTTGCCTCGTTAACTCTCCTCCCTCGACCCTCAACCATTTCTTTCCTTACTGGCTCCGCAAGGATTTCTCGACTCACTCTTTGTGCTAGCGTCCAAAAGCCAAAATTACCAACCAAAAAAAAAAAAAAGTATTCTAAAACGCTACTACGGCTACTTTCCATAGACCAGGTTTATTAATCTTGAAAATAACATAATAAATAAAAGGGAAAAAGTTCGAACATACCGAAATTAAATGGCTGACGAGAAATAATTAGGGCGACGATAATACCATCCCTATTGGAGCACTAGGAGGCCTGAACAAGAAGGTTTTTTTGGCAAAAACCAAAAAAGCTGCGCGAATTCGTGCACTTCTTCCTGTTCAGACGTCCTAGCGCTATCAATAGGGAAGCTATCGACGAAACTCAAACATTGAAGAAAGCCCCAAACTCTGAATGGGAGGACGTTAGGAATTAGTCTTCTGTATTTATAGCCCTCATAAGCCTTTCAGTTCTTCTGGGATTCTTCGCCAGCTAGGTATCCAATTAACAAACAATAGGAAACTTGTTTAAGTTGGTAGTATAAATAGAAAATAACGTGACGCAGGGATTGGCTTTAAAATTAAAATTGCAGCCTTTTAAATTGGTCATTTAAAATCATAAAACACTGTCACTTTTGGTATTCGGGTTTTGGGATCTATTTGGGTTCAAGTTTTGATTTCTGATTTTTTTTTTTTTGTTATTGTTAAATATATATAGTGCTGAGTTTGTACTAAATTCAAAAATAGATAGAGTCGTTAAATTGTTATTTACTAATTTAGATAAGATTTAATGCACTTAAATTACAATTATTTAATTCAAATAATTATTAGATTATTTCAAATTACATGAAAAACTTTTATAAAAGATGAAAGAATTAAAAAAAAAATAGGTTCTTGGGTGCAACAGGTCTATCATATTTTTCCGTCCTAAAAAGAATGACGTGCCCTTTTCCCCTTTTTGTTTTGCTTCTCCGTTAACCAAGCTTTTGGCTTTCACCTAAGAGTGGAAAGTGATTCGAATTTTTAATTTTCGAGTTTATGTTTTAGAGCCTCTAGAGGAGAAGAAAACAATTCAATTTGGTGTTTCAAATTATAAAACCCGACTAGAATTAAGATATTCAAGTTTGGTGGTCTTGAATTTACGTCCCTTTTTTACATCTCTTTGTTCGTTTAACTCTTGTTGTGCTAAGTGCGATTTTGAAATTCAGCAATAGATGTAGAAAGTTCAACAAGAATAAAATTTAAATGGTTAAATTCATCTAAATTTCAACCATCTAAGTTGAAACAACTGCAATGTCATTTCAAATTACATTAAAAGTACTTATAAAAATAAAAATAAACTTCGGCTCATGTGAACTTTACGTTTGAAATCTGAAATCTCAAATCGAATCGGATTCGATAAAGTCTAAAAGAAAATATTACGACTTTTGAACTGTTGCAAGATATAACAAAACATTTTGAAAACTATCACAATCGTTTTGAGGAAGGACGAAGCTCTCCTAGAATGCCTAATGCGTTCTAGAAAGCAAAGGGTTTTAAGAACGTTGTTGGCGTTGTACAAGACTTATCACTCAACCAATCAAATAGAAAAATGAAAGACTTGTTTAGATTTTTTTAAGGAAAAAAATTATGAAAGATCACATGTTTCTGGATTATTTAGATTAACGTTCAAAAAGTAATCGAGCTCTAAAATGGGTGCCCTTTTAATAAAGTTAGATATTTGGGCTCTTTTAAAAAAAAAAAAATTAGAAACACGTTATAGAGGTATGGATTGGCTTTAAAAAATTGCAGCTTTCAAAACAGTTTAAAAGGGATTTTTTCTAAACATTGAAAATATAAAATTTCCTAAAAGAAGATTTATTATTCATTAAAAAATTAAATAACTGTGATTAAGCCAATCCCAAAATTCACGCATGGGGTAGAGTTCAGCAGAGTTTGCGTTTGTGTTGATTTGCGATGATGATTGAAGAGGTGGATTTTGGATTGTAGTGTGAGAGTTTTGTGGAAACACGGAAGCCAGAGTTTCTGTGGTGCTAGAGTTTCGATTATGCCCAAATTCATAAGTGGAACGCAATATTAAATGTGGGGTTTGGTTTGACTTACAGAAAAGAATTTCGTATAATAAAAAAACTTTTTCAAAGAATTTTTATATTTTTAATTTTTGAAAGAGAAATCCGACTTTGTTAAGTCAATTTGTACGTCTCTCAAAATTTTTCTTTTTGTGTAATTATAATAAAATTTTCCATTATTCTACCTTAAAAGTACTTTTATTAGGACGAATTACATATAACTTTTCAAAAGAATTGTTAACTGAAATATTTCTCGCCGGGAGTTTAGACAATCTAGAATCTAGACACAAGAGGCTTCAAGTAGCGTATCACGCCTTTTTGTGAACACCAAAATGAAATTCAATGAATTAATTTCTATTACTTAGATCATCCTATCCAATATTAATCAATAAAGTGTTCACATATAAAGACCAAGAAAAGCAAAAGTGAGAGAAGTTGGTCAAAAAATACAAATGCATGTCGCTGGTGACGCAAGGAACCGTTCAAAACCTGAACAAAATATTTAAATCAAAATAAAACTTGTCATAAAAAATTTGAAAAATAAAATACAATAGGAAAAGCGAAGAAGATTAGACGTATGATACTAAATTCTGCTATATCTCATCATCCCAAGCTCTTCTTTCTGGCCATATCCTCCATCCTCCTCGAATCCTAACCCTACCACTATGGCCTCATTTGCAAATTTAGGATCATTCTTCGCCTCTACATTCTCTAAACGCAAAACACCTCATTCGGCCAATCCCGCAACCAACTTCTCAACGTCTTCACCAATACAATCCCTAACTAGCCATCTTGCCCCGATGAGTACAAATACTTGCGGTGCGTATAACAGATAAATAATAAAAAAAATTTGACAAGTAATAGATATTGGAAAGATGAGAATTAAAAGAATCGGTTTGCGTGGCTTGTGGAAACGATTCAACTCCCTATAATGCCAAAATTACCAACCAAAAAAAAGTATTCTAAAACGCTACTACTACTGCTGCTTTCCGTCGATCACGTTTATTAATCTTGAGAATAACAAAATAAATAAATAAAGGAGAAAAAGTTCGAACATTCCAAAACTGAATGGCTGACAAGAATCAATTAGAGTTGCCGTTGTTAATACCATCCCTCCCTATTGGAGCCCTAGAAGGTCCGAACAAGAAGGTTTTTTTGGGAAATCTTGCATAAGATCCTCAAAGGAAGTTTTCTCCATCGATTGCCATATATATTTGTTCACCGTGACCTGCCCCTCTCTGAATTGGAGCATCCATCTTCCTCGTCCTTGGGGCACCACTTGAAGAACCTAGATCCCTCATGTTGGATTGTTGTCCGTTCTTTTTCTTCCCGGCCTTGCCTCGTTAACTCTCCTCCCTCGACCCTCAACCATTTCTTTCCTTACTGGCTCCGCAAGGATTTCTCGACTCACTCTTTGTGCTAGCGTCCAAAAGCCAAAATTACCAACCAAAAAAAAAAAGTATTCTAAAACGCTACTACGGCTACTTTCCATAGACCAGGTTTATTAATCTTGAAAATAACATAATAAATAAAAGGAAAAAGTTCGAACATACCGAAATTAAATGGCTGACGAGAAATAATTAGGGCAGCGCGATAATACCATCCCTATTGGAGCACTAGGAGACCTGAACAAGAAGGTTTTTTTGGCAAAAACCAAAAAAGCTGCGCGAATTCGTGCACTTCTTCCTGTTCAGACGTCCTAGCGCTATCAATAGGGAAGCTATCGACGAAGCTCAAACATTGAAGAAAGCCCCAAACTCTGAATGGGAGGACGTTAGGAATTAGTCTTCTGTATTTATAGCCCTCATAAGCCTTTCAGTTCTTCTGGGATTCTTCGCCAGCTAGGTATCCAATTAACAAACAATAGGAAACTTGTTTAAGTTGGTAGTATAAATAGAAAATAACGTGACGCAGGGATTGGCTTTAAAATTAAAATTGCAGCCTTTTAAATTGGTCATTTAAAATCATAAAACACTGTCACTTTTGGTATTCGGGTTTTGGGATCTATTTGGGTTCAAGTTTTGATTTCTGATTTTTTTTTTTTTGTTATTGTTAAATATATATAGTGCTGAGTTTGTACTAAATTCAAAAATAGATAGAGTCGTTAAATTGTTATTTACTAATTTAGATAAGATTTAATGCACTTAAATTACAATTATTTAATTCAAATAATTATTAGATTATTTCAAATTACATGAAAAACTTTTATAAAAGATGAAAGAATTAAAAAAAAAATAGGTTCTTGGGTGCAACAGGTCTATCATATTTTTCCGTCCTAAAAAGAATGACGTGCCCTTTTCCCCTTTTTGTTTTGCTTCTCCGTTAACCAAGCTTTTGGCTTTCACCTAAGAGTGGAAAGTGATTCGAATTTTTAATTTTCGAGTTTATGTTTTAGAGCTCCTAGAGGAGAAGAAAACAATTCAATTTGGTGTTTCAAATTATAAAACCCGACTAGAATTAAGATATTCAAGTTTGGTGGTCTTGAATTTACGTCCCTTTTTTACATCTCTTTGTTCGTTTAACTCTTGTTGTGCTAAGTGCGATTTTGAAATTCAGCAATAGATGTAGAAAGTTCAACAAGAATAAAATTTAAATGGCTAAATTCATCTAAATTTCAACCATCTAAGTTGAAACAACTGCAATGTCATTTCAAATTACATTAAAAGTACTTATAAAAATAAAAATAAACTTCGGCTCATGTGAACTTTACGTTTGAAATCTGAAATCTCAAATCGAATCGGATTCGATAAAGTCTAAAAGAAAATATTACGACTTTTGAACTGTTGCAAGATATAACAAAACATTTTGAAAACTATCACAATCGTTTTGAGGAAGGACGAAGCTCTCCTAGAATGCCTAATGCGTTCTAGAAAGCAAAGGGTTTTAAGAACGTTGTTGGCGTTGTACAAGACTTATCACTCAACCAATCAAATAGAAAAATGAAAGACTTGTTTATATTTTTTTAATGAAAAAAATTATGAAAGATCACATGTTTCTGGATTATTTAGATTAACGTTCAAAAAGTAATCGAGCTCTAAAATGGGTGCCCTTTTAATAAAGTTAGATATTTGGGCTCTTTTAAAAAAAAAAAAATTAGAAACACGTTATAGATGTATGGATTGGCTTTAAAAAATTGCAGCTTTCAAAACAGTTTAAAAGGGATTTTTTCTAAACATTGAAAATATAAAATTTCCTAAAAGAAGATTTATTATTCATTAAAAAAATTAAATAACTGTGATTAAGCCAATCCCAAAATTCACGCATGGGGTAGAGTTCAGCAGAGTTTGCGTTTGTGTTGATTTGCGATGATGATTGAAGAGGTGGATTTTGGATTGTAGTGTGAGAGTTTTGTGGAAACACGGAAGCCAGAGTTTCTGTGGTGCTAGAGTTTCGATTATGCCCAAATTCATAAGTGGAACGCAATATTAAATGTGGGGTTTGGTTTGACTTACAGAAAAGAATTTCGTATAATAAAAAAAAAAACTTTTTCAAAGAATTTTTATATTTTTAATTTTTGAAAGAGAAATCCGACTTTGTTAAGTCAATTTGTACGTCTCTCAAAATTTTTCTTTTTGTGTAATTATAATAAAATTTTCCATTATTCTACCTTAAAAGTACTTTTATTAGGACGAATTACATATAACTTTTCAAAAGAATTGTTAACTGAAATATTTCTCGGGAGTTTAGACAATCTAGAATCTAGACACAAGAGGCTTCAAGTAGCGTATCACGCCTTTTTTGACGAACACCAAAATGAAATTCAATGAATTAATTTCTATTACTTAGATCATCCTATCCAATATTAATCAATAAAGTGTTCACATATAAAGACCAAGAAAAGCGAAAGTGAGAGAAGTTGGTCAAAAAATACAAATGCATGTCGCTGGTGACGCAAGGAACCGTTCAAAACCTGAACAAAATATTTAAATCAAAATAAAACTTGTCATAAAAAATTTGAAAAATAAAATACAATAGGAAAAGCGAAGAAGATTAGACGTATGATACTAAATTCTGCTATATCTCATCATCCCAAGCTCTTCTTTCTGGCCATATCCTCCATCCTCCTCGAATCCTAACCCTACCACTATGGCCTCATTTGCAAATTTAGGATCATTCTTCGCCTCTACATTCTCTAAACGCATAAAACACCTCATTCGCCAATCCCGCAACCAACTTCTCAACGTCTTCACCAATACAATCCCTAACTAGCCATCTTGCCCCGATGAGTCCAAATATTTGCGGTGCGTATAACCGATAAATAATAAAAAAAATTTGACAAGTAATAGATATTGGAAAGATGAGAATTAAAAGAATCGGTTTGCGTGGCTTGTGGAAACGATTCAACTCCCTATAATGCCAAAATTACCAACCAAAAAAAAGTATTCTAAAACGCTACTACTACTGCTGCTTTCCGTCGATCACGTTTATTAATCTTGAGAATAACAAAATAAATAAATAAAGGAGAAAAAGTTCGAACATTCCAAAACTGAATGGCTGACAAGAATCAATTAGAGTTGCCGTTGGTAATACCATCCTCCCTATTGGAGCCCTAGAAGGTCCGAACAAGAAGGTTTTTGGGAAATCTTGCATAAGATCCTCAAAGGAAGTTTTCTCCATCGATTGCCATATATATTTGTTCACCGTGACCTGCCCCTCTCTAAATTGGAGCATCCATCTTCCTCGTCATTGGGGCACCACTTGAAAAACCTAGATCCCTCATGTTTGATTGTTATCCGTTCTTTTCTTCCCGGCCTTGCCTCGTTAACTCTCCTCCCTCGACCCTCAACCATTTCTTTCCTTACTGGCTCCGCAAGGATTTCTCGACTCACTCTTTGTGCTAGCGTCCAAAAGCCAAAATTACCAACCAAAAAAAAAAAGTTTTCTAAAACGCTACTACGGCTACTTTCCATAGACCAGGTTTATTAATCTTGAAAATAACATAATAAATAAAAGTGACAAAGTTCGAACCTACCGAAATTTAATGGCTGACGAGAAATAATGAGGGCAGCCGCTGATAATACCATCCCTATTGGAGCACTAGGAGGCCTGAACAAGAAGGTTTTTTTGGCAAAAACCAAAAGCTGCGCGAATTCGTGCACTTCTTCCTGTTCAGACGTCCTAGCGCTATCAATAGGGAAGCTATCGACGAAACTCAAACATTGAAGAAAGCCCCAAACTCTGAATGGGAGGACGTTAGGAATTAGTCTTCTGTATTTATAGCCCTCATAAGCCTTTCAGTTCTTCTGGGATTCTTCGCCAGCTAGGTATCCAATTAACAAACAATAGGAAACTTGTTTAAGTTGGTAGTATAAATAGAAAATAACGTGACGCAGGGATTGGCTTTAAAATTAAAATTGCAGCCTTTTAAATTGGTCATTTAAAATCATAAAACACTGTCACTTTTGGTATTCGGGTTTTGGGATCTATTTGGGTTCAAGTTTTGATTTCTGATTTTTTTTTTTTTGTTATTGTTAAATATATATAGTGCTGAGTTTGTACTAAATTCAAAAATAGATAGAGTCGTTAAATTGTTATTTACTAATTTAGATAAGATTTAATGCACTTAAATTACAATTATTTAATTCAAATAATTATTAGATTATTTCAAATTACATGAAAAACTTTTATAAAAGATGAAAGAATTAAAAAAAAAATAGGTTCTTGGGTGCAACAGGTCTATCATATTTTTCCGTCCTAAAAAGAATGACGTGCCCTTTTCCCCTTTTTGTTTTGCTTCTCCGTTAACCAAGCTTTTGGCTTTCACCTAAGAGTGGAAAGTGATTCGAATTTTTAATTTTCGAGTTTATGTTTTAGAGCTCCTAGAGGAGAAGAAAACAATTCAATTTGGTGTTTCAAATTATAAAACCCGACTAGAATTAAGATATTCAAGTTTGGTGGTCTTGAATTTACGTCCCTTTTTTACATCTCTTTGTTCGTTTAACTCTTGTTGTGCTAAGTGCGATTTTGAAATTCAGCAATAGATGTAGAAAGTTCAACAAGAATAAAATTTAAATGGCTAAATTCATCTAAATTTCAACCATCTAAGTTGAAACAACTGCAATGTCATTTCAAATTACATTAAAAGTACTTATAAAAATAAAAATAAACTTCGGCTCATGTGAACTTTACGTTTGAAATCTGAAATCTCAAATCGAATCGGATTCGATAAAGTCTAAAAGAAAATATTACGACTTTTGAACTGTTGCAAGATATAACAAAACATTTTGAAAACTCATCACAATCGTTTTGAGGAAGGATGAAGCTCTCCTAGAATGCCTAATGCGTTCTAGAAAGCAAAGGGTTTTAAGAACGTTGTTGGCGTTGTACAAGACTTATCACTCAACCAATCAAATAGAAAAATGAAAGACTTGTTTAGATTTTTTTAAGGAAAAAAATTATGAAAGATCACATGTTTCTGGATTATTTAGATTAACGTTCAAAAAGTAATCGAGCTCTAAAATGGGTGCCCTTTTAATAAAGTTAGATATTTGGGCTCTTTTAAAAAAAAAAAAATTAGAAACACGTTATAGAGGTATGGATTGGCTTTAAAAAATTGCAGCTTTCAAAACAGTTTAAAAGGGATTTTTTCTAAACATTGAAAATATAAAATTTCCTAAAAGAAGATTTATTATTCATTAAAAAATTAAATAACTGTGATTAAGCCAATCCCAAAATTCACGCATGGGGTAGAGTTCAGCAGAGTTTGCGTTTGTGTTGATTTGCGATGATGATTGAAGAGGTGGATTTTGGATTGTAGTGTGAGAGTTTTGTGGAAACACGGAAGCCAGAGTTTCTGTGGTGCTAGAGTTTCGATTATGCCCAAATTCATAAGTGGAACGCAATATTAAATGTGGGGTTTGGTTTGACTTACAGAAAAGAATTTCGTATTATATAAAATACTTTTTCAAAGAATTTTTATATTTTTAATTTTTGAAAGAGAAATCCGACTTTGTTAAGTCAATTTGTACGTCTCTCAAAATTTTTTCTTTTTTGTGTAATTATAATAAAATTTTCCATTATTCTACCTTAAAAAGTACTTTTATTAGGACGAATTACATATAACTTTTCAAAAGAATTGTTAACTGAAATATTTCTCCGGGAGTTTAGACAATCTAGAATCTAGACACAAGAGGCTTCAAGTAGCGTATCACGCCTTTTTGTGAACACCAAAATGAAATTCAATGAATTAATTTCTATTACTTAGATCATCCTATCCAATATTAATCAATAAAGTGTTCACATATAAAGACCAAGAAAAGCAAAAGTGAGAGAAGTTGGTCAAAAAATACAAATGCATGTCGCTGGTGACGCAAGGAACCGTTCAAAACCTGAACAAAATATTTAAATCAAAATAAAACTTGTCATAAAAAATTTGAAAAATAAAATACAATAGGAAAAGCGAAGAAGATTAGACGTATGATACTAAATTCTGCTATATCTCATCATCCCAAGCTCTTCTTTCTGGCCATATCCTCCATCCTCCTCGAATCCTAACCCTACCACTATGGCCTCATTTGCAAATTTAGGATCATTCTTCGCCTCTACATTCTCTAAACGCAAAACACCTCATTCGGCCAATCCCGCAACCAACTTCTCAACGTCTTCACCAATACAATCCCTAACTAGCCATCTTGCCCCGATGAGTACAAATATTTGCGGTGCGTATAACAGTTAAATAATAAAAAAAATTTGACAAGTAATAGATATTGGAAAGATGAGAATTAAAAGAATCGGTTTGCGTGGCTTGTGGAAACGATTCAACTCCCTATAATGCCAAAATTACCAACCAAAAAAAAGTATTCTAAAACGCTACTACTACTGCTTTCCGTCGATCACGTTTATTAATCTTGAGAATAACAAAATAAATAAATAAAGGAGAAAAAGTTCGAACATTCCAAAACTGAATGGCTGACAAGAATCAATTAGAGTTGCCGTTGGTAATACCATCCCTCCCTATTGGAGCCCTAGAAGGTCCGAACAAGAAGGTTTTTTTGGGAAATCTTGCATAAGATCCTCAAAGGAAGTTTTCTCCATCGATTGCCATATATATTTGTTCACCGTGACCTGCCCCTCTCTGAATTGGAGCATCCATCTTCCTCGTCCTTGGGGCACCACTTGAAGAACCTAGATCCCTCATGTTGGATTGTTGTCCGTTCTTTTTCTTCCCGGCCTTGCCTCGTTAACTCTCCTCCCTCGACCCTCAACCATTTCTTTCCTTACTGGCTCCGCAAGGATTTCTCGACTCACTCTTTGTGCTAGCGTCCAAAAGCCAAAATTACCAACCAAAAAAAAAAAAAAGTATTCTAAAACGCTACTACGGCTACTTTCCATAGACCAGGTTTATTAATCTTGAAAATAACATAATAAATAAAAGGAAAAAGTTCGAACATACCGAAATTAAATGGCTGACGAGAAATAATTAGGGCAGCTGATAATACCATCCCTATTGGAGCACTAGGAGACCTGAACAAGAAGGTTTTTTTGGCAAAAACCAAAAAAGCTGCGCGAATTCGTGCACTTCTTCCTGTTCAGACGTCCTAGCGCTATCAATAGGGAAGCTATCGACGAAACTCAAACATTGAAGAAAGCCCCAAACTCTGAATGGGAGGACGTTAGGAATTAGTCTTCTGTATTTATAGCCCTCATAAGCCTTTCAGTTCTTCTGGGATTCTTCGCCAGCTAGGTATCCAATTAACAAACAATAGGAAACTTGTTTAAGTTGGTAGTATAAATAGAAAATAACGTGACGCAGGGATTGGCTTTAAAATTAAAATTGCAGCCTTTTAAATTGGTCATTTAAAATCATAAAACACTGTCACTTTTGGTATTCGGGTTTTGGGATCTATTTGGGTTCAAGTTTTGATTTCTGATTTTTTTTTTTTTGTTATTGTTAAATATATATAGTGCTGAGTTTGTACTAAATTCAAAAATAGATAGAGTCGTTAAATTGTTATTTACTAATTTAGATAAGATTTAATGCACTTAAATTACAATTATTTAATTCAAATAATTATTAGATTATTTCAAATTACATGAAAAACTTTTATAAAAGATGAAAGAATTAAAAAAAAAATAGGTTCTTGGGTGCAACAGGTCTATCATATTTTTCCGTCCTAAAAAGAATGACGTGCCCTTTTCCCCTTTTTGTTTTGCTTCTCCGTTAACCAAGCTTTTGGCTTTCACCTAAGAGTGGAAAGTGATTCGAATTTTTAATTTTCGAGTTTATGTTTTAGAGCTCCTAGAGGAGAAGAAAACAATTCAATTTGGTGTTTCAAATTATAAAACCCGACTAGAATTAAGATATTCAAGTTTGGTGGTCTTGAATTTACGTCCCTTTTTTACATCTCTTTGTTCGTTTAACTCTTGTTGTGCTAAGTGCGATTTTGAAATTCAGCAATAGATGTAGAAAGTTCAACAAGAATAAAATTTAAATGGCTAAATTCATCTAAATTTCAACCATCTAAGTTGAAACAACTGCAATGTCATTTCAAATTACATTAAAAGTACTTATAAAAATAAAAATAAACTTCGGCTCATGTGAACTTTACGTTTGAAATCTGAAATCTCAAATCGAATCGGATTCGATAAAGTCTAAAAGAAAATATTACGACTTTTGAACTGTTGCAAGATATAACAAAACATTTTGAAAACTCATCAATCGTTTTGAGGAAGGATGAAGCTCTCCTAGAATGCCTAATGCGTTCTAGAAAGCAAAGGGTTTTAAGAACGTTGTTGGCGTTGTACAAGACTTATCACTCAACCAATCAAATAGAAAAATGAAAGACTTGTTTAGATTTTTTTAAGGAAAAAAATTATGAAAGATCACATGTTTCTGGATTATTTAGATTAACGTTCAAAAAGTAATCGAGCTCTAAAATGGGTGCCCTTTTAATAAAGTTAGATATTTGGGCTCTTTTAAAAAAAAAAAAATTAGAAACACGTTATAGAGGTATGGATTGGCTTTAAAAAATTGCAGCTTTCAAAACAGTTTAAAAGGGATTTTTTCTAAACATTGAAAATATAAAATTTCCTAAAAGAAGATTTATTATTCATTAAAAAATTAAATAACTGTGATTAAGCCAATCCCAAAATTCACGCATGGGGTAGAGTTCAGCAGAGTTTGCGTTTGTGTTGATTTGCGATGATGATTGAAGAGGTGGATTTTGGATTGTAGTGTGAGAGTTTTGTGGAAACACGGAAGCCAGAGTTTCTGTGGTGCTAGAGTTTCGATTATGCCCAAATTCATAAGTGGAACGCAATATTAAATGTGGGGTTTGGTTTGACTTACAGAAAAGAATTTCGTATAATAAAAATACTTTTTCAAAGAATTTTTATATTTTTAATTTTTGAAAGAGAAATCCGACTTTGTTAAGTCAATTTGTACGTCTCTCAAAATTTTTTCTTTTTTGTGTAATTATAATAAAATTTTCCATTATTCTACCTTAAAAAGTACTTTTATTAGGACGAATTACATATAACTTTTCAAAAGAATTGTTAACTGAAATATTTCTCGCCCGGGAGTTTAGACAATCTAGAATCTAGACACAAGAGGCTTCAAGTAGCGTATCACGCCTTTTTTGACGAACACCAAAATGAAATTCAATGAATTAATTTCTATTGCTTAGATCATCCTATCCAATATTAATCAATAAAGTGTTCACATATAAAGACCAAGAAAAGCAAAAGTGAGAGAAGTTGGTCAAAAAATACAAATGCATGTCGCTGGTGACGCAAGGAACCGTTCAAAACCTGAACAAAATATTTAAATCAAAATAAAACTTGTCATAAAAAATTTGAAAAATAAAATACAATAGGAAAAGCGAAGAAGATTAGACGTATGATACTAAATTCTGCTATATCTCATCATCCCAAGCTCTTCTTTCTGGCCATATCCTCCATCCTCCTCGAATCCTAACCCTACCACTATGGCCTCATTTGCAAATTTAGGATCATTCTTCGCCTCTACATTCTCTAAACGCAAAACACCTCATTCGGCCAATCCCGCAACCAACTTCTCAACGTCTTCACCAATACAATCCCTAACTAGCCATCTTGCCCCGATGAGTACAAATATTTGCGGTGCGTATAATGGATAAATAATAAAAAAAATTTGACAAGTAATAGATATTGGAAAGATGAGAATTAAAAGAATCGGTTTGCGTGGCTTGTGGAAACGATTCAACTCCCTATAATGCCAAAATTACCAACCAAAAAAAAGTATTCTAAAACGCTACTACTCTGCTGCTTTCCGTCGATCACGTTTCTTGATCTTGAGAATAACAAAATAAATAAATAAAGGAGAAAAAGTTCGAACATTCCAAAACTGAATGGTGACAAGAATCCATTAGAGTTGCCGTTGGTAATACCATCCCTCCCTATTGGAGCCCTAGAAGGTCCGAACAAGAAGGTTTTTTTGGGAAATCTTGCATAAGATCCTCAAAGGAAGTTTTCTCCATCGATTGCCATATATATTTGTTCACCGTGACCTGCCCTCTCTGAATTGGAGCATCCATCTTCCTCGTCCTTGGGGCACCACTTGAAGAACCTAGATCCCTCATGTTGGATTGTTGTCCGTTCTAATTCTTCCCTGCCTTGCCTCATTAACTATCCTCCCTCGACCCTCAACCATTTATTTCCATACTAGCTCCGCAAGGATTTCTCGACTCACTCTTTGTGCTAGCGTCCAAAAGCCAAAATTACCAACCAAAAAAAAAAAGTATTCTAAAACGCTACTACGGCTACTTTCCATAGACCAGGTTTATTAATCTTGAAAATAACATAATAAATAAAAGGAAAAAGTTCGAACATACCGAAATTAAATGGCTGACGAGAAATAATTAGGGCAGCTGATAATACCATCCCTATTGGAGCACTAGGAGGCCTGAACAAGAAGGTTTTTTTGGCAAAAACCAAAAAAGCTGCGCGAATTCGTGCACTTCTTCCTGTTCAGACGTCCTAGCGCTATCAATAGGGAAGCTATCGACGAAACTCAAACATTGAAGAAAGCCCCAAACTCTGAATGGGAGGACGTTAGGAATTAGTCTTCTGTATTTATAGCCCTCATAAGCCTTTCAGTTCTTCTGGGATTCTTCGCCAGCTAGGTATCCAATTAACAAACAATAGGAAACTTGTTTAAGTTGGTAGTATAAATAGAAAATAACGTGACGCAGGGATTGGCTTTAAAATTAAAATTGCAGCCTTTTAAATTGGTCATTTAAAATCATAAAACACTGTCACTTTTGGTATTCGGGTTTTGGGTTCTATTTGGGTTCAAGTTTTGATTTCTGATTTTTTTTTTTTGTTATTAAATATATATAGTGCTGAGTTTGTACTAAATTCAAAAATAGATAGAGTCGTTAAATTGTTATTTACTAATTTAGATAAGATTTAATGCACTTAAATTACAATTATTTAATTCAAATAATTATTAGATTATTTCAAATTACATGAAAAACTTTTATAAAAGATGAAAGAATTAAAAAAAAAATAGGTTCTTGGGTGCAACAGGTCTATCATATTTTTCCGTCCTAAAAAGAATGACGTGCCCTTTTCCCCTTTTTGTTTTGCTTCTCCGTTAACCAAGCTTTTGGCTTTCACCTAAGAGTGGAAAGTGATTCGAATTTTTAATTTTCGAGTTTATGTTTTAGAGCTTCTAGAGGAGAAGAAAACAATTCAATTTGGTGTTTCAAATTATAAAACCCGACTAGAATTAAGATATTCAAGTTTGGTGGTCTTGAATTTACGTCCCTTTTTTACATCTCTTTGTTCGTTTAACTCTTGTTGTGCTAAGTGCGATTTTGAAATTCAGCAATAGATGTAGAAAGTTCAGCAAGAATAAAATTTAAATGGTTAAATTCATCTAAATTTCAACCATCTAAGTTGAAACAACTGCAATGTCATTTCAAATTACATTAAAAGTACTTATAAAAATAAAAATAAACTTCGGCTCATGTGAACTTTACGTTTGAAATCTGAAATCTCAAATCGAATCGGATTCGATAAAGTCTAAAAGAAAATATTACGACTTTTGAACTGTTGCAAGATATAACAAAACATTTTGAAAACTACATCAATCGTTTTGAGGAAGGACAGAAGCTCTCCTAGAATGCCTAATGCGTTCTAGAAAGCAAAGGGTTTTAAGAACGTTGTTGGCGTTGTACAAGACTTATCACTCAACCAATCAAATAGAAAAAATGAAAGACTTGTTTAGATTTTTTTAAGGAAAAAAATTATGAAAGATCACATGTTTCTGGATTATTTAGATTAACGTTCAAAAAGTAATCGAGCTCTAAAATGGGTGCCCTTTTAATAAAGTTAGATATTTGGGCTCTTTAAAAAAAAAAAAAAATTAGAAACACGTTATAGATGTATGGATTGGCTTTAAAAAATTGCAGCTTTCAAAACAGTTTAAAAGGGATTTTTTCTAAACATTGAAAATATAAAATTTCCTAAAAGAAGATTTATTATTCATTAAAAAATTAAATAACTGTGATTAAGCCAATCCCAAAATTCACGCATGGGGTAGAGTTCAGCAGAGTTTGGGTTTGTGTTGATTTGCGATGATGATTGAAGAGGTGGATTTTGGATTGTAGTGTGAGAGTTTTGTGGAAACACGGAAGCCAGAGTTGCTGTGGTGCTAGAGTTTCGATTATGCCCAAATTCATAAGTGGAACGCAACATTAAATCTGGGGTTTGGTTTGACTTACAAAAAGAATTTCGTATAATAAAAAAATACTTTTTCAAAGAATTTTTATATTTTTAATTTTGAAAGAGAAATCCGACTTTGTTAAGTCAATTTGTACGTCTCTCAAAATTTTTCTTTTTGTGTAATTATAATAAAATTTTCCATTATTCTACCTTAAAAGTACTTTTATTAGGACGAATTACATATAACTTTTCAAAAAGAATTGTTAACTGAAATATTTCTCGCCCGGGAGTTTAGACAATCTAGAATCTAGACACAAGAGGCTTCAAGTAGCGTATCACGCCTTTTTTGACGAACACCAAAATGAAATTCAATGAATTAATTTCTATTGCTTAGATCATCCTATCCAATATTAATCAATAAAGTGTTCACATATAAAGACCAAGAAAAGCAAAAGTGAGAGAAGTTGGTCAAAAAATACAAATGCATGTCGCTGGTGACGCAAGGAACCGTTCAAAACCTGAACAAAATATTTAAATCAAAATAAAACTTGTCATAAAAAATTTGAAAAATAAAATACAATAGGAAAAGCGAAGAAGATTAGACGTATGATACTAAATTCTGCTATATCTCATCATCCCAAGCTCTTCTTTCTGGCCATATCCTCCATCCTCCTCGAATCCTAACCCTACCACTATGGCCTCATTTGCAAATTTAGGATCATTCTTCGCCTCTACATTCTCTAAACGCAAAACACCTCATTCGGCCAATCCCGCAACCAACTTCTCAACGTCTTCACCAATACAATCCCTAACTAGCCATCTTGCCCCGATGAGTACAAATATTTGCGGTGCGTATAACGGATAAATAATAAAAAAATTTGACAAGTAATAGATATTGGAAAGATGAGAATTAAAAGAATCGGTTTGCGTGGCTTGTGGAAACGATTCAACTCCTATAATGCCAAAATTACCAACCAAAAAAAAGTATTCTAAAACGCTACTACTACTGCTGCTTTCCGTCGATCACGTTTATTAATCTTGAGAATAACAAAATAAATAAATAAAGGAGAAAAAGTTCGAACATTCCAAAACTGAATGGCTGACAAGAATCAATTAGAGTTGCCGTTGGTAATACCATCCTCCCTATTGGAGCCCTAGAAGGTCCGAACAAGAAGGTTTTTGGGAAATCTTGCATAAGATCCTCAAAGGAAGTTTTCTCCATCGATTGCCATATATATTTGTTCACCGTGACCTGCCCTCTCTGAATTGGAGCATCCATCTTCCTCGTCCATGGGGCACCACTTTAAGAACCTAGATCCCTCATGTTGGATTGTTGTACGTTAATTTTATTCCCGGCCTTGCCTCCTTAAAAATCCTCCCTCGACCATCAACCATATCTTTCCATACTGGCTCCGCAAGGATTACTCGACTCACTCTTTGTGCTAGCGTCCAAAAGCCAAAATTACCAACCAAAAAAAAAAAGTATTCTAAAACGCTACTACGGCTACTTTCCATAGACCAGGTTTATTAATCTTGAAAATAACATAATAAATAAAAGGGAAAAAGTTCGAACATACCGAAATTAAATGGCTGACGAGAAATAATTAGGGCAGCTGATAATACCATCCCTATTGGAGCACTAGGAGGCCTGAACAAGAAGGTTTTTGGCAAAACCAAAAAAGCTGCGCGAATTCGTGCACTTCTTCCTGTTCAGACGTCCTAGCGCTATCAATAGGGAAGCTATCGACGAAACTCAAACATTGAAGAAAGCCCCAAACTCTGAATGGGAGGACGTTAGGAATTAGTCTTCTGTATTTATAGCCCTCATAAGCCTTTCAGTTCTTCTGGGATTCTTCGCCAGCTAGGTATCCAATTAACAAACAATAGGAAACTTGTTTAAGTTGGTAGTATAAATAGAAAATAACGTGACGCAGGGATTGGCTTTAAAATTAAAATTGCAGCCTTTTAAATTGGTCATTTAAAATCATAAAACACTGTCACTTTTGGTATTCGGGTTTTGGGTTCTATTTGGGTTCAAGTTTTGATTTCTGATTTTTTTTTGTTATTGTTAAATATATATAGTGCTGAGTTTGTACTAAATTCAAAAATAGATAGAGTCGTTAAATTGTTATTTACTAATTTAGATAAGATTTAATGCACTTAAATTACAATTATTTAATTCAAATAATTATTAGATTATTTCAAATTACATGAAAAACTTTTATAAAAGATGAAAGAATTAAAAAAAAAATAGGTTCTTGGGTGCAACAGGTCTATCATATTTTTCCGTCCTAAAAGAATGACGTGCCCTTTTCCCTTTTTGTTTTGCTTCTCCGTTAACCAAGCTTTTGGCTTTCACCTAAGAGTGGAAAGTGATTCGAATTTTTAATTTTCGAGTTTATGTTTTAGAGCTTCTAGAGGAGAAGAAAACAATTCAATTTGGTGTTTCAAATTATAAAACCCGACTAGAATTAAGATATTCAAGTTTGGTGGTCTTGAATTTACGTCCCTTTTTTACATCTCTTTGTTCGTTTAACTCTTGTTGTGCTAAGTGCGATTTTGAAATTCAGCAATAGATGTAGAAAGTTCAGCAAGAATAAAATTTAAATGGTTAAATTCATCTAAATTTCAACCATCTAAGTTGAAACAACTGCAATGTCATTTCAAATTACATTAAAAGTACTTATAAAAATAAAAATAAACTTCGGCTCATGTGAACTTTACGTTTGAAATCTGAAATCTCAAATCGAATCGGATTCGATAAAGTCTAAAAGAAAATATTACGACTTTTGAACTGTTGCAAGATATAACAAAACATTTTGAAAACTATCACAATCGTTTTGAGGAAGGACGAAGCTCTCCTAGAATGCCTAATGCGTTCTAGAAAGCAAAGGGTTTTAAGAACGTTGTTGGCGTTGTACAAGACTTATCACTCAACCAATCAAATAGAAAAATGAAAGACTTGTTTAGATTTTTAAGGAAAAAATTATGAAAGATCACATGTTTCTGGATTATTTAGATTAACGTTCAAAAAGTAATCGAGCTCTAAAATGGGTGCCCTTTTAATAAAGTTAGATATTTGGGCTCTTAATATAAAAAAAAAAATTAGAAAAACGTTATAGATGTATGGATTGGCTTTAAAAAATTGCAGCTTTCAAAACAGTTTAAAAGGGATTTTTCTAAACATTGAAAATATAAAATTTCCTAAAAGAAGATTTATTATTCATTAAAAAATTAAATAACTGTGATTAAGCCAATCCCAAAATTCACGCATGGGGTAGAGTTCAGCAGAGTTTGGGTTTGTGTTGATTTGCGATGATGATTGAAGAGGTGGATTTTGGATTGTAGTGTGAGAGTTTTGTGGAAACACGGAAGCCAGAGTTGCTGTGGTGCTAGAGTTTCGATTATGCCCAAATTCATAAGTGGAACGCAACATTAAATCTGGGGTTTGGTTTGACTTACAAAAAGAATTTCGTATAATAAAAAAATACTTTTTCAAAGAATTTTTATATTTTTAATTTTGAAAGAGAAATCCGACTTTGTTAAGTCAATTTGTACGTCTCTCAAAATTTTTCTTTTTGTGTAATTATAATAAAATTTTCCATTATTCTACCTTAAAAGTACTTTTATTAGGACGAATTACATATAACTTTTCAAAAGAATTGTTAACTGAAATATTTCTCCGGGAGTTTAGACAATCTAGAATCTAGACACAAGAGGCTTCAAGTAGCGTATCACGCCTTTTTGTGAACACCAAAATGAAATTCAATGAATTAATTTCTATTGCTTAGATCATCCTATCCAATATTAATCAATAAAGTGTTCACATATAAAGACCAAGAAAAGCAAAAGTGAGAGAAGTTGGTCAAAAAATACAAATGCATGTCGCTGGTGACGCAAGGAACCGTTCAAAACCTGAACAAAATATTTAAATCAAAATAAAACTTGTCATAAAAAATTTGAAAAATAAAATACAATAGGAAAAGCGAAGAAGATTAGACGTATGATACTAAATTCTGCTATATCTCATCATCCCAAGCTCTTCTTTCTGGCCATATCCTCCATCCTCCTCGAATCCTAACCCTACCACTATGGCCTCATTTGCAAATTTAGGATCATTCTTCGCCTCTACATTCTCTAAACGCAAAACACCTCATTCGGCCAATCCCGCAACCAACTTCTCAACGTCTTCACCAATACAATCCCTAACTAGCCATCTTGCCCCGATGAGTACAAATATTTGCGGTGCGTATAATGATAAATAATAAAAATATTTTACAAGTAATAGATATTGGAAAGATGAGTATTAATAGAATCGGTTTGCTTGGTTTTTGGAAACGATTCAACTCCTATAATGCCAAAATTACCAACCAAAAAAAAGTATTCTAAAACGCTACTACTACTGCTGCTTTCCGTCGATCACGTTTATTAATCTTGAGAATAACAAAATAAATAAATAAAGGAGAAAAAGTTCGAACATTCCAAAACTGAATGGCTGACAAGAATCAATTAGAGTTGCCGTTGGTAATACCATCCCTCCCTATTGGAGCCCTAGAAGGTCCGAACAAGAAGGTTTTTTTGGGAAATCTTGCATAAGATCCTCAAAGGAAGTTTTCTCCATCGATTGCCATATATATTTGTTCACCGTGACCTGCCCTCTCTGAATTGGAGCATCCATCTTCCTCGTCCTTGGGGCACCACTTGAAGAACCTAGATCCCTCATGTTGGATTGTTGTCCGTTCTTTTCTTCCCGGCCTTGCCTCGTTAACTCTCCTCCCTCGACCCTCAACCATTTCTTTCCTTACTGGCTCCGCAAGGATTTCTCGACTCACTCTTTGTGCTAGCGTCCAAAAGCCAAAATTACCAACCAAAAAAAAAAAGTATTCTAATACGCTACTACGGCTACTTTCCATAGACCAGGTTTATTAATCTTGAAAATAACATTATAAATTTAAGGGAAAAAGTTCGAACATACCGAAATTAAATGGCTGACGAGAAATAATTAGGGCAGCTGATAATACCATCCCTATTGGAGCACTAGGAGGCCTGAACAAGAAGGTTTTTGGCAAAACCAAAAAAGCTGCGCGAATTCGTGCACTTCTTCCTGTTCAGACGTCCTAGCGCTATCAATAGGGAAGCTATCGACGAAACTCAAACATTGAAGAAAGCCCCAAACTCTGAATGGGAGGACGTTAGGAATTAGTCTTCTGTATTTATAGCCCTCATAAGCCTTTCAGTTCTTCTGGGATTCTTCGCCAGCTAGGTATCCAATTAACAAACAATAGGAAACTTGTTTAAGTTGGTAGTATAAATAGAAAATAACGTGACGCAGGGATTGGCTTTAAAATTAAAATTGCAGCCTTTTAAATTGGTCATTTAAAATCATAAAACACTGTCACTTTTGGTATTCGGGTTTTGGGTTCTATTTGGGTTCAAGTTTTGATTTCTGATTTTTTTTTGTTATTGTTAAATATATATAGTGCTGAGTTTGTACTAAATTCAAAAATAGATAGAGTCGTTAAATTGTTATTTACTAATTTAGATAAGATTTAATGCACTTAAATTACAATTATTTAATTCAAATAATTATTAGATTATTTCAAATTACATGAAAAACTTTTATAAAAGATGAAAGAATTAAAAAAAAAATAGGTTCTTGGGTGCAACAGGTCTATCATATTTTTCCGTCCTAAAAGAATGACGTGCCCTTTTCCCCTTTTTGTTTTGCTTCTCCGTTAACCAAGCTTTTGGCTTTCACCTAAGAGTGGAAAGTGATTCGAATTTTTAATTTTCGAGTTTATGTTTTAGAGCTTCTAGAGGAGAAGAAAACAATTCAATTTGGTGTTTCAAATTATAAAACCCGACTAGAATTAAGATATTCAAGTTTGGTGGTCTTGAATTTACGTCCCTTTTTTACATCTCTTTGTTCGTTTAACTCTTGTTGTGCTAAGTGCGATTTTGAAATTCAGCAATAGATGTAGAAAGTTCAGCAAGAATAAAATTTAAATGGTTAAATTCATCTAAATTTCAACCATCTAAGTTGAAACAACTGCAATGTCATTTCAAATTACATTAAAAGTACTTATAAAAATAAAAATAAACTTCGGCTCATGTGAACTTTACGTTTGAAATCTGAAATCTCAAATCGAATCGGATTCGATAAAGTCTAAAAGAAAATATTACGACTTTTGAACTGTTGCAAGATATAACAAAACATTTTGAAAACTATCACAATCGTTTTGAGGAAGGAC
The DNA here is from genome assembly GCA_028554755.1 of Cordia subcordata. Taxonomy (NCBI): domain Eukaryota; kingdom Viridiplantae; phylum Streptophyta; class Magnoliopsida; order Boraginales; family Cordiaceae; genus Cordia; species Cordia subcordata. Next base: position 362,440 of record JAPTOF010000035.1, read on the forward strand.
AGAAGCTCTCCTAGAATGCCTAATGCGTTCTAGAAAGCAAAGGGTTTTAAGAACGTTGTTGGCGTTGTACAAGACTTATCACTCAACCAATCAAATAGAAAAAATGAAAGACTTGTTTAGATTTTTTTAAGGAAAAAAATTATGAAAGATCACATGTTTCTGGATTATTTAGATTAACGTTCAAAAAGTAATCGAGCTCTAAAATGGGTGCCCTTTTAATAAAGTTAGATATTTGGGCTCTTTAAAAAAAAAAAAAAATTAGAAACACGTTATAGATGTATGGATTGGCTTTAAAAAATTGCAGCTTTCAAAACAGTTTAAAAGGGATTTTTTCTAAACATTGAAAATATAAAATTTCCTAAAAGAAGATTTATTATTCATTAAAAAATTAAATAACTGTGATTAAGCCAATCCCAAAATTCACGCATGGGGTAGAGTTCAGCAGAGTTTGGGTTTGTGTTGATTTGCGATGATGATTGAAGAGGTGGATTTTGGATTGTAGTGTGAGAGTTTTGTGGAAACACGGAAGCCAGAGTTGCTGTGGTGCTAGAGTTTCGATTATGCCCAAATTCATAAGTGGAACGCAACATTAAATCTGGGGTTTGGTTTGACTTACAAAAAAGAATTTCGTATAATAAACAAAAATACTTTTTCAAAGAATTTTTATATTTTTAATTTTGAAAGAGAAATCCGACTTTGTTAAGTCAATTTGTACGTCTCTCAAAATTTTTCTTTTTGTGTAATTATAATAAAATTTTCCATTATTCTACCTTAAAAGTACTTTTATTAGGACGAATTACATATAACTTTTCAAAAGAATTGTTAACTGAAATATTTCTCGCCCGGGAGTTTAGACAATCTAGAATCTAGACACAAGAGGCTTCAAGTAGCGTATCACGCCTTTTTTGACGAACACCAAAATGAAATTCAATGAATTAATTTCTATTGCTTAGATCATCCTATCCAATATTAATCAATAAAGTGTTCACATATAAAGACCAAGAAAAGCAAAAGTGAGAGAAGTTGGTCAAAAAATACAAATGCATGTCGCTGGTGACGCAAGGAACCGTTCAAAACCTGAACAAAATATTTAAATCAAAATAAAACTTGTCATAAAAAATTTGAAAAATAAAATACAATAGGAAAAGCGAAGAAGATTAGACGTATGATACTAAATTCTGCTATATCTCATCATCCCAAGCTCTTCTTTCTGGCCATATCCTCCATCCTCCTCGAATCCTAACCCTACCACTATGGCCTCATTTGCAAATTTAGGATCATTCTTCGCCTCTACATTCTCTAAACGCAAAACACCTCATTCGGCCAATCCCGCAACCAACTTCTCAACGTCTTCACCAATACAATCCCTAACTAGCCATCTTGCCCCGATGAGTACAAATATTTGCGGTGCGTATAACGGATAAATAATAAAAAAAATTTGACAAGTAATAGATATTGGAAAGATGAGAATTAAAAGAATCGGTTTGCGTGGCTTGTGGAAACGATTCAACTCCCTATAATGCCAAAATTACCAACCAAAAAAAAGTATTCTAAAACGCTACTACTACTGCTGCTTTCCGTCGATCACGTTTCTTGATCTTGAGAATAACAAAATAAATAAATAAAGGAGAAAAAGTTCGAACATTCCAAAACTGAATGGCTGACAAGAATCCATTAGAGTTGCCGTTGGTAATACCATCCTCCCTATTGGAGCCCTAGAAGGTCCGAACAAGAAGGTTTTTGGGAAATCTTGCATAAGATCCTCAAAGGAAGTTTTCTCCATCGATTGCCATATATATTTGTTCACCGTGACCTGCCTCTCTCGAATTGGAGCATCCATCTTCCTCGTCCTTGGGGCACCACTTGAAGAACCTAGATCCCTCATGTTGGATTGTTGTCCGTTCTTTTTCTTCCCGGCCTTGCCTCGTTAACTCTCCTCCCTCGACCCTCAACCATTTCTTTCCTTACTGGCTCCGCAAGGATTTCTCCACTCACTCTTTGTGCTAGCGTCCAAAAGCCAAAATTACCAACCAAAAAAAAAAAAAAGTATTCTAAAACGCTACTACGGCTACTTTCCATAGACCAGGTTTATTAATCTTGAAAATAACATAATAAATAAAAGGAAAAAGTTCGAACATACCGAAATTAAATGGCTGACGAGAAATAATTAGGGCAGCCGCTGATAATACCATCCCTATTGGAGCACTAGGAGGCCTGAACAAGAAGGTTTTTGGCAAAACCAAAAAAGCTGCGCGAATTCGTGCACTTCTTCCTGTTCAGACGTCCTAGCGCTATCAATAGGGAAGCTATCGACGAAACTCAAACATTGAAGAAAGCCCCAAACTCTGAATGGGAGGACGTTAGGAATTAGTCTTCTGTATTTATAGCCCTCATAAGCCTTTCAGTTCTTCTGGGATTCTTCGCCAGCTAGGTATCCAATTAACAAACAATAGGAAACTTGTTTAAGTTGGTAGTATAAATAGAAAATAACGTGACGCAGGGATTGGCTTTAAAATTAAAATTGCAGCCTTTTAAATTGGTCATTTAAAATCATAAAACACTGTCACTTTTGGTATTCGGGTTTTGGGTTCTATTTGGGTTCAAGTTTTGATTTCTGATTTTTTTTTTTTTGTTATTGTTAAATATATATAGTGCTGAGTTTGTACTAAATTCAAAAATAGATAGAGTCGTTAAATTGTTATTTACTAATTTAGATAAGATTTAATGCACTTAAATTACAATTATTTAATTCAAATAATTATTAGATTATTTCAAATTACATGAAAAACTTTTATAAAAGATGAAAGAATTAAAAAAAAAATAGGTTCTTGGGTGCAACAGGTCTATCATATTTTTCCGTCCTAAACAGAATGACGTGCCCTTTTCCCATTTTGTTTTGCTTCTCCGTTAACCAAGCTTTTGGCTTTCACCTAAGAGTGGAAAGTGATTCGAATTTTTAATTTTCGAGTTTATGTTTTAGAGCTTCTAGAGGAGAAGAAAACAATTCAATTTGGTGTTTCAAATTATAAAACCCGACTAGAATTAAGATATTCAAGTTTGGTGGTCTTGAATTTACGTCCCTTTTTTACATCTCTTTGTTCGTTTAACTCTTGTTGTGCTAAGTGCGATTTTGAAATTCAGCAATAGATGTAGAAAGTTCAGCAAGAATAAAATTTAAATGGTTAAATTCATCTAAATTTCAACCATCTAAGTTGAAACAACTGCAATGTCATTTCAAATTACATTAAAAGTACTTATAAAAATAAAAATAAACTTCGGCTCATGTGAACTTTACGTTTGAAATCTGAAATCTCAAATCGAATCGGATTCGATAAAGTCTAAAAGAAAATATTACGACTTTTGAACTGTTGCAAGATATAACAAAACATTTTGAAAACTATCACAATCGTTTTGAGGAAGGACAGAAGCTCTCCTAGAATGCCTAATGCGTTCTAGAAAGCAAAGGGTTTTAAGAACGTTGTTGGCGTTGTACAAGACTTATCACTCAACCAATCAAATAGAAAAAATGAAAGACTTGTTTAGAATTTTTTAAGGAAAAAAATTATGAAAGATCACATGTTTCTGGATTATTTAGATTAACGTTCAAAAAGTAATCGAGCTCTAAAATGGGTGCCCTTTTAATAAAGTTAGATATTTGGGCTCTTTAAAAAAAAAAAAAAATTAGAAACACGTTATAGATGTATGGATTGGCTTTAAAAAATTGCAGCTTTCAAAACAGTTTAAAAGGGATTTTTTCTAAACATTGAAAATATAAAATTTCCTAAAAGAAGATTTATTATTCATTAAAAAATTAAATAACTGTGATTAAGCCAATCCCAAAATTCACGCATGGGGTAGAGTTCAGCAGAGTTTGGGTTTGTGTTGATTTGCGATGATGATTGAAGAGGTGGATTTTGGATTGTAGTGTGAGAGTTTTGTGGAAACACGGAAGCCAGAGTTGCTGTGGTGCTAGAGTTTCGATTATGCCCAAATTCATAAGTGGAACGCAACATTAAATCTGGGGTTTGGTTTGACTTACAAAAAGAATTTCGTATAAAAAAAAATACTTTTTCAAAGAATTTTTATATTTTTAATTTTTGAAAGAGAAATCCGACTTTGTTAAGTCAATTTGTACGTCTCTCAAAATTTTTTCTTTTTTGTGTAATTATAATAAAATTTTCCATTATTCTACCTTAAAAGTACTTTTATTAGGACGAATTACATATAACTTTTCAAAAGAATTGTTAACTGAAATATTTCGCCGGGAGTTTAGACAATCTAGAATCTAGACACAAGAGGCTTCAAGTAGCGTATCACGCCTTTTTGTGAACACCAAAATGAAATTCAATGAATTAATTTCTATTGCTTAGATCATCCTATCCAATATTAATCAATAAAGTGTTCACATATAAAGACCAAGAAAAGCAAAAGTGAGAGAAGTTGGTCAAAAAATACAAATGCATGTCGCTGGTGACGCAAGGAACCGTTCAAAACCTGAACAAAATATTTAAATCAAAATAAAACTTGTCATAAAAAATTTGAAAAATAAAATACAATAGGAAAAGCGAAGAAGATTAGACGTATGATACTAAATTCTGCTATATCTCATCATCCCAAGCTCTTCTTTCTGGCCATATCCTCCATCCTCCTCGAATCCTAACCCTACCACTATGGCCTCATTTGCAAATTTAGGATCATTCTTCGCCTCTACATTCTCTAAACGCAAAACACCTCATTCGGCCAATCCCGCAACCAACTTCTCAACGTCTTCACCAATACAATCCCTAACTAGCCATCTTGCCCCGATGAGTACAAATATTTGCGGTGCGTATAACAGATAAATAATAAAAAAAATTTGACAAGTAATAGATATTGGAAAGATGAGAATTAAAAGAATCGGTTTGCGTGGCTTGTGGAAACGATTCAACTCCCTATAATGCCAAAATTACCAACCAAAAAAAAGTATTCTAAAACGCTACTACTACTGCTGCTTTCCGTCGATCACGTTTATTAATCTTGAGAATAACAAAATAAATAAATAAAGGAGAAAAAGTTCGAACATTCCAAAACTGAATGGCTGACAAGAATCCATTAGAGTTGCCGTTGGTAATACCATCCCTCCCTATTGGAGCCCTAGAAGGTCCGAACAAGAAGGTTTTTTTGGGAAATCTTGCATAAGATCCTCAAAGGAAGTTTTCTCCATCGATTGCCATATATATTTGTTCACCGTGACCTGCCCCTCTCGAATTGGAGCATCCATCTTCCTCGTCCTTGGGGCACCACTTGAAGAACCTAGATCCCTCATGTTGGATTGTTGTCCGTTCTTTTCTTCCCGGCCTTGCCTCGTTAACTCTCCTCCTCGACCCTCAACCATTTCTTTCCTTACTGGCTCCAAGGATTTCTCGACTCACTCTTTGTGCTAGCGTCCAAAAGCCAAAATTACCAACCAAAAAAAAAAAAAAGTTTTCTAAAACGCTACTACGGCTACTTTCCATAGACCAGGTTTATTAATCTTGAAAATAACATAATAAATAAAAGGGAAAAAGTTCGAACATACCGAAATTAAATGGCTGACGAGAAATAATTAGGGCAGCCGATAATACCATCCCTATTGGAGCACTAGGAGGCCTGAACAAGAAGGTTTTTTTGGCAAAAACCAAAAAAGCTGCGCGAATTCGTGCACTTCTTCCTGTTCAGACGTCCTAGCGCTATCAATAGGGAAGCTATCGACGAAACTCAAACATTGAAGAAAGCCCCAAACTCTGAATGGGAGGACGTTAGGAATTAGTCTTCTGTATTTATAGCCCTCATAAGCCTTTCAGTTCTTCTGGGATTCTTCGCCAGCTAGGTATCCAATTAACAAACAATAGGAAACTTGTTTAAGTTGGTAGTATAAATAGAAAATAACGTGACGCAGGGATTGGCTTTAAAATTAAAATTGCAGCCTTTTAAATTGGTCATTTAAAATCATAAAACACTGTCACTTTTGGTATTCGGGTTTTGGGTTCTATTTGGGTTCAAGTTTTGATTTCTGATTTTTTTTTGTTATTGTTAAATATATATAGTGCTGAGTTTGTACTAAATTCAAAAATAGATAGAGTCGTTAAATTGTTATTTACTAATTTAGATAAGATTTAATGCACTTAAATTACAATTATTTAATTCAAATAATTATTAGATTATTTCAAATTACATGAAAAACTTTTATAAAAGATGAAAGAATTAAAAAAAAAATAGGTTCTTGGGTGCAACAGGTCTATCATATTTTTCCGTCCTAAAAAGAATGACGTGCCCTTTTCCCCTTTTTGTTTTGCTTCTCCGTTAACCAAGCTTTTGGCTTTCACCTAAGAGTGGAAAGTGATTCGAATTTTTAATTTTCGAGTTTATGTTTTAGAGCTCCTAGAGGAGAAGAAAACAATTCAATTTGGTGTTTCAAATAATAAACCCGACTAGAATTAAGATATTCAAGTTTGGTGGTCTTGAATTTACGTCCCTTTTTTACATCTCTTTGTTCGTTTAACTCTTGTTGTGCTAAGTGCGATTTTGAAATTCAGCAATAGATGTAGAAAGTTCAGCAAGAATAAAATTTAAATGGTTAAATTCATCTAAATTTCAACCATCTAAGTTGAAACAACTGCAATGTCATTTCAAATTACATTAAAAGTACTTATAAAAATAAAAATAAACTTCGGCTCATGTGAACTTTACGTTTGAAATCTGAAATCTCAAATCGAATCGGATTCGATAAAGTCTAAAAGAAAATATTACGACTTTTGAACTGTTGCAAGATATAACAAAACATTTTGAAAACTACTGTCAATCGTTTTGAGGAAGGACAGAAGCTCTCCTAGAATGCCTAATGCGTTCTAGAAAGCAAAGGGTTTTAAGAACGTTGTTGGCGTTGTACAAGACTTATCACTCAACCAATCAAATAGAAAAAATGAAAGACTTGTTTAGATTTTTTTAAGGAAAAAAATTATGAAAGATCACATGTTTCTGGATTATTTAGATTAACGTTCAAAAAGTAATCGAGCTCTAAAATGGGTGCCCTTTTAATAAAGTTAGATATTTGGGCTCTTTAAAAAAAAAAATTAGAAACACGTTATAGATGTATGGATTGGCTTTAAAAATTGCAGCTTTCAAAACAGTTTAAAAGGGATTTTTCTAAACATTGAAAATATAAAATTTCCTAAAAGAAGATTTATTATTCATTAAAAAATTAAATAACTGTGATTAAGCCAATCCCAAAATTCACGCATGGGGTAGAGTTCAGCAGAGTTTGGGTTTGTGTTGATTTGCGATGATGATTGAAGAGGTGGATTTTGGATTGTAGTGTGAGAGTTTTGTGGAAACACGGAAGCCAGAGTTGCTGTGGTGCTAGAGTTTCGATTATGCCCAAATTCATAAGTGGAACGCAACATTAAATCTGGGGTTTGGTTTGACTTACAAAAAAGAATTTCGTATAATAAAAAAAAATACTTTTTCAAAGAATTTTTATATTTTTAATTTTTGAAAGAGAAATCCGACTTTGTTAAGTCAATTTGTACGTCTCTCAAAATTTTTTCTTTTTTGTGTAATTATAATAAAATTTTCCATTATTCTACCTTAAAAGTACTTTTATTAGGACGAATTACATATAACTTTTCAAAAGAATTGTTAACTGAAATATTTCTCGCCCGGGAGTTTAGACAATCTAGAATCTAGACACAAGAGGCTTCAAGTAGCGTATCACGCCTTTTTTGACGAACACCAAAATGAAATTCAATGAATTAATTTCTATTGCTTAGATCATCCTATCCAATATTAATCAATAAAGTGTTCACATATAAAGACCAAGAAAAGCAAAAGTGAGAGAAGTTGGTCAAAAAATACAAATGCATGTCGCTGGTGACGCAAGGAACCGTTCAAAACCTGAACAAAATATTTAAATCAAAATAAAACTTGTCATAAAAAATTTGAAAAATAAAATACAATAGGAAAAGCGAAGAAGATTAGACGTATGATACTAAATTCTGCTATATCTCATCATCCCAAGCTCTTCTTTCTGGCCATATCCTCCATCCTCCTCGAATCCTAACCCTACCACTATGGCCTCATTTGCAAATTTAGGATCATTCTTCGCCTCTACATTCTCTAAACGCAAAACACCTCATTCGGCCAATCCCGCAACCAACTTCTCAACGTCTTCACCAATACAATCCCTAACTAGCCATCTTGCCCCGATGAGTACAAATATTTGCGGTGCGTATAATGAGATAAATAATAAAAAAAATTTGACAAGTAATAGATATTGGAAAGATGAGAATTAAAAGAATCGGTTTGCGTGGCTTGTGGAAACGATTCAACTCCCTATAATGCCAAAATTACCAACCAAAAAAAAGTATTCTAAAACGCTACTACTACTGCTGCTTTCCGTCGATCACGTTTCTTGATCTTGAGAATAACAAAATAAATAAATAAAGGAGAAAAAGTTCGAACATTCCAAAACTGAATGGCTGACAAGAATCCATTAGAGTTGCCGTTGGTAATACCATCCCTCCCTATTGGAGCCCTAGAAGGTCCGAACAAGAAGGTTTTTTTGGGAAATCTTGCATAAGATCCTCAAAGGAAGTTTTCTCCATCGATTGCCATATATATTTGTTCACCGTGACCTGCCCCCCTCGAATTGGAGCATCCATCTTCCTCGCCCTTGGGGCACCACTTGAAGAACCTAGATCCCTCATGTTGGATTGTTGTCCGTTCTTTTCTTCCCGGCCTTGCCTCGTTAACTCTCCTCCCTCGACCCTCAACCATTTCTTTCCTTACTGGCTCCGCAAGGATTTCTCCACTCACTCTTTGTGCTAGCGTCCAAAAGCCAAAATTACCAACCAAAAAAAAAAAAAAGTTTTCTAAAACGCTACTACGGCTACTTTCCATAGACCAGGTTTATTAATCTTGAAAATAACATAATAAATAAAAGGGAAAAAGTTCGAACATACCGAAATTAAATGGCTGACGAGAAATAATTAGGGCAGCCGCTGATAATACCATCCCTATTGGAGCACTAGGAGGCCTGAACAAGAAGGTTTTTTTGGCAAAAACCAAAAAAGCTGCGCGAATTCGTGCACTTCTTCCTGTTCAGACGTCCTAGCGCTATCAATAGGGAAGCTATCGACGAAACTCAAACATTGAAGAAAGCCCCAAACTCTGAATGGGAGGACGTTAGGAATTAGTCTTCTGTATTTATAGCCCTCATAAGCCTTTCAGTTCTTCTGGGATTCTTCGCCAGCTAGGTATCCAATTAACAAACAATAGGAAACTTGTTTAAGTTGGTAGTATAAATAGAAAATAACGTGACGCAGGGATTGGCTTTAAAATTAAAATTGCAGCCTTTTAAATTGGTCATTTAAAATCATAAAACACTGTCACTTTTGGTATTCGGGTTTTGGGTTCTATTTGGGTTCAAGTTTTGATTTCTGATTTTTTTTTTTTTGTTATTGTTAAATATATATAGTGCTGAGTTTGTACTAAATTCAAAAATAGATAGAGTCGTTAAATTGTTATTTACTAATTTAGATAAGATTTAATGCACTTAAATTACAATTATTTAATTCAAATAATTATTAGATTATTTCAAATTACATGAAAAACTTTTATAAAAGATGAAAGAATTAAAAAAAAAATAGGTTCTTGGGTGCAACAGGTCTATCATATTTTTCCGTCCTAAAAAGAATGACGTGCCCTTTTCCCCTTTTGTTTTGCTTCTCCGTTAACCAAGCTTTTGGCTTTCACCTAAGAGTGGAAAGTGATTCGAATTTTTAATTTTCGAGTTTATGTTTTAGAGCTTCTAGAGGAGAAGAAAACAATTCAATTTGGTGTTTCAAATTATAAAACCCGACTAGAATTAAGATATTCAAGTTTGGTGGTCTTGAATTTACGTCCCTTTTTTACATCTCTTTGTTCGTTTAACTCTTGTTGTGCTAAGTGCGATTTTGAAATTCAGCAATAGATGTAGAAAGTTCAGCAAGAATAAAATTTAAATGGTTAAATTCATCTAAATTTCAACCATCTAAGTTGAAACAACTGCAATGTCATTTCAAATTACATTAAAAGTACTTATAAAAATAAAAATAAACTTCGGCTCATGTGAACTTTACGTTTGAAATCTGAAATCTCAAATCGAATCGGATTCGATAAAGTCTAAAAGAAAATATTACGACTTTTGAACTGTTGCAAGATATAACAAAACATTTTGAAAACTATCAATCGTTTTGAGGAAGGACGAAGCTCTCCTAGAATGCCTAATGCGTTCTAGAAAGCAAAGGGTTTTAAGAACGTTGTTGGCGTTGTACAAGACTTATCACTCAACCAATCAAATAGAAAAATGAAAGACTTGTTTAGATTTTTAAGGAAAAAAATTATGAAAGATCACATGTTTCTGGATTATTTAGATTAACGTTCAAAAAGTAATCGAGCTCTAAAATGGGTGCCCTTTTAATAAAGTTAGATATTTGGGCTCTTTAAAAAAAAAAAAATTAGAAACACGTTATAGATGTATGGATTGGCTTTAAAAAATTGCAGCTTTCAAAACAGTTTAAAAGGGATTTTTTCTAAACATTGAAAATATAAAATTTCCTAAAAGAAGATTTATTATTAATTAAAAAATTAAATAACTGTGATTAAGCCAATCCCAAAATTCACGCATGGGGTAGAGTTCAGCAGAGTTTGGGTTTGTGTTGATTTGCGATGATGATTGAAGAGGTGGATTTTGGATTGTAGTGTGAGAGTTTTGTGGAAACACGGAAGCCAGAGTTGCTGTGGTGCTAGAGTTTCGATTATGCCCAAATTCATAAGTGGAACGCAACATTAAATCTGGGGTTTGGTTTGACTTACAAAAATAATTTCTTATAATAAAAAAAAAACTTTTTCAAAGAATTTTTATATTTTTAATTTTTGAAAGAGAAATCCGACTTTGTTAAGTCAATTTGTACGTCTCTCAAAATTTTTTCTTTTTTGTGTAATTATAATAAAATTTTCCATTATTCTACCTTAAAAGTACTTTTATTAGGACGAATTACATATAACTTTTCAAAAGAATTGTTAACTGAAATATTTCTCGCCCGGGAGTTTAGACAATCTAGAATCTAGACACAAGAGGCTTCAAGTAGCGTATCACGCCTTTTTTGACGAACACCAAAATGAAATTCAATGAATTAATTTCTATTGCTTAGATCATCCTATCCAATATTAATCAATAAAGTGTTCACATATAAAGACCAAGAAAAGCAAAAGTGAGAGAAGTTGGTCAAAAAATACAAATGCATGTCGCTGGTGACGCAAGGAACCGTTCAAAACCTGAACAAAATATTTAAATCAAAATAAAACTTGTCATAAAAAATTTGAAAAATAAAATACAATAGGAAAAGCGAAGAAGATTAGACGTATGATACTAAATTCTGCTATATCTCATCATCCCAAGCTCTTCTTTCTGGCCATATCCTCCATCCTCCTCGAATCCTAACCCTACCACTATGGCCTCATTTGCAAATTTAGGATCATTCTTCGCCTCTACATTCTCTAAACGCAAAACACCTCATTCGGCCAATCCCGCAACCAACTTCTCAACGTCTTCACCAATACAATCCCTAACTAGCCATCTTGCCCCGATGAGTACAAATATTTGCGGTGCGTATAACAGATAAATAATAAAAAAAATTTGACAAGTAATAGATATTGGAAAGATGAGAATTAAAAGAATCGGTTTGCGTGGCTTGTGGAAACGATTCAACTCCCTATAATGCCAAAATTACCAACCAAAAAAAAGTATTCTAAAACGCTACTACTACTGCTGCTTTCCGTCGATCACGTTTCTTGATCTTGAGAATAACAAAATAAATAAATAAAGGAGAAAAAGTTCGAACATTCCAAAACTGAATGGCTGACAAGAATCCATTAGAGTTGCCGTTGGTAATACCATCCTCCCTATTGGAGCCCTAGAAGGTCCGAACAAGAAGGTTTTTGGGAAATCTTGCATAAGATCCTCAAAGGAAGTTTTCTCCATCGATTGCCATATATATTTGTTCACCGTGACCTGCCCTCTCTCGAATTGGAGCATCCATCTTCCTCGTCCTTGGGGCACCACTTGAAGAACCTAGATCCCTCATGTTGGATTGTTGTCCGTTCTTTTCTTCCCGGCCTTGCCTCGTTAACTCTCCTCCCTCGACCCTCAACCATTTCTTTCCTTACTGGCTCCGCAAGGATTTCTCGACTCACTCTTTGTGCTAGCGTCCAAAAGCCAAAATTACCAACCAAAAAAAAAAAAAAGTTTTCTAAAACGCTACTACGGCTACTTTCCATAGACCAGGTTTATTAATCTTGAAAATAACATAATAAATAAAAGGGAAAAAGTTCGAACATACCGAAATTAAATGGCTGACGAGAAATAATTAGGGCAGCCGCTGTTAATACCATCCCTATTGGAGCACTAGGAGGCCTGAACAAGAAGGTTTTTTTGGCAAAAACCAAAAAAGCTGCGCGAATTCGTGCACTTCTTCCTGTTCAGACGTCCTAGCGCTATCAATAGGGAAGCTATCGACGAAACTCAAACATTGAAGAAAGCCCCAAACTCTGAATGGGAGGACGTTAGGAATTAGTCTTCTGTATTTATAGCCCTCATAAGCCTTTCAGTTCTTCTGGGATTCTTCGCCAGCTAGGTATCCAATTAACAAACAATAGGAAACTTGTTTAAGTTGGTAGTATAAATAGAAAATAACGTGACGCAGGGATTGGCTTTAAAATTAAAATTGCAGCCTTTTAAATTGGTCATTTAAAATCATAAAACACTGTCACTTTTGGTATTCGGGTTTTGGGTTCTATTTGGGTTCAAGTTTTGATTTCTGATTTTTTTTTTGTTATTGTTAAATATATATAGTGCTGAGTTTGTACTAAATTCAAAAATAGATAGAGTCGTTAAATTGTTATTTACTAATTTAGATAAGATTTAATGCACTTAAATTACAATTATTTAATTCAAATAATTATTAGATTATTTCAAATTACATGAAAAACTTTTATAAAAGATGAAAGAATTAAAAAAAAAATAGGTTCTTGGGTGCAACAGGTCTATCATATTTTTCCGTCCTAAAAAGAATGACGTGCCCTTTTCCCCTTTTTGTTTTGCTTCTCCGTTAACCAAGCTTTTGGCTTTCACCTAAGAGTGGAAAGTGATTCGAATTTTTAATTTTCGAGTTTATGTTTTAGAGCTTCTAGAGGAGAAGAAAACAATTCAATTTGGTGTTTCAAATTATAAAACCCGACTAGAATTAAGATATTCAAGTTTGGTGGTCTTGAATTTACGTCCCTTTTTTACATCTCTTTGTTCGTTTAACTCTTGTTGTGCTAAGTGCGATTTTGAAATTCAGCAATAGATGTAGAAAGTTCAGCAAGAATAAAATTTAAATGGTTAAATTCATCTAAATTTCAACCATCTAAGTTGAAACAACTGCAATGTCATTTCAAATTACATTAAAAGTACTTATAAAAATAAAAATAAACTTATGATCATTTGAAATTAACTTTTGAAATCTTAAATCTCAAATCGAATCGGATTCGATAAAGTCTAAAAGAAAATATTACGACTTTTGAACTGTTGCAAGATATAACAAAACATTTTGAAAACTACATCAATCGTTTTGAGGAAGGACGAAGCTCTCCTAGAATGCCTAATGCGTTCTAGAAAGCAAAGGGTTTTAAGAACGTTGTTGGCGTTGTACAAGACTTATCACTCAACCAATCAAATAAAAAATGAAAGACTTGTTTAGATTTTTTTAAGGAAAAAAATTATGAAAGATCACATGTTTCTGGATTATTTAGATTAACGTTCAAAAAGTAATCGAGCTCTAAAATGGGTGCCCTTTTAATAAAGTTAGATATTTGGGCTCTTTAAAAAAAAAAATTAGAAACACGTTATAGATGTATGGATTGGCTTTAAAAATTGCAGCTTTCAAAACAGTTTAAAAGGGATTTTTCTAAACATTGAAAATATAAAATTTCCTAAAAGAAGATTTATTATTCATTAAAAAATTAAATAACTGTGATTAAGCCAATCCCAAAATTCACGCATGGGGTAGAGTTCAGCAGAGTTTGGGTTTGTGTTGATTTGCGATGATGATTGAAGAGGTGGATTTTGGATTGTAGTGTGAGAGTTTTGTGGAAACACGGAAGCCAGAGTTGCTGTGGTGCTAGAGTTTCGATTATGCCCAAATTCATAAGTGGAACGCAACATTAAATCTGGGGTTTGGTTTGACTTACAAAAAGAATTTCGTATAATAAAAAAATACTTTTTCAAAGAATTTTTATATTTTTAATTTTGAAAGAGAAATCCGACTTTGTTAAGTCAATTTGTACGTCTCTCAAAATTTTTTCTTTTTTGTGTAATTATAATAAAATTTTCCATTATTCTACCTTAAAAAGTACTTTTATTAGGACGAATTACATATAACTTTTCAAAAAGAATTGTTAACTGAAATATTTCTCGCCCGGGAGTTTAGACAATCTAGAATCTAGACACAAGAGGCTTCAAGTAGCGTATCACGCCTTTTTTGACGAACACCAAAATGAAATTCAATGAATTAATTTCTATTGCTTAGATCATCCTATCCAATATTAATCAATAAAGTGTTCACATATAAAGACCAAGAAAAGCAAAAGTGAGAGAAGTTGGTCAAAAAATACAAATGCATGTCGCTGGTGACGCAAGGAACCGTTCAAAACCTGAACAAAATATTTAAATCAAAATAAAACTTGTCATAAAAAATTTGAAAAATAAAATACAATAGGAAAAGCGAAGAAGATTAGACGTATGATACTAAATTCTGCTATATCTCATCATCCCAAGCTCTTCTTTCTGGCCATATCCTCCATCCTCCTCGAATCCTAACCCTACCACTATGGCCTCATTTGCAAATTTAGGATCATTCTTCGCCTCTACATTCTCTAAACGCAAAACACCTCATTCGCCAATCCCGCAACCAACTTCTCAATGTCTTTATCAATACAATCCCTATATAGCCTTCTTTCACCGATTAGTATAAATATTTGCGGTGTGTATAATATATAAATAATAAAAAAAATTTGACAAGTAATAGATATTGGAAAGATGAGAATTAAAAGAATCGGTTTGCGTGGCTTGTGGAAACGATTCAACTCCCTATAATGCCAAAATTACCAACCAAAAAAAAGTATTCTAAAACGCTACTACTACTGCTTTCCGTCGATCACGTTTCTTGATCTTGAGAATAACAAAATAAATAAATAAAGGAGAAAAAGTTCGAACATTCCAAAACTGAATGGCTGACAAGAATCCATTAGAGTTGCCGTTGGTAATACCATCCCTCCCTATTGGAGCCCTAGAAGGTCCGAACAAGAAGGTTTTTTTGGGAAATCTTGCATAAGATCCTCAAAGGAAGTTTTCTCCATCGATTGCCATATATATTTGTTCACCGTGACCTGCCCCTCTCTGAATTGGAGCATCCATCTTCCTCGTCCTTGGGGCACCACTTGAAGAACCTAGATCCCTCATGTTGGATTGTTGTCCGTTCTTTTCTTCCCGGCCTTGCCTCGTTAACTCTCCTCCTCGACCCTCAACCATTTCTTTCCTTACTGGCTCGCAAGGATTTCTCCACTCACTCTTTGTGCTAGCGTCCAAAAGCCAAAATTACCAACCAAAAAAAAAAAAAAGTTTTCTAAAACGCTACTACGGCTACTTTCCATAGACCAGGTTTATTAATCTTGAAAATAACATAATAAATAAAAGGGAAAAAGTTCGAACATACCGAAATTAAATGGCTGACGAGAAATAATTAGGGCGACGATAATACCATCCCTATTGGAGCACTAGTAGGCCTGAACAAGAAGGTTTTTGGCAAAACCAAAAAAGCTGCGCGAATTCGTGCACTTCTTCCTGTTCAGACGTCCTAGCGCTATCAATAGGGAAGCTATCGACGAAACTCAAACATTGAAGAAAGCCCCAAACTCTGAATGGGAGGACGTTAGGAATTAGTCTTCTGTATTTATAGCCCTCATAAGCCTTTCAGTTCTTCTGGGATTCTTCGCCAGCTAGGTATCCAATTAACAAACAATAGGAAACTTGTTTAAGTTGGTAGTATAAATAGAAAATAACGTGACGCAGGGATTGGCTTTAAAATTAAAATTGCAGCCTTTTAAATTGGTCATTTAAAATCATAAAACACTGTCACTTTTGGTATTCGGGTTTTGGGATCTATTTGGGTTCAAGTTTTGATTTCTGATTTTTTTTTTTTTGTTATTGTTAAATATATATAGTGCTGAGTTTGTACTAAATTCAAAAATAGATAGAGTCGTTAAATTGTTATTTACTAATTTAGATAAGATTTAATGCACTTAAATTACAATTATTTAATTCAAATAATTATTAGATTATTTCAAATTACATGAAAAACTTTTATAAAAGATGAAAGAATTAAAAAAAAAATAGGTTCTTGGGTGCAACAGGTCTATCATATTTTTCCGTCCTAAAAAGAATGACGTGCCCTTTTCCCCTTTTTGTTTTGCTTCTCCGTTAACCAAGCTTTTGGCTTTCACCTAAGAGTGGAAAGTGATTCGAATTTTTAATTTTCGAGTTTATGTTTTAGAGCTCCTAGAGGAGAAGAAAACAATTCAATTTGGTGTTTCAAATTATAAAACCCGACTAGAATTAAGATATTCAAGTTTGGTGGTCTTGAATTTACGTCCCTTTTTTACATCTCTTTGTTCGTTTAACTCTTGTTGTGCTAAGTGCGATTTTGAAATTCAGCAATAGATGTAGAAAGTTCAGCAAGAATAAAATTTAAATGGTTAAATTCATCTAAATTTCAACCATCTAAGTTGAAACAACTGCAATGTCATTTCAAATTACATTAAAAGTACTTATAAAAATAAAAATAAACTTCGGCTCATGTGAACTTTACGTTTGAAATCTGAAATCTCAAATCGAATCGGATTCGATAAAGTCTAAAAGAAAATATTACGACTTTTGAACTGTTGCAAGATATAACAAAACATTTTGAAAACTATCACAATCGTTTTGAGGAAGGACGAAGCTCTCCTAGAATGCCTAATGCGTTCTAGAAAGCAAAGGGTTTTAAGAACGTTGTTGGCGTTGTACAAGACTTATCACTCAACCAATCAAATAGAAAAATGAAAGACTTGTTTAGATTTTTTTAAGGAAAAAAATTATGAAAGATCACATGTTTCTGGATTATTTAGATTAACGTTCAAAAAGTAATCGAGCTCTAAAATGGGTGCCCTTTTAATAAAGTTAGATATTTGGGCTCTTTTAAAAAAAAAAAATTAGAAACACGTTATAGAGGTATGGATTGGCTTTAAAAAATTGCAGCTTTCAAAACAGTTTAAAAGGGATTTTTTCTAAACATTGAAAATATAAAATTTCCTAAAAGAAGATTTATTATTCATTAAAAAATTAAATAACTGTGATTAAGCCAATCCCAAAATTCACGCATGGGGTAGAGTTCAGCAGAGTTTGGGTTTGTGTTGATTTGCGATGATGATTGAAGAGGTGGATTTTGGATTGTAGTGTGAGAGTTTTGTGGAAACACGGAAGCCAGAGTTGCTGTGGTGCTAGAGTTTCGATTATGCCCAAATTCATAAGTGGAACGCAACATTAAATCTGGGGTTTGGTTTGACTTACAAAAAGAATTTCGTATAAAAAAAAATACTTTTTCAAAGAATTTTTATATTTTTAATTTTTGAAAGAGAAATCCGACTTTGTTAAGTCAATTTGTACGTCTCTCAAAATTTTTTCTTTTTTGTGTAATTATAATAAAATTTTCCATTATTCTACCTTAAAAAGTACTTTTATTAGGACGAATTACATATAACTTTTCAAAAGAATTGTTAACTGAAATATTTCTCGGGAGTTTAGACAATCTAGAATCTAGACACAAGAGGCTTCAAGTAGCGTATCACGCCTTTTTGTGAACACCAAAATGAAATTCAATGAATTAATTTCTATTGCTTAGATCATCCTATCCAATATTAATCAATAAAGTGTTCACATATAAAGACCAAGAAAAGCAAAAGTGAGAGAAGTTGGTCAAAAAATACAAATGCATGTCCGTTCAAAACCTGAACAAAATATTTAAATCAAAATAAAACTTGTCATAAAAAATTTGAAAAATAAAATACAATAGGAAAAGCGAAGAAGATTAGACGTATGATACTAAATTCTGCTATATCTCATCATCCCAAGCTCTTCTTTCTGGCCATATCCTCCATCCTCCTCGAATCCTAACCCTACCACTATGGCCTCATTTGCAAATTTAGGATCATTCTTCGCCTCTACATTCTCTAAACGCAAAACACCTCATTCGGCCAATCCCGCAACCAACTTCTCAACGTCTTCACCAATACAATCCCTAACTAGCCATCTTGCCCCGATGAGTACAAATATTTGCGGTGCGTATAACAGATAAATAATAAAAAAAATTTGACAAGTAATAGATATTGGAAAGATGAGAATTAAAAGAATCGGTTTGCGTGGCTTGTGGAAACGATTCAACTCCCTATAATGCCAAAATTACCAACCAAAAAAAAGTATTCTAAAACGCTACTACTACTACTGCTTTCCGTCGATCACGTTTATTAATCTTGAGAATAACAAAATAAATAAATAAAGGAGAAAAAGTTCGAACATTCCAAAACTGAATGGTGACAAGAATCCATTAGAGTTGCCGTTGGTAATACCATCCTCCCTATTGGAGCCCTAGAAGGTCCGAACAAGAAGGTTTTTTGGGAAATCTTGCATAAGATCCTCAAAGGAAGTTTTCTCCATCGATTGCCATATATATTTGTTCACCGTGACCTGCCCCTCTCGAATTGGAGCATCCATCTTCCTCGCCCTTGGGGCACCACTTGAAGAACCTAGATCCTCATGTTGGATTGTTGTCCGTTCTTTTCTTCCCGGCCTTGCCTGGTTAACTCTCCTCCCTCGACCCTCAACCATTTCTTTCCTTACTGGCTCCGCAAGGATTTCTCCACTCACTCTTTGTGCTAGCTTCCAAAAGCCAAAATTACCAACCAAAAAAAAAAAAAAGTTTTCTAAAACGCTACTACGGCTACTTTCCATAGACCAGGTTTATTAATCTTGAAAATAACATAATAAATAAAAGGGAAAAAGTTCGAACATACCGAAATTAAATGGCTGACGAGAAATAATTAGGGCAGCTGATAATACCATCCCTATTGGAGCACTAGTAGGCCTGAACAAGAAGGTTTTTGGCAAAAACCAAAAAAGCTACGCGAATTCGTGCACTTCTTCCTGTTCAGACGTCCTAGCGCTATCAATAGGGAAGCTATCGACGAAACTCAAACATTGAAGAAAGCCCCAAACTCTGAATGGGAGGACGTTAGGAATTAGTCTTCTGTATTTATAGCCCTCATAAGCCTTTCAGTTCTTCTGGGATTCTTCGCCAGCTAGGTATCCAATTAACAAACAATAGGAAACTTGTTTAAGTTGGTAGTATAAATAGAAAATAACGTGACGCAGGGATTGGCTTTAAAATTAAAATTGCAGCCTTTTAAATTGGTCATTTAAAATCATAAAACACTGTCACTTTTGGTATTCGGGTTTTGGGATCTATTTGGGTTCAAGTTTTGATTTCTGATTTTTTTTTTTTTGTTATTGTTAAATATATATAGTGCTGAGTTTGTACTAAATTCAAAAATAGATAGAGTCGTTAAATTGTTATTTACTAATTTAGATAAGATTTAATGCACTTAAATTACAATTATTTAATTCAAATAATTATTAGATTATTTCAAATTACATGAAAAACTTTTATAAAAGATGAAAGAATTAAAAAAAAAATAGGTTCTTGGGTGCAACAGGTCTATCATATTTTTCCGTCCTAAAAAGAATGACGTGCCCTTTTCCCTTTTTGTTTTGCTTCTCCGTTAACCAAGCTTTTGGCTTTCACCTAAGAGTGGAAAGTGATTCGAATTTTTAATTTTCGAGTTTATGTTTTAGAGCTCTAGAGGAGAAGAAAACAATTCAATTTGGTGTTTCAAATTATAAAACCCGACTAGAATTAAGATATTCAAGTTTGGTGGTCTTGAATTTACGTCCCTTTTTTACATCTCTTTGTTCGTTTAACTCTTGTTGTGCTAAGTGCGATTTTGAAATTCAGCAATAGATGTAGAAAGTTCAACAAGAATAAAATTTAAATGGCTAAATTCATCTAAATTTCAACCATCTAAGTTGAAACAACTGCAATGTCATTTCAAATTACATTAAAAGTACTTATAAAAATAAAAATAAACTTCGGCTCATGTGAACTTTACGTTTGAAATCTGAAATCTCAAATCGAATCGGATTCGATAAAGTCTAAAAGAAAATATTACGACTTTTGAACTGTTGCAAGATATAACAAAACATTTTGAAAACTATCACAATCGCTTTGAGGAAGGACAGAAGCTCTCCTAGAATGCCTAATGCGTTCTAGAAAGCAAAGGGTTTTAAGAACGTTGTTGGCGTTGTACAAGACTTATCACTCAACCAATCAAATAGAAAAAATGAAAGACTTGTTTAGATTTTTTTAAGGAAAAAAATTATGAAAGATCACATGTTTCTGGATTATTTAGATTAACGTTCAAAAAGTAATCGAGCTCTAAAATGGGTGCCCTTTTAATAAAGTTAGATATTTGGGCTCTTTTAAAAAAAAAAATTAGAAACACGTTATAGATGTATGGATTGGCTTTAAAAAATTGCAGCTTTCAAAACAGTTTAAAAGGGATTTTTTCTAAACATTGAAAATATAAAATTTCCTAAAAGAAGATTTATTATTCATTAAAAAATTAAATAACTGTGATTAAGCCAATCCCAAAATTCACGCATGGGGTAGAGTTCAGCAGAGTTTGCGTTTGTGTTGATTTGCGATGATGATTGAAGAGGTGGATTTTGGATTGTAGTGTGAGAGTTTTGTGGAAACACGGAAGCCAGAGTTTCTGTGGTGCTAGAGTTTCGATTATGCCCAAATTCATAAGTGGAACGCAATATTAAATGTGGGGTTTGGTTTGACTTACAGAAAAGAATTTCGTATAATAAAAAAAAAAACTTTTTCAAAGAATTTTTATATTTTTAATTTTTGAAAGAGAAATCCGACTTTGTTAAGTCAATTTGTACGTCTCTCAAAATTTTTTCTTTTTTGTGTAATTATAATAAAATTTTCCATTATTCTACCTTAAAAAGTACTTTTATTAGGACGAATTACATATAACTTTTCAAAAGAATTGTTAACTGAAATATTTCTCGCCCGGGAGTTTAGACAATCTAGAATCTAGACACAAGAGGCTTCAAGTAGCGTATCACGCCTTTTTGTGAACACCAAAATGAAATTCAATGAATTAATTTCTATTACTTAGATCATCCTATCCAATATTAATCAATAAAGTGTTCACATATAAAGACCAAGAAAAGCAAAAGTGAGAGAAGTTGGTCAAAAAATACAAATGCATGTCGCTGGTGACGCAAGGAACCGTTCAAAACCTGAACAAAATATTTAAATCAAAATAAAACTTGTCATAAAAAATTTGAAAAATAAAATACAATAGGAAAAGCGAAGAAGATTAGACGTATGATACTAAATTCTGCTATATCTCATCATCCCAAGCTCTTCTTTCTGGCCATATCCTCCATCCTCCTCGAATCCTAACCCTACCACTATGGCCTCATTTGCAAATTTAGGATCATTCTTCGCCTCTACATTCTCTAAACGCAAAACACCTCATTCGGCCAATCCCGCAACCAACTTCTCAACGTCTTCACCAATACAATCCCTAACTAGCCATCTTGCCCCGATGAGTACAAATATTTGCGGTGCGTATAATGTATAAATAATAAAAAAATTTGACAAGTAATAGATATTGGAAAGATGAGAATTAAAAGAATCGGTTTGCGTGGCTTGTGGAAACGATTCAACTCCTATAATGCCAAAATTACCAACCAAAAAAGTATTCTAAAACGCTACTACTGCTGCTTTCCGTCGATCACGTTTCTTGATCTTGAGAATAACAAAATAAATAAATAAAGGAGAAAAAGTTCGAACATTCCAAAACTGAATGGCTGACAAGAATCCATTAGAGTTGCCGTTGGTAATACCATCCCTCCCTATTGGAGCCCTAGAAGGTCCGAACAAGAAGGTTTTTTTGGGAAATCTTGCATAAGATCCTCAAAGGAAGTTTTCTCCATCGATTGCCATATATATTTGTTCACCGTGACCTGCCCCTCTCTGAATTGGAGCATCCATCTTCCTCGTCCTTGGGGCACCACTTGAAGAACCTAGATCCCTCATGTTGGATTGTTGTCCGTTCTTTTTCTTCCCGGCCTTGCCTCGTTAACTCTCCTCCCTCGACCCTCAACCATTTCTTTCCTTACTGGCTCCGCAAGGATTTCTCGACTCACTCTTTGTGCTAGCATCCAAAAGCCAAAATTACCAACCAAAAAAAAAAAAGTATTCTAAAACGCTACTACGGCTACTTTCCATAGACCAGGTTTATTAATCTTGAAAATAACATAATAAATAAAAGGGAAAAAGTTCGAACATACCGAAATTAAATGGCTGACGAGAAATAATTAGGGCAGCCGCTGATAATACCATCCCTATTGGAGCACTAGTAGGCCTGAACAAGAAGGTTTTTTTGGCAAAAACCAAAAAAGCTGCGCGAATTCGTGCACTTCTTCCTGTTCAGACGTCCTAGCGCTATCAATAGGGAAGCTATCGACGAAACTCAAACATTGAAGAAAGCCCCAAACTCTGAATGGGAGGACGTTAGGAATTAGTCTTCTGTATTTATAGCCCTCATAAGCCTTTCAGTTCTTCTGGGATTCTTCGCCAGCTAGGTATCCAATTAACAAACAATAGGAAACTTGTTTAAGTTGGTAGTATAAATAGAAAATAACGTGACGCAGGGATTGGCTTTAAAATTAAAATTGCAGCCTTTTAAATTGGTCATTTAAAATCATAAAACACTGTCACTTTTGGTATTCGGGTTTTGGGTTCTATTTGGGTTCAAGTTTTGATTTCTGATTTTTTTTTGTTATTGTTAAATATATATAGTGCTGAGTTTGTACTAAATTCAAAAATAGATAGAGTCGTTAAATTGTTATTTACTAATTTAGATAAGATTTAATGCACTTAAATTACAATTATTTAATTCAAATAATTATTAGATTATTTCAAATTACATGAAAAACTTTTATAAAAGATGAAAGAATTAAAAAAAAAATAGGTTCTTGGGTGCAACAGGTCTATCATATTTTTCCGTCCTAAAAAGAATGACGTGCCCTTTTCCCCTTTTTGTTTTGCTTCTCCGTTAACCAAGCTTTTGGCTTTCACCTAAGAGTGGAAAGTGATTCGAATTTTTAATTTTCGAGTTTATGTTTTAGAGCTCTAGAGGAGAAGAAAACAATTCAATTTGGTGTTTCAAATTATAAAACCCGACTAGAATTAAGATATTCAAGTTTGGTGGTCTTGAATTTACGTCCCTTTTTTACATCTCTTTGTTCGTTTAACTCTTGTTGTGCTAAGTGCGATTTTGAAATTCAGCAATAGATGTAGAAAGTTCAACAAGAATAAAATTTAAATGGCTAAATTCATCTAAATTTCAACCATCTAAGTTGAAACAACTGCAATGTCATTTCAAATTACATTAAAAGTACTTATAAAAATAAAAATAAACTTCGGCTCATGTGAACTTTACGTTTGAAATCTGAAATCTCAAATCGAATCGGATTCGATAAAGTCTAAAAGAAAATATTACGACTTTTGAACTGTTGCAAGATATAACAAAACATTTTGAAAACTACTGTCAATCGTTTTGAGGAAGGACAGAAGCTCTCCTAGAATGCCTAATGCGTTCTAGAAAGCAAAGGGTTTTAAGAACGTTGTTGGCGTTGTACAAGACTTATCACTCAACCAATCAAATAGAAAAAATGAAAGACTTGTTTAGATTTTTTTAAGGAAAAAAATTATGAAAGATCACATGTTTCTGGATTATTTAGATTAACATTCAAAAAGTAATCGAGCTCTAAAATGGGTGCCCTTTTAATAAAGTTAGATATTTGGGTTCTTTTTAAAAAAAAAAAAATTAGAAACATCCCAATCTCTACTTTCTGCTATATCTCATCATCCCAAGCTCTTCTTTCTGGCCATATCCTCCATCCTCCTCGAATCCTAACCCTACCACTATGGCCTCATTTGCAAATTTAGGATCATTCTTCCCCTCTACAATCTCTAAACGCAAAACACCTCATTCGGCTAATCCCGCAACCAACTTCTCAGCGTCTTCACCAATAGAATCCTTAACCATCCATCTTGCCCCGATGAATACAAATACTTGTGGTACGTATAGCAGAAGGGCCTATAGATAAATAATAAAAAAAATTTGACAAGTAATAAATATTGGAAAGATGAGAATTAAAAGAATCGGTTTGAATGGCTTGTGGAAACGATTCAACTTCCTATAATGCCAAAACTACCAACTAAAAAAAAGCATTCTAAAACGCTACTACTACTGCTTTTCGTCGATCACGTTTATTAATCTTGAAAATAACAAAATAACAAAATAAAGGAGAAAAAGTTCGAACATTCCAAAATTGAATGGCTGACAAGAATCAATTAGAGTTGACGTTGGTAACACCATCCCTATTAGAGTACTAGAAGGTCCGAACAAGAGTATCTTTTTGGGAAATCTTGCATAAGATCCTCAAAGGAAGTTTTCTCCATCAATTGCCATATATATATATTTGTTCACCGTGGCCGCCCCTCTCTGAATTGGAGCATCCATCTTCCTTGTCCTTGGGGCACCACTTGAAGAACCTAGATCCCTTATGTTGGATTGTTGTCCATTCTTTTTCTTCCTGGCCTTGCTTCGTTAACTCTCCTCCCTCGATAAGATTTGAAAATAAATAAGAAAAGTTGATAAAAATAAGTATGAAAATTCTAAATTCACTTAAATTACAATTATTCAAATTCAAATAATTATTAGATTATTTCAAATTACATGAAAAACATTTATAAAAGAAAAAAAAAATTTAAAAATAGTTTCTTGGGTGCAACAGGTCTATTATATTTTTTCCTTCCTTACAAAAATGACATGCCCTTTTCCCTCTTTTTGTTTTGCTTCTCCGTTAACCACGCTTTTGGCTTTCACCTAAGAGTGGAAAGTGATTCAAATTCTTAATTTTTGAGTTTATGTTTTTGAAGTTCTAAAGGAAAAGAAAACTATTCAATTTGGTGTTAAAAATTAAAACCCGACTAGAATTTAGATATTCAAGTTCGGTGGTTTTGAATTCATGTTCCTTTTTTTCATCTTTTTGTTTGTTTAACTCTTGTTGTGCTAAGTGTGATTTTAAATTCAATAGCAGATATAAAAAGTTAAACAAGAAAAAAATTTAAATGGTTAAATTCATCTAAATTAGAACTATCTGAGTTGAAATAATTGCAATCTCATTTCAAATGACATTAAAGTAATCATGTAATTTTACACTTGAAATCCCAATTCCAATCAGATTGGATAAAGTCTAAAAGAAAATATTATGACTTTTGAACTATTGCAAGATATAACAAAACATTTTGAAAACTACTGTCAATGTTTTGAGGAATGATAGAAGCTGATAAGTTCTAAATAAGTGTTTAATTTGTATGTTAGATGCACTTGATTTTGGAATAGAATGCTTCTTAATCGATGTTTTTAATGTAATTTTGCATAATTGTGCTTAGGAAAAGGAGCTGGATGCATTATATATGGATATAGAAGCTTTTTGGACGTAGTTGTAGCGGTCAAAGTTGACTCTGTCATGTAAAAAAATGCCATTAAATTGCTACGCGAGTTTGACCAAGTTGACCAAGATTGAAGATATTTTTCTAAGCTTTTGGAAGGAATTCAATTAAACATTAGCAGACTTTTTATTTTGTTGGAACTTATATTTCAGGTTTTTACCTTTTTATTCTTTTTGGGCCAGGTTTCCTTATCCAACAAGGAAAATAGGTTAGGGTTTTTCTTATATAAATACCTCTTATTTGCACTTTGAGAAGTAGATAGCTTTTAGTAGACAACTTTTAGTAGACAATCCAACAAATTTGTGCCATCGAGCAAAGAGATTCGGAGTTGCTTTACGATTATTGGGAGAGATTTAAGAGACTTTGTGCAAGCTGCCCCCAACATGGAATTTCTGAACAATCTATTATCCAATATTTTTATGAAGGATTGCTTCCAATTGAGAGACGAATGATGGACGCTGCTAGCAGAGGAGCAATTGTCAACAAAACACCTCGAGAGGCTAGAGATTTGATTTCTATTATGGCTACAAATTCACAACAATTTGGGAATAGATACGAGCATTCAAAAAGAGTTAATGAGGTAAATGTTTCTTCCCTTGATTCAAAGTTAACTCAACTAGCTTCTCTTGTTCAAAGTTTGGTTGCAGGTGGTAGTGTTCCAATTCAAAAAGTTTGCGGAATTTGTGCCATGGCGGGACACCCAACTGATATGTGTCCTACGCTCCAAGAAGAGGATCCACAATATGTTAATGCTATTAGAGGTTTTCCTGGTCCACCACGGCAAAGATATGATTCTTTTTCAAACACATACAACTCAGGTTAGAGGGATCACCCAAACTTGAGTTATGGAGCAAGGCCACAAAATTTTAATTCGTCAAATTCGCAACATTTCTAGCCATGACCAGCCCCACCACCGTAGCGCACACCTTCAAGTTCAAGTATTTCTGTTGAGGATATTGTGAAATCTTTTGCTCTTAATACTCAACAATTTCAACAGGAAACAAGGGCAAGCATAAAGAATTTGGAGACACAAATGGGCCAATTAGCAACATCCGTAGGTAGGTTGGAGTCCTGTAATAAATTACCTTCTCAAACGGTTGCTAATCCAAAGGAAAATGCATGCGCAATCACTCTACGAAGTGAAAAAGAACTGCTGGACAGCCATTGTCAGACTAGGCGTGGGCACGCAAAGTTGAAAGCACCTGAAACAGAGAAAGAAATCGAAAAAGAGGGCGCAAAGCACGATGAAAAAACGGCGGATAGCGATGAAACAGAGCCTAAAAGTGGTACGGAGCTGGTGGTTAAACCTCCTTTTCCTGAGAGATTCACAAAGTCCAAAAAAGAGAAGGAAGAGAAGGAGATTTTCGAGCTTTTTTGCAAGATAGAGATAAATATTCCCTTACTTGATGCAATTAGGCAAGTACCTCGAATCGCAAAGTTTCTAAAAGAATTGTGTACTAACAAAAAGAAACTCGTTGGGAATGAAAGAATAAGAGTGGGGGAGAATGTCTCCGCTGTACTCAAAAAGAATTTCCCTCCGAAATGCAAGGACCAAGGTATGTTTGATATTTCTTGTCAAATAGGCCATCTATGCATTAAGAAAGCTATGTGTGATTTAGGAGCTTCCATTAATGTCATGCCTAAGTCCATTTATTCTACATTGAATGCGGGACCCTGGAAAGTAGGACCTTTGAAAGAAACAAGAGTTGTTATTCAATTACTGATAGGTCTTTGGTTTATCCTGAAGGTGTCCTAGAAGATGTTTTAATACGAGTAGATGATTTGGTCTTTCCGGCTGATTTTTATGTGCTTGATACGAAGGAAGATTCATTTTCCAAGTCTTGTGAAATTTTGCTACGCAGACCATTCCTTAGTACAGCTAAAACTAAAATTGACGTGCACAAAGGTATTCTCACTATGGAGTTTGATGGAGATATTGTTAAATTTGATGGTTATAATGACATGAAAAATCCTAGTGAGGTGTCTTGTGTTTTTGCTTTAGAAACAGTTGATGATAATAAGCTAAGTGTTACTTCTTGTGAAAGTCCTACTCTTAAAAAGCTGAAAGAATTTAAGAAGACCTTTGCAGGTAGCACTAACTTGCAGGAATCAATTGGCATGCGGAAAAATCAAGAGAAGCCAATGGGAAAAATTCAAAGTCGCTTGAATCCACCTATGGTGGACAAGAGGGGTGCACATAGGAAGTTACAACCCCAAAAGTTAGAGAAGAAGAAAAGCAATGTTTGTGGGAAGGCAAAAATTCGCAAGAAAAAGAAAAAGAGTTTGCAAGAAAAAGTTATTGATGGAAAACAATTTTTAGTCGGGCAAAAAGTTTTATATCATCACTTTAGTTTTAAATTATTTCCCAATGATCCACGGACTAAATGGGTAGGTCCATTTGTTATTACTAAATTGTTTTCTTGTGGTGCATTTGAAGAGCTCGAGTAATGACAAAGTCATCAAAATTGATGGACATCGTTTGAAGCCCGTCCGTGAGGGAATTGAGCCAGAAAAGTCACCGGATAAAGCTTAGATGAATTGGTTATGTCGAGCCAATGACATTAAACAAAGGCGCTGGTGGGAGGCAACCCACAGAGTTAGAAATTTCAATATTGAGTTTTCTAGTGTTTTCTAGTTAATTTCCAATTTTTGCAAATTTTTTTTATTCTTTTTAGGAATTTTTCTTTTACTTTTTTATTTTTATTTTCTTCTCCCTTGAGAATCCTAACTTTGATTTGAATATGTTGTATGAGAGTTTTGATGTTTACAGGTAAGAGTTGCTTTGGAATTTTGGTGAGTTTTTGAACTATTTTCTGAAAAATTGGGCACTGAACGCTTAGGCGTGGGCACGCAAAGGCTATTTTGAAAAATCATAAAAATTTGGTGCAACAAAGATCAAAGCTCAAAAAAAAAAAAAAGGGTGAATCGCGTTGAGTACCATGGCCCCACTTCGGATGAATGATATCTAGTTCCACCACCTCCCGCACCTCTTTCAAGGGAAGTCCTCTTACATTTTTTCCCCCTTTTACCTGTGTTTTATTTTTCTTTTATTTTGTTGTTTTCTTTTCTTTACACATTGAGGACAATGAAAAGATAGGACTGCTTCGTGTTTTTGTTTTTGTCTTTTATTTTGAGTCTTTATAAGTAATTGTGTTTTATTTAGTATTGTTTGGGTCTTCCTGTGTCTTGTCTTCATATAAAAAAAGATGAAAAAAAAAAACAGAAGAAAGAGAAAAAAAATTTTGTCAAGTTTTTGTTTCCTTAGTTTTATTTGTCCAAATATTTTTGGCTCAACTATCTACTTTGTAAACTTGGCATTCCTCATGAAAAAAAAAAAATCTAATCCCTATGCTCGGGAAACTTGCTTTGGTTGCAACGGTAAGTTAGTACATGCAGTGAATCCATCCCTATTGTTTTTGTCCCTTGATAGATACTTGAACACGCTATGCTTGAACCTTGCTTAATCTTAACTTGGGCTGAAAATGTGCATGCACTTCAATTGGAAACTACTGCTTAGTTTGAGTTTGAGAGGTACTTGCCTTGATTTATTTTTGTGGTAAAATTGTGAAAAAGTGCGTGTTTAGGAAAGTTATGTCAGGGTTGAGGTCACTCCTACAAAAGTGATGACAGTGTGAAAAAAAAAGCACAAGAATGAATGAAATCAAAGTAAATGCGCACCTTTTTACTCTACTGGTCTCCAAAAGAAAGAAAAAAAAACAGAGATTCATGAGTAGAGCTAAAAGCCATCTGGAATTGTGACAAATTGAGTAACCGGGGGCATTCATCACAAATGTTTGTCATCGCGTAAAAAGGTTGGATGACATTCTAGGCAATTCATGAAAATTGTGAAAAAAGGGCAATTGAAGTGATCCGGCTTTCTAGCAGCTGGGCCTAGGCACAAACTTATTTTCTTTGAGGAAAAATTGCACATTAAGGCAGTGCTTTGATCTCTCTTCTTTGCATTAGCATAATCATACTTGGCTTAAATCTCTTTTGTGTGCTTAAATGGTGCAAGGTTCATTTACATAGTGTTTTGGGTGCTAGCAAGGTGACTTGTACATGTGGTGGTTCTTGTTTTGACTTGCTGAAAAACTGACTTACCGAGTTTCTTTGAGTCAAGGTGGAGTAACTTTTGAAGGTTTATGTCCCTGTGTTTCCTTTGATGGATGGTTGAGTTAGTTTAAAGTCCAGTGGAAAATTCTGATGGAATTGTTCTTGAGGGAACT
Organism: Cordia subcordata; assembly: GCA_028554755.1. Taxonomy (NCBI): domain Eukaryota; kingdom Viridiplantae; phylum Streptophyta; class Magnoliopsida; order Boraginales; family Cordiaceae; genus Cordia; species Cordia subcordata. Next base: position 392,519 of record JAPTOF010000035.1, read on the forward strand.
TTGTGGCTATATTTTTTATGAAGATGTTTATTTGTGGGAAGTTTCTTGCTAAGTTAGGCTTCTTTTTGAAAATCTTTGGTCAAGTCTTACTTTTGGAAAAAGTGCTGCAGAAATTTGCAAAATTAGTGCACTCTTTTGGCTAAAAACATTGCAAGTTGGTTAAAAGAAGAAGAAAATTTAGTTTTTTAGTATGTTAACTTGCTTGTTTTTATAAATGCTTGAATTGGGTCAGGACTTGTACATATGTTGAGAGGTTGAGCTTGAATGATTATGTTCCTGTGATTGAATGGTCACATGATGGAATGTAGAATGATAAAATTGGTAGATGAACTGTGAAGTTGAAGCTTTGACAAACATATGCCTTAATTTTGTTCAGTACTTTGGATTCTTTGAAGTTAGCTATGTTCATGAAAGTACATAAATTTTTATTGTAGGACTTGCATTATTTTTGGTTGTACAACTTGAAATCTTTGCATAATTTCGGTCTTGGTTAGTCTTGCATGTGAATTCCATGTTCTTAGTTATTTTCATGCTTGAGGGCAAGCATGGTTCAAGTGTGGGGGAATTTGATAGGCTCTAAATAAGTGTTTAATTTGTATGTTAGATGCACTTGATTTTGGAATAGAATGCTTCTTAATCGATGTTTTTAATATAATTTTGCATAATTATGCTTAGGAAAAGGAGCTGGATGCATTATATATGGATATAGAAGCTTTTTGGACGTATTTGTAGAGGTCAAAGTTGACTCCGTCACGTAAAAAAATGCCATTAAATTGCTACGCGGATTTGACCGAGTTGACCAAGATTGAAAATATTTTTTCTGGGCTTTTGGAAGGAATTAGATTAAACATTAGCAGACTTTTTATTTTGTTAGCATTTATATTTCAGGCTTTTGTCTTTTTATTCTTTTTGGGCTAGGTTTCCTTATCCAACAAGGAAAATAGGTTAGGTTTTTCTTATATAAATACCTCTTATTTGCACTTTAGGAAGTAGACAACTTTTAGTAGACAACTTTTAGCAGACAATTCAGCAAATTTTCTCTTCATCCTTTGGGCAACATTCATGGACAAGTTGTTCTAATTTTCTTTTCTAGCCGAGGATTAATCAAGATTTCGGTTTATCAATTCCGCGAGATCTAATTGTTTTATCCCTTTCATGTTATTTTGATATTTGCGTATTTACTATTTCAAGAATTAATATTGTTCTGTGATTGTTTAATTTTGTGCACGGTTATTCAATTGCATGACAATAGGTAGTCAATTAGATTAATTTAATTAATCTAAAAATAGTGGTAAATAGGTTTCCTGTGTAATTATGCAATCTAAATGAGCAATTACCGTGAGAGTATTGACTTTTAGAATCAGGTCTTTCTAGATTTTTATTGCTACCGTTAAATAGATCCTGCGGGCATCTCTGGAGATTAGAACGTCTAATAGGTAAGACGATAGCGAGAAAAATTGTAGGGGATTTAAATCGTTATCAACTCTGTAAGGAAAGATGAGGTTATTAGGCCGAGCAAATAACTATAACTGATTTATCGAAATAGCTGAAAGTATTTTTGCATCTATGATCGAATTTGTTGACCGAAATTGCGATTGTTCCTCAGGCTAGATTTTATTCTCGTTGATTTTCTGTTTTTCCAGCCTTGCATTAATTTAGAGTTGCATATTTTAGTCATTTTAATTTTTATTAACATTTTTTTATTTTCTGGCCGAATTGCGTGCCCACGCAGCGCAACCAGTAGTCTGGACAGTTTTATGAATTTTACTCTTTCGCATTTAATTCCCCCTTTTTTATTGCAACTTAGTTGATTAATCTACTTGGTACAATTAGCATAAAATAATCTCCCAATCCCTGAGGATTCGACCCTGTTCTCAGCACGTACACAAATTAAAGTTGCAAGGTAAGAGATAGGAATTTATTTTTGGTGGTTTCGACGCCCATCAGAAGCTCTCCTAGAACACTCGATGCGTTCTAGAAAGCAAATTCTGGTTTTAAGAACGTTGTTGGCATTTTACAAGACTTATCTCCCAACCAATCAAATTAAAAAAAAATGAAAGACATATTTAGATTTTTTTAAGGAAAAAATTTGTGAAAGATCACATTTTTCTGAATTATTTAGATTAACTTTTAAAAAGTAATCGAACTCTAAAATGGGTGTCATTTTAATAAAGTAAGATATTTGGGTTTTTAAAAAAAAAATTAAAAACACTTTATAGATGTATGGATTAGGTTTAAAAAATTGCCGCTTTTAAAAAAGTTTAAAATTTTTTCTAAATATTTAAAATATAAAATTTCTTAAAAGAATATTTATTATTCATAAAAATATTAAACAACTTTTTCTTGCCCTGATGAATCCAAATATTCATGGTGCATATGACAGAAGGGCCTCTAGATAAATGATAAAATATCTAACATGTAATAGATATTGGAAAGATGAGAATTAAAAGAATCGGTTTGCATGACTTTTGTAGCCGATTCATATTTCTTTAATGCCAAAATTACCAACCAACAAAAAAGTATTTTGAAATGCCACTACTGTTTTCCGTTGATGAGGTTTATTAATCTTGAAAATAACAAAATAAATAAATAAAAGAGAAAAAATTTCGAACATACCTAAATTAAATGGTTGACAAGAATCAATTAGAGCTGCCGTTGATGATTCCATCTCTATTGGAGCACTAGAAAGTCCAAACTAGAAGGTTTTTTTTGGCAAAAAGCAAAAAAGATACACGAATTCGTATACTTCTTCCTGTTCGGATATTCTAGCACCGTTAATAGGGAAGCTTTTGACGAAACTCAAACATTGAAGAAAGCTTTAAACTATGAATGGGAGGATGTTAAGAATTAGCCTTGCGTATTTATACCCGTCCTCTAGTCTTTCATAGGCAATGTCGCTTGTGGTGTTTTCTGTTTATGTTTAACCCTTATGACTCTTTCTGTTCTTCTAGGATTCTTAGCTAGCTACGTATTTAACTAAGAAACAATGGGAAACTTGTTAAGTTGCTAATATAAATAGAAAACGTGGTCTTTCATAGGCAATGTCGGTTGTGGGGTTTTTTGTTTATGTTTAGCCCTTATGACGCTTTCAGTTCTTCTAGGATTCTTAGCCAGCTAGGATTTAATTAAGAAACAATAGAAAACTTGTTTAAGTTGCTAATATAAGTAGAAAACGTGTTTCATAATGTCACGCCCCCAAAAACCCACCAAAACGAGTCTCAAGGGTCATGACTGTCGCACATCTAAGAAAGGACACCTTTTTAAAGTCCGCAAAGCACTAAGCTTTATAACCAAAAGCCAAAACAAATTTAACAAGTTCAGAGCATCGAAAATCCCAAAATTATTCAAAAGTGCACTTCCCCAAAATATTGCAAAACAAAATCTCTAAAGTTCATCAGCAAGTGGTAACAAAATTCAAAGAAAAAAAAAAGTGTTCCAAATATGAAATAAAACAAATAGACCTAAAGGGTTCAATTTTCCCTTTATTCCAGAATCCTAATAACTTTAAAAGTGAGTTGGTCCTCAAGCCCCAACAAGGTAAAGTACTCCTCCACATCTGCAATGACATAGTTTCAAGACAAAAAAAATAATAACAAAGTGAGATAAGAAATCTCACTAAGTATTAAACCTTGCAAGTAAAAAAAAAAGAAACACAAATACATTTTCATAAAATTTACATATACACAATCCTTTTGAAGAAAATAAACTTACTAAGAGCAAGATTTCTTTAAACTTTATTTCCCAATTATGCCAACAAACCCAAAGACGGATAAGACTCCAATAATTTAAGAGCCGAGGCTACAATTCGGGTAACATAGGTCAAAGTATGGTTTGTTGTCGCACATACCACCAAAAACAAGTGGAAGTCCTAACGAAAACGTAGTACACTATACAAAGAGTGGTGTATGAGCCCCACCACTGAGGATTAACAAAGACATGGCCTGAATAATGATGGCATAAAAGGGCTCCTCATAAAGTGCAAAGGTTTATCAGAAAACACATTTATCACTTAAATACAATCAAATAAACATTTATATTAGTAGATATTATTTTTCTCTTAAAGAACCATTATAACTTGGAATAAATAATTAGTCATTTCCTTTTATAACATAACCATCAGCTTCTGTAAACAAATGATATATAAACTTTTGATTTATATAAGGTAAAAGGAAAAGAATATATATTTATATATATTTATTGATTGTCCATCATAAGTATAAAAGAAAAAAAAGTAAATAAAATAGTTAAAGAAGAAATGAAAGAAGACAGACACTAGAAATCAACTTTGTAGACTACTAATCAGTATTGCATACAAGATATGAAATGAAGCACAATTCCACAGTGGCGTTTCGACACTGCCTTGTGGTGGCGATTTGAAATAAATTTTTTTTAAAAAAAAATGAATTAAACCACTAACTTAAAAGAACGATTTCAGGGTTCACAATATATATATATATATATATATATATGTAGACAATTTTTTTCTAAGAAAACTTTATTTTAAATTAATATATAAACACATTTATGTATACCAGTAAATTTATAATCTAATTTAAACCATCTATTTAAGTAATTATATAAAGATTTTTTTTCTCGAAACTAACATATGGCCCAACAAATATCAAATAATCCAACGAGAGGTTTTCGTACTTACCTTACTCACAAGTAAAGCAAAAGCTAATATTCAGTGATGCCGACAAAAGTCCAAGAATTACAATCCTATTTCAATGAACGTAAAATAACACTTTTACTATGGGGATTTAATGTTTAAAAACACTAACTAGAGATTTTACAGTGACAACCTAAACCACCAAAAAAAAATTCTTGCAAGCCCTTACCTAAATACGTACACCACCAAAAGCCCTACTGATTGAGTTCCTGTGTAAAACTTGTATCTTCCGTATTTGCTCCCTTATGCTCTGGTGGAAATACAAGAACGAACATGTACGTCTGTCTTTTTTTTTTTTCAGAGTCCAACTTATACGTTCTATTTTCTTTTGCAAAAAAAAAGAAGAAAAATAGTCCTATTCTCATATGACTTCTCTCCCCCTTATCTAACTATACCTTCTTTTTTTTTTTAAAAGAAAAAGACACAGAGTTTACCTCATTTTAAATTTTCATAGGGATAAAACCAACTTAAGTTGGTGACAAAATCCCAAAATTTAAGCAACTGAAATTAGTGTGTCGTTATATTTCCCCCCCAAAGAAAAAGTTTCGTCCTCAAACCTACATACCTTGCTCTTCAAAGAGATTAGGATACTTCTCTTGAGCCTCAATCTCAACTACCCATATCGCCTGTCCTTCTGTTTGGCCTCAGTGTCGAACTTTGACATACGAGATGGTCTTTCTTCTAAGCACTTGCTCTTTACGATCTACAACTTTTACTAGTTTTTCTTTGTAAGACAAATCACTCTTTAGTTTTATATCATCATGACGAATCACACGACTTGCATCTGGAACATACTTTCTCAATTGTGAGACATAGAACACGTTATGCATACCGGCAAGGAAGGGTGGCAAAACTAATTGATAAGCGACCTTACCTATATGCCCTAAAACCTTAAAAGGTCCAATGAATCGAGCATTTAGCTTTCCGCGATTTCCAAATTGGACTACCCTTTTTGTTAGAGACACCTTTACAAAAGCATGCTCTCCTACTTGAAACTCTAATCCCTTTCTCTTTAGATCAGCCTAACCTTTTTGTCGACCTTGAGCTTCTTTGATACAAGATTGGATTAGTCTAACCTTATCTTGCATTTCCTCAATTAGTTGGGGTCCCAAAACTTTTCTCTCGCCTAAATCCTAGTGTAGCGGTGTACAACACTTCCTTCCATATGGAGCCTCGAATAGAGCCATTTTGATGCTTGTTTGGTAGGTATTATCGTAAGCAAACTCCACCAAAGTGACATACTCATCCCAGTTTCCTCTAAAATCCAATGCACAAGCCCATAACATATCTTCAAGAATTTGAATGGTTCTCTCACTTTGACTGTTAGTTTATGGATGATAAGCAGAACTCATCATTAAGCTAGTACCAAGGTAATTTTGAAGACTTGCCCAAAACTTTGAAGTAAACCTCGTGTATTGATCATATACAATCTCTCTAGAAACCCCATTCACAATCTCTTGTATATACATCTCAGCTAGCTTTTCTAATGAAGTCCCTAGTCGAATGGTAAAAAGTGAGCTGACTTGGTCGACCTATCCACGATAACCCATGTGGCATCATTCTTGTCATGAGTCCTTGGCAATCCTGTCCCAAAATCCATTGCTATACTTTCCCATTTCCACTCAGGAATGTCTAGAGGTTGTAATGATCCCGATGGCTTTTGATGTTCTGTTTTAATTTTTTGACATGTAAGACACTTAGTCACATATTCCCCTACATCTCTTTTTATGTTATGACACCAAAAGTGATCTCTCAAATCATGGTACATCTTTGTTCCTCCTAGATGGATTGTGAAGCATGAGGCATAGGCCTCATCTACAATTTCTTTCTTAATCTCAGGGTCATTAGGGACACATAATCTTTTATTGAACCTCAAGGTCACATCCTCGTGTTCCTGCAGATAAGATGTTTGCCCATTCTTTAATTGAGCATAGATTTTCTCCAAATATAAATCTTGCCTCTGAGCTGTCCAAATCTTATCAAATAGAACACCACTGTAGCTAATTCCAAGTCGTGAGTTGGGTAATTCTTTTCATAGTTCTTTAACTGTCGTAAAGCATATGTGATGCCCCTTCCATTTTGCATAAGCATGCACCCCAACCCATTATGAGAAGCATCACTATAGACAGCAAACCCCTTAGTGCCACAAGGTAACGCAAGTACAGGTGCCGATACAAGTCTCTGCTTCAACTCTTGAAAAGCTTCCTCACACTTTGTTGTCCACTGGAACTTTGCACCCTTCTGCATAAGGTGTGTCATTGGGATGGAGATCTTAGAGAACCCTTCCATGAACTTTCGGTAGTAACCAGCTAATCCTAGAAAGCTATGAACTTTAGTTACTGACTTAGGTATTGACAAACTAGTTATAGCCTCAATCTTTTATGGGTCCACGGATACTCCATTTTCTGAGATAACATGGCCTAGAAAAGCCACTTTTTTAACCAAAACTCACACTTTTTCAACTTTGCATAGAGTTGTTTTTCCCTAAGTGTTTCTAACACAGCTCGCAAGTGGGACTCATGCTCTTTAGAATTTTTCGAGTATACAAGAATGTCATCAATGAATACCACCACAAACTTGTCCAGGAAAGGCTTAAAGACTCTATTCATTAGATCCATAAATGCTGCCAGAGAATTAGTCAATCCAAAAGACATCAGAAGGAACTCATAGTGGCGATACCTCGTTCTAAAGGCTGTTTTTGGAATGTCTTCAGCCTTGATCCTTAGTTGACGATACCCTGATCTCAAATCAATCTTTGAGAATATTGTTGCCCCTTGCAACTAATCAAACAAGTCATCAATTCTTGGCAATGGATACCGATTCTTAATTGTTACCTTGTTTAATTCCTAGTAATTGATGCATGGGCGCATACTTCCATCTTTCTTTTCAACAAAAAGCACTGGAGCTCCCCAAGGTGACACACTAAGGCGTATTAGCCCTTTGTCTAATAATTCCTGTAGTTGCACATTCAGTTCTTTCAACTCAGCAGGTGTCATATGATACGGTGCTTTAGATGTAGGTGTAGTTCCCAGTATAAGATCAATTTCAAACTCAATTTCCCGATTCGGAGGAAGACCAGGAATTTCATCTGGAAATACATTGGGGAACTCCCGACCAATGGAAATATCCTTTGCCTTTTGCTCATAACCTTCGAACTTCATGATACTTGCCAAAAACGCTGTACATCCCTTTCTCACCAATTTTTGAGCTTTGAGAGATAATATAATCTGGAGTGGTTGGAAAGTCCTTCCTACGAATTCGAATTTCTCTTCCCCTAGTATATAAAAGACAACCGTCTTACCAAAACAATCAATACGATCATGATACGCAGCTAACCAATCCATGTTGAGAATTACATCAAAGTCTTGTAAATCTAGCTCGATTAGATTAGCAAACAATTCCCTTTTTCCAATATGAATTACACAGTTATGATAAATTGTAGTTGCCTTCATAGACTTTCCTATGGGGGTTTCAACACATATTTCATGCTCTAATTGCTCAGGCATAAGATTCATTGATACAACAAAGGAAGATGACACAAAAGAGAAATTGGAACTAGAATCAAATAACACATGAGCAAAGACAGACATAATAGGGATAATACCTGTTACCACATCTTCTGTTGTCTGAGTATCACTACGAGTAAGGGCGAAAAGGCGTGCACGGTTTGGTTGCTTCTTTCCATCATCATTCGCCCTCGAATTACCTCCTCTCATCTCGGGACAATCTTTAATGTGATGTTCCTTATTTCCACATTTGAAACATGCTCTAGAAATCCAACGACAGTCTTCATTTTATGAGACCCACCACATTTAGTGCACTTGCCTTCATTTTTGTTAGCCTCAGATGCACGTGTCTTCTTATTGTTTCCTCTGTTGTTCCCTTGTGAGGGACCAACTCCCCTTTTTCGCTTGCTCAAAGAAGGTCTCTGCTATTGCATTAATCCCTCGCAGTTAAGGTTGTAGCTACTAGTACTTCCTTCAAGGTTTTGTGCAAATGAGGAGCCACAATGTTGCGAATGTTGAGATTTAAGCCCAACTCAAACTTTCTGGCCTTCTGATAATCATTGAGAACCATGTGGAGTGCAAAACGAGCCAATCCAATGAATTTCCGGTAGTACTCCTCCACAGTCAAATCTTTTTGTCTCAAGTTTGTGAATTCGGCTACCTTCATATTGCGGTAAGCTACTAGATAATATTCAGTCTCAAACATCTCACGGAACTACTTCCATCCCACGAGTTTCTTATCTGTTTCTTCACTTTGCAAGTTCCACCAGTCTAAAGCCACCCTCTGTAGCTTGAAAGTTGCAAATCGGACTTTTTGGCCATCTCTTAAGCCTAGAGTGAGAAACAATCGCTTCATTGTGGTCAACCACTTATTAGCTTCTTGTGTCTCTTCCTCACTAGTAAATGATGGCGGTTGCATATTTAGGAACCTCTTCAACGCTTTTTGATCATCGTTCTTCTCATTAGGTGTATTACGTGGTTTTCGCATCATATGGCGGAGAAGAGCATCGGCACTGCCATCAAAGTTGGCCTTATCAGTAGCGCCTTCGTCAATCTCATGTTGCCTCGCAAGTTTAGCTAATGCAACATTCTCGTCGTCAATTTTTGAAGAGAAGGCATTGCTCGAGCTTGCAACAGACTTCTTCCTAGGGGCCATATTTGTCCTATAACATCATAAGTTTTAGTGCACATTTAACTTAATAATATAATAACAATCCTTATATGACAAAGTCTTAACCTACCCATGAACCCATCCTAGGTCAAAGTCTAATCATAACCTAAGCTCTGATACCACTCTGTCACGCCTCCAAAAACCCATCGAAACGAATCTCAAGGGCCGTGACTGCCGCACACCTAAGAAAGGACACCCTTTCTAAGTCTGCAAAGCACCAAGCTCTATAACCAAAAGCTAAAAATATTTTAACAAGTTCAGAGCATCGAAAATCCCAAAATTATTCAAAAGTCCACATCCCCAAAATATTGCAAAACAAAATCTCTAAAGTTCACCAGCAAGTGGTAGAAAAATTCAAAGGAAAAAAAAAAGTGTTCCAAACATGAAATAAAACAAATAGACCAAAATGGTTCAATTGTTTCGTTATTCTAGAATCCTAATAACTTTACAAGTGAGGTGGTCCTCTAGTCCCGACAAGGTAAACTTCTCCTCCACATCCGCAATAACATAGTTTCAAGACACGAGAGATAATAACAAAGTGAGATAAGAAATCTCAGTAAGCATTAAACCTTGCAAGTAAAAAAAAGAAACACAAATACATTTTCATAAAATTTACATATACACATTCCTTTTCAAGAAAATAGACTTGTTAAGAGCAAAATTTCTTTAGAGTTTATTTCCCAATTATGCCAACATATCCAAAGACGGATAAGAATCCAATAATTTTAGAGTTGCGACTACATCCAGTAACATAGGTCAAAGAGTGGTTAGTTGTCGTACATACCACCAAAAGCAAGTGCGCGTCCCAACGAAGGCGTAATGCACTACACAAAGAGTGGTGTATAAGCCCCCCCCCATATAAATGTTAACGAAGACACGACCTGAATGATGATGGCATAAAAGGGCTAGTCATAAAGTGCAAAGGTTTATCAGAAAACACATTTATCACTTAAATACCATCAAATAAACTTTTATATTAGTAGATATTATTTTTCTCTTAAAGAGCCATTATAACTTGGAATAAATAATTGGCCCTTTCCTTTTATATCATAACCATCAGCTTCTGTAAACAATGACATGTAAACAATTTATTGGTATAAGGTAAAAGGAAAAGAATATATATTTATATATATTTATTGATAGTCCATCGTAAGTATAAAAGAAAAAAAGTAAATAAAATAGTTAAAGATGAAATGAAAGAAGACAAACACTAGAAATCAACTTTGCAGACTACTTATCAGTATTGCTTACGAGATATGAAATGAAGCACAATTCCACAATGGTATTTCGTCTAGAACAGTGGCATTTCATCACTGTCTTGCGGTGACGATCCAAAATAATTTCTTTTTTTTTTAATTAAAAAAATGAATTGAACCACTAACTTAAAAGAACGATTTTAGGGTTCATAATAATAGTAAGAAGAATGTTTGTATATATATATATACATATATATACATAATAATAATAAGAAGAATGTCTATATATATATATATATATATATATACATATAAAAGAAATAAAAGTAATTAGGGAAAACTTAGATTTTATAAAGGATCAAAGCTACAATAAAAAATTAGAAGTTAAGCAACTTATAGAAGAAATACCAGGAAATATTGATAGACACACTAGAGATATTAAAAGAGACTTTAAGAAAATAGAATCTAGAATAGAAGAACTAGGAAGTAATATAGGAAAAGTTATAACTAAACTAGCTGAAGTAGAAAATAATTTAAAACATTACTATAGCATACAGGGTTTAGAATTTAATCAATGACAACATTAGAAGATTACTACAGCAATAAATATTATAAAGAAGCAATTAAGTATAGTGAAAAGTTTTTAAGTCCGCCTGAAGGATTATCTATGATTAAGGTAGGAACTCCTCCAGAGCAAGCTATAATTAAACAAAATAATATTATTATAATATTACAAATAAAAATTTTAGGGAAGTTGGAAAATTTAGAAAGTAGAATTAATAATTTAGAGAAAGGAAAAATAATTAATAGTAATAAGTCAGGATTAGAAAACGATATAGACAAATTATCAACACAGATAAGTAAATTAAATCTAGGAAAGGGAAATTGTGAGGCCCCTAAAGAATACGAGTTTCTAGTTCATGATCCGAAGAAACAATAGTGTTACAATAGGAAGAGGTATAGAAGAGGATAGGTAACGTACGGAAGGATTAGCTACAGAAACACGTAGAATAAACGAAGGAACTTTAAGTAATAGATTTAGAAATTTAATTTCTAGAAATAGACCTATACAGTTAACTTTAGATCAAGTAATAGATATAGATAGAGAAATAACAAATTTTAGACAAAATAGATTAAATTTTATTCAGCCTCAAAATCTCTATGATCAAAACTCTAATTTAAATCAATCAAGGTTGTTAATGCATTATAGAGAAACTCAAAATAGATGTGTAGGACAAGATGTAGTTAGTGTAAGTTTAATAAATCCAGAGAGTCAACAAACTATTATTAGAGGCAATTTTAATCTGACACATTTAGGATTAGTGGTAATAAATAAAAGGATTAACTAGAAAAGATATAGGAGCTAAAGTCTTTGTAGCTTTAGTAGACAATAGATTCAATAGTGAGCAAGCAATTGTAGGTGCTATAGAAGTAGATATGAATGATAATGGAGGTTTATTTTATTGCACTCCAGATTATGTATTAAATACTAGAAATTTTATAAAACATTTAAAAATAAAAATTATGACTAAAGGATATGAAACCCTAATGGAAGGAAAAAATTTATTAGTATGTACATCATTTATAGGAAAATTAACTCAAGGTAGTCAAGTTAGATTTAAATTTGATATACAAGAAACGGTAAAATTTATTACAAATAAGGGTATAAAACTTTTACCACCATATAAAATAGATGCTTTAGAAAATGCTAGACAAGAATGGCAAATAACAAATATTTTAAATAATACACCTAGAATTACTTATATACCTCAAGATAGTATGTGGTATAGAGATAATCAAGGAAGACTTTCAGTCAGGTTTAGAGATTATACTGAGGCAACTAGACATATAGAAGAAGAACAGTTAGAAGAAGAACAAAATGATGAGTGAAGAAGAAGAATTAAGAGAAATAAAGAGATTAGTTAGCATAAGCAACTTAGAAGAAGTTTTATATTATTTGGGACAAAAACCTACAATAAGTAAAGACGATGATATAGAGGGTACGTATGAATTAAATGAACTTGGATTAGGATAAAACGATTAGATGTAGAAGAAGATAAAAATACCTTTTTAATTTAGAAAATATAAATCAAAGACAAAATATAAAAGACTCTAGGTATAATAAAATTATGAGGGATTTAGAGCGTTTAACTGTAACTTCTAGAATGAAAGAAGAAGAAGAAGAAGATATAATAAACAATTTTTTAGATAATCTAGAATTAGAAGAAGATCAAGAAGACCTAGAAACTATAGCAACTTTAGAAAGTGAAATAAGCAATAATAGTAAACGAATATTGATAGAAGAGTTAGAAGAAACACCTTATGTTTTAATGGAAGAAGAAAGTAGTGTGGTACAACCAACTAGAACTCAAGAAACGAGATTTTATATTGAACAACCAGGTAATAGACCATTACACCAATATGGAAATTTACCTAGACGATTTGTAGATGCATACCCTAATCAGACTACCTATGATAAACCAAGTTATAGATCTAGAGGAAAACCATACCCTTCAGAAAAACCTTTTAAAATACAAAAGGCAGCAGAACCGTTTATTCTAAATATTACAGGAATAGATATATAATTAAGAGATAGATATTTACAATTATGGAAAGATGCAGTAGTAGCAGATTTTATTATTAAACAAGCCGATAAAATTTTTACAATCAAAGAAATGATTCGATACATGACACAATTCTTAGGAGAATTTGTTAAGGCCAATTGGGAAGAATGGCAACAACGCTTTCCTAATGATTTAGCAGAATTAGTAAATTTAGGTGTAAATCCATATTATTTTGTTAATACAATGCATTTAATAATCACAGGAAGAAATCCTAACACATTAGATTTAGAATTACAAATGTATGCTTAAAAAATTAGAACAAGTAAATTTATTAGGATGGAAAGATGTAAAAATATTTATGCAAGAATTCTATTATCTCTTAGTGGCAATGTTTGGAACGAACAAGTCATACAAAAATTCCTACATAAATTACCGGAGCATTAGGTAGGCAAATATATGAAAAATATACTAAAGAAACAGCTTAATGCAAAAGTTTCATTAGGAAGAGCAATGCAAATAGTAATAGAAATATTAGTTGATTAATGTACTAATATACAAATTACTAAACAACTTAAAAATGAAACAAGTTTTTGTAAAGAAATATACACTCCACAACATTATGGTATACCTAAAAAACCTAAATATAGATATAAAAAATAATTTCGAAAAACTCCTAGAAAAACATATTATCTTAGAAGAAGTAGGGCTAGAAAACCTTTTTTAATGCAAAAACATGTTAGAAAATATGATAATAATAGAATGTATAAAAATAAAATTAGATGTTATACTTGTGGAAAAGAAGATCACCTTAGTTCAAGTTGTCCTAGGCGAATAAACTCACAAAATATTAGAGCTATGATAGTTAATAATACAAATGAAAATTTATTAGATATTGATGAAACAATTAGTGACAATGAGTCTATTTATAGTATAGTATCAATAGTAGAAGAAATAGATGACGAAATCAGGAATAGTGACTCAGACTTCAAGGATAAAGATTTTCCAGTAGAATTAGATAATTTGTTAGGTAATTTCAATACATTTAATGTAAATATGTTTAAGCCATTAGATAATCGTCTAAAAGAACAAGAAGAATGTTTACACAACTGGCAATTAGGAAAAGGATTAGAAACAAAATCTTGTTATATATGTAGTTGGTATCTGGCAATCAAAGTAAGGGCTAAATGTAATACTTGTTTAAAAGAAGCATGCATTAAATGTATAAATACTAAGTTTAATTTAGATTTAATTTCTGAATATAGTAATAAAAATAAGGAACTTAAGATAGATAATAGATTAGTAGAGAAAAACATATGTAATAAAATAGAAATAATAGAGATAAAATTATTAGAAGTAATATATATATATGTATATATATGTGTGTGTATACATATATATATATATATATGTATATATATGTGTATATATATGTATATATGTATATATATGTATATATATATGCACAGACAATTTTTTCTCTAAGAAATCTTTATTTTAAATGAATATATAAACACATTTATGTATACCAATAAATTTATAATCTAATTTAAACCATCTATTCAAGTAATTATATAAGGATTTTTTTTCCTCAAACCTAACATATGACTCAAAAAATATCAAATAAGCCAACAAGAGGTTTTCGTACTTACCTTACTCACAATTAAAGCGAAAGCTAATATTCACTGATGCAGATGAAACTCCAAGAATTACAATCCTATTTCAATGAATGTAAAATAACACTATTACTATGGGGATTTAATGTTTAAAAACACTAACTAGAGATTTTACAATGACAACCTAAACCACCAAAAAAAAAAAAAATTCTTGCAAGCAGTACCTAAATACGTACACCACCAAAAGCCCTACTGATTGAATTCCTGTGTAAAACTTGTATCTTCTGTATTTGCTCCCTTATGCTCTGGTGGAACTACAAGAATGAACATGTACGTCTTTCTTTTTTTTTTTTTTTCAGAGTCCAACATATACGTTCTATTTTCCTTTGTTAAAAAAAAAGGAGTCCTATTCTCATATGACTTCTCTCTAACTATACCAGTTTTTTTTTTTTTTTAAAGACACAGAGTTTAAATCATTTAAAATTTTAATAGGGATAAAACCAACTTAAGTGGGAACAAAATCCCAAACTTTAAGTAACTGAAATTAGGGGGTCGTTACACAAGAAATGAATGTAACGTGCATTTCAACAGGTCTATTGTATATTTCCTTCATAACAAAAAACGACTTGCTCTTTTCCCCCTTTTTGTTTTGCTTCTCCGTTAACAATGCTTTTGGTTTTCAGCCAAGAGTGGAAAGTGATTCGAGTTTTTAATTTTCGAGTTTATGTCTTTAAAGTTCGAGAAGAAAAGAAAACTATTCAATTTGGTGTTAGAAAGTATAAAACCCAACTAGAATTTAGATATTCAAGTTTGGTGGTTTTGAATTTACGTTCCTTTTTTACCGTCCCTATTGGGAAGGTCTGAACAAGAAGGTTTTTTTTGGCAATAAGCAAAAAAGCTACACGAATTTGTGTACTTCTTCCTGTTCAGACGTTCTAGCACTATCAGACGTTCTAGCACTATCAATAGGAAGCTATTGACGAAACTCAAACATTGAAGAAAGCTCTAAACTCTGAATGGGAGGATGTTAAGAATTAGTCTTCTGTATTTATAGCCCTTATAAGCCTTTCAGTTCTTCTAGGATTCTTAGCTAGCTAGGTATCTAATTAAGAAACAATAGGAAACTTGTTTAAGTTGCTAATATAAATAGAAAACGTGTTTGATAAGAAATTTGTGTAACGCTGGAGCGAGGGATAAGGTAGGACATAGAAATTAATGTAACGTGCATGGTTAACAATTAGTACGTGTTAAATGCAAATAACTGCTAGATCATTTCAAATTACACCCTAAATACATATAAAAGGAAAAAGTTTTTAAAAAAACGGTCTTTTCAAATGCTTCAAGTCTGTTATATTTTTTCACTCTTTAAAAAATAACATGCTTTATTTCCTTTCTTTTTTTCCTTTTTGGTTCCCTCTTAACCATGCTTCCGGCTTTCACGTAAGAGTGGAAATTGGTTGGAATTTTTGAATTTTCGAGTTTAAATTTTCGAACTTCAAGAGGAAAAGAAAACTATTCAATTGGGCCTTGAAAATTATATAACGTGACTAGAATTTAGATATCCAAGTTTGAGTTTTTTTTTTTTCAAGAAAAAAGTTAAAAACTAAAACTTATCTAAGACGTAGGGATTGGCTTTAATATTAAAATTGCAGCCTTTTAAATTAATTATTTAAAATCATAAAACATTGTCACTTTGGTATTCGGGTTTTGGCATTTATTTGGGGTCAATTATTGATTTATGATTTTTTGTTATTGTCAAATATATAGTGCTGATTTTATATTAAATTAAAAAATAGATATATTTGTTAAATAGTAATTTACTAACTTAGAAAAGATTTAATGCACTTAAATTACAATTATTTAATTCAAATAAAACAATTGTAAAAGAAAAAAGAATTAAAAAAATAGTTTCATGGGTGCAACAGGTCTATCGTATTTTTCCGCCTTACAAAAAATAACATGCCCTTTTCCCCTTTTTGTTTTGCTTCTCTGTTAACCACGCTTTTGGTTTTCACCTGAGAGTGGAAAGTGATTCGAATTTTTAATGTTTGAGTTTATGTTTTTGAGCTTTTAGAGGAAAAAAGAAAACAATTCAATTTGGTGTTACAAATTATAAAACCCGACTGGAATTCAGATATTCAAGTTTGGTGGTTTTGAATTTACGTTCCTTTTTTTCATCTCTTTGTTCGTTTAACTCTGGTTGTGCTAACTGTGATTTTTAAATTCAATAATAGAAATTAAAAGTTCAACAAGAATAAAAATTTAAAAGGTTAAATTCATCTAAACTTCAACTATATAAGTTGAAATAATTGCAATGTCATTTCAAATTACATTAAAGTACTTATAAAAATAAAAATAAACTTTAGCTCATGTAAATTTTACTTTTGAAATCCCAAATCCAATCGGATTAGACAAAGTCTAAAAGAAAATATTACGACTTTTGAACTATTGCAAGATATAACAAAACATTTTGAAAACTAATGTCAATCGTTTTGAGGAAGGACAGAAGCTCTCCTAGAACGCTCTTGAAAGCAAAGGGTTTTAAGAACGTTGTTGGCGTTTTACAAGACTTATTATTCAACTAATCAAATAAAAAAAATGAAAGACATGTTTGGATATTTTTAAGGATAAAAATTATGAAAGATCACATGTTTCTGACTTATTTAGATTAACTTTTAAAAAGTAATCGAACTCTAAAATGGTTGCCCTTTTAATAAAGTTAGATATTTGGGTTTTTTTTAAAAAAAAATTAGAAACACATTATAGATGTATGGATTGGGTTTAAAACATTGCAGCTTTCAAAAAAGTTTAAAATGGATTTTTTCTAAACATTGAAAATATAAAATTTCTTAAAAGAATATTTGTTATTCATAAAAAAAATTAAATAACTTTGCGTAAGCCAATCCTGAAATTCATGCACGGGAGTAGAGTTCAGCAGAGTTTGGGTTTGTGTTGATTTGCGATGATGATTGAAGAGGTGGATTTTGGATTGTAGTGTGAGAGTTTTGTGGAAACAAACCAGAGTTGATGTGGTGCCAGAGTTTCGATTATGCTCAAATTCATAAGTGGAACGCAACATTAAATCTGGAGTTTGGTTTGGCTTATAAAAAAAAATTTGTATAATAAAAAAATACCTTTCAAAGAATTTTATATTTTTAATTTTTGAGAAAGAAATCCAATTTCTTTTAGGTCAATTTATACGTCTGCTAGAATTTTTTTTTTGTGTAATTATAATAATTTTTTCCATTATTCTATCTTAAATAGTACTATTATTAGGACGAATTGCATTACAAAAAATACTTTTTGCATATAACTTTACAACTTTATAAAAAGAATTATTAACTAGCCGACTGAAATATTTCCCACCAAGGAGTTTAGATGATCTAGGCACTAGGAGTTTAGATAATCTAGTCACAAGAGGCTTCAATTAGCTGCAGTTGTGTATCACACCTTTTTTGACGAACACCAAAATTAAATTCAATCAATAATTTTCAAGCATTTAAATCATCCTATCCAATATTAATTAATGAAGTGGTCACGTTTAAAGAAAAGAAAAGCAAAAGCGAAAGAACATGGTCAAGAATCACATATGCATGTCGGTGGTAACGCATCAACGGAACCATTCACAATGCGATAAAAAGAATTTAAAACAAAATAAAGCCTGTCATAACAAATTTGAAAAATAAAATACGATAGGAAAAAGCAAAGAAGATTACATGTATGATGCAAAATTCTTCGATATCGCATCATCCCACGCTCTTCTTTGTGACTATATCTTCCATCCTCCTCAAATCCTGACCCTACTACTATGGCCTTTTTCGGAAATTCAAGATCATTCTTCTCCTCTTCTTTTTACAACCTGACATTCTTTAAACGTAAAACACCTCCTTTTGCTAATCCTGCCACCAACTTCTCAACGTCCTTACCAATAAAATCCTTAACTAGCCATATTACCCTTTAGATATTGGAAAGACGAGAATTAATACAATCAGTTGGCATGGCTTGTGTAACCGCTTCATCTTTCTTTAACGCCAAAATTACCAACCAAAAGTAAAAAGTATTCCAAAAAGCTTCATCTTTCTTTAATGCCAAAATTACCAACCAAAAAAAAAAGTATTCTAAAAAGCTAGACCAGGTTTATCAATCTTGAAAATAAAAAAATAAAAAATAAATAAAAGAGAATAAGTTTGAACATATCGAAATTAAATGACTAACGAAAAATAATTAGAGCAGCCACTGGTAATACCATCCCTATTGGAGTGCTAGAAGGTCTGAACGAGAAGGTTTTTTTGGCAAAAAGCAAGTCTGAACGAGAAGGTTTTTTTGGCAAAAAGCAAAAAAGCTATACGAATTCGTGTACTTCTTCCTATTCAGACATCCTAGCACTATCAATGGGGAAGCTATTGACGAAACTCAAACATTGAAGAAAGCTCTAATCTGAATGGGAGGATGTTAAGAATTAGTCTTTTGTATTTATAGCCCTTCTAAGCCTTTCAGTTCTTCTAGGATTCTTAGCTAGCTAGGTATCTAATTAAGAAACAATAGGAAACTTGTTTAAGTTGCAAATATAAACAGAAAACGTGTTTGATAAGAAATTAACGTAACGCAGGAGCGAGAGATAAGGTAGTACATAGAAATTAATGTAACGTGCATGGTTAACAATTAGTAGGTGTTAAATTCAAATAACAGCTAGATCATTTCAAATTACACCCTAAATACATATAAAAGGAAAAAGTTTTTAAAAAATCGGATTTTTCAAATGCTTCAAGTCCGTAATATTTTTTCACTCTTTAAAAAATTACATGCTATATTTACTTTCTTTTTTTCCTTTTTCGTACCCTCTTAACCACGCTTCCGGCTTTCACGTAAGAGTAGAAATTGGTTGGAATTTTTGAATTTTTGAGTTAAAAATTTTGAACTTCAAGAAGAAAAGAAAACTATTCAATTGGGCCTTGAAAATTATATAACGCGAGTAGAATTTAGACAATCAAGTTTGAGTGTTTTTTTTCCAGAAAAAATCTAAAAACTAAAACTTATCTAAGACGTTGGGATCGGCTTTCAAATTAAAATTCAGTTAAAATCATAAAACAATGTCACTTTTGGTCTTCGGGTTTTGGGATCTATTTGGGGTCAAGTTTTGATTTATGATTTTTTTCGTCATTGTTAAATGTATAGTGCTGATTTTATCCTAAATTCAAAAATAGATAGATTTGTTAAATTGTAATTTACTAATTTAGATAATATTTAATTCACTTAAATTACAATTATTTTATTCAAATAATTATTAGATTATTTCAAATTACATGAAAAACATTTATAAAAGATAAAAAAATTAGAAAAAAACTGTTTCTTGGGTGCAACAGGTCTATCGTATTTTTCCGCCCAATGACATGCCCTTTTCCCCTTTTTGTTTTGCTTCTCCGCTAACCACGCTTTTGGTTTTCACCTGAGAGTGGAAAGAGATTCGAATTTTTAATTTTCGAGTTTATGTTTTTGAGCTTCTAGAGGAAAGAAAACAATTCAATTTGGTGTTTCAAATGATAAAACCCGACTAGAATTCAGATATTCAATTTTGGTGGTTTTGAATTTACGTTCCCTTTTTTCATCTCTTTGTTCGTTTAACTCTTATTGTGCTAAGTGCGATTTTGAAATTCAATAATAGATATAAAAAGTTCAACAAGAATAAAAATTTAAAAGGTTAAATTCATCTAAATTTCGACTATATAAGTTGAAATAATTGCAATGTCATTTCAAATTACATTAAAGTACTTATAAAATTAAAAATAAACTTCAGCTCATGTAAATTTTACGTTTGAAATCCCAAATCCAATCGGATTAGATAAAGTCTAAAAGAAAATAATACGACTTTTGAACTGTTGCAAGATATAACAAAACATTTTGAAAACCATCGTCTATCGTTTTGAGGAAGGACAGAAGCTCTCCTAGAACGCTTGATGCGTTTTTGAAAGCAAAGGGTTTTAAGAACGTTGTTGGCGTTTTACAAGACTTATCTCTCAACCAATCAAATAAAGAAAATAAAAGACATGTTTGGATATTTTAAAGGAAAAAAATT
This sequence comes from Cordia subcordata, assembly GCA_028554755.1. Lineage (NCBI taxonomy): Eukaryota > Viridiplantae > Streptophyta > Magnoliopsida > Boraginales > Cordiaceae > Cordia > Cordia subcordata. Next base: position 413,311 of record JAPTOF010000035.1, read on the forward strand.
ATGAAAGACCACATGTTTCTGACTTATTTAGATTAACTTTTAAAAAGTAATCGAACTCTAAAATGGGTGCCGTTTAATAAAGTTAGATATTTGGGTTTTTTTTTAAAAGAAAAAAAATTAGAAACACATTATAGATGTATGGATTGGGTTTAAAACATTGCATCTTTCAAAAAGTTTTAAAATGGATTTTTTCTAAACATTGAAAATATAAATTTTCTTAAAAGAATATTTATCATTCATAAAAAAAATTAAATAACTTTGTGTAAGCCAATCCTGAAATTCATGCATGGGAGTAGAGTTCAGCAGAGTTAGGGTTTGTGTTGATTTGCGATGACGATTGAAGAGGTGGATTTTGGATTGTGGCGTGAGAGTTTTGTTGAAACAAATCAGAGTTGATGTGGTGCTAGAGTTTCGATTATGCTCAAATTCATAAGTGGAACGCAACATTAAATCTAGAGTTTGGTTTGGCTTATAAAAAAAAATTTGTATAACAAAAAAATACCTTTCAAAGAATTTTTATATTTTTTATTTTTGAAAAAGAAATCCAATTTCTTTTAGGTCAATTTATACGCCTGCTAGAATTTTTCTTTTTTGTGTAATTATAATAATTTTCCATTATTCTATCTTAAATAGTACATTTATCAAGACGAATTGCATTACAAAAAGTATTTTTTGCATATAACTTTATAACTTTATAAAAATAATTATTAATTGGCCGACAAAAATATTTCCCACCAAGGAGTTTAGATAATCTAGGCACTAGGAGTTTAGATAATCTAGTCACAAGGGGCTTCAATTAGCTGTAGTTGTGTATCATTCCTTTTTTGACGAACACCAAAATTAAATTTAATCAATAATTTTCAAGCATTTAAATAATCCTATCCAATATTAATTAATGAAGTGGTCACGTATAAAGAAAAGCAAAAGCGAAAGAACATGGTGAAGAATCACATATGCATGTCGTTGGTAACGCATCAACGGAGCCATTCGCAATGCGATAAAAAGAATTTAAAACAAAATAAAGCCTGTCATCACCAATGCAATCTTTAACTAGCCATCTCGCCCTGATGAATCCAAATATTCGTGGTGCAAATGACAGAAGGGCCTATGGACAAATAATAAAATATCTGACACGTAATATAGATATTGGAAAGATGAGAATTAAAAGAATCGGTATGCATGGCTTTTGCAACCGATCTATCTTCCTTTAACCCAAGATTACCAACCGGAAAAAAGTATTATAAAACTCTACTACTGCTGCTTTCCACCGATCAGGCTTATTAATCTTGAAAATAACAAAATAAATAAATAAGTAAAAGAGAAAAAGGCCGAACATACCAAAATTAAATTGCTGACTGATAAGAATCAATTAGAGCTGCCGTTGGAAATACCATTCCTATTGGAGTACCAGAAGGTCCGAACAAGAAATTTTTTTTTTGGCAAAAAGCCAAAAAGCTACACGAATTCGTGTACTTCTTCCTATACGGACATTCTGGCACTATCAATAGGGAAGCTATTGACGAAACTCGAACATTGAAGAAAGCTCTAAACTATGAATGGGAGGACGTTAAGAACTAGTCTTTCGTATTTATACCCGTCCTCTACTCTTTCTTAGGCAATGTCTTTGTGGTGTTTTCTGTTTATGTTTAGCCCTTATAACAGTTTCAGTTCTTCTAGGATTTCTTAGCTTGTAACTCTTTTAGTTCTTTTAGGATTTCTTTGCTATCTAGGCGTCGAATTAAGAAACAAAAGGAAACTTGTCGAAGTTGCTAATATAAATAGACAACGTGAGATGCAATATAGTTGTGTGTTTTCGGTTTATGTTTAGCCCTTATAACTCTTTCTGTTCTGCTAGGATTTCTTAGCTAGCTAGGTATCTAATTAAGAAACAATTAACAATATAAATAGAAAACGTCATAGGCAATGTGGTTGTGGTGTTTTTTGTTTATGTTTAGCCCTTATAACTCTTTCAGTTCTTCTAGGATTCTTAGCCAGCTAGGTATCTAATTAAGAAACAATAGAAAACTTGTATAAGTTGCTAATATAAATAGAAAACGTGTTTCAGAAAAAATTAACGTGACGTAGGAGCGAGGGATAAGGTAGGAAGTGCAAATGAATGTAACGTGCATGGCGTCTCAGCTTCGAGGTGGTTATGGTTAACTATTAGTCGGGGTTAAATTCAAATAACGATTAGATCATTTCAAATTACACGTAAAATACTTATAAAAGGAAAAAGCATTTAAAATATCGATTTTTTCAGATTGCTTCAAGTTTATCATATTTTTCCCTTCTCAAAAAAATAACATGCTTTATTTCCTTTTTTTTTTTTTTTCCTTTTTGGTTCCCTGCTAACCACTCTTCCAGCTTTCACGTAAGAGTGGACATTGGTTGGAATTTTTTAATTTTCGAGTTAAAATTTTTGAACTTCAAGAAGAAAAGAAAACTTTTCGATTGCGCCTGCAAAATTATATGACTTGCCTAGAATTTAGATATTGAAGTTTGAGTGTTTATTTTTTTCCATAAAAAAGCTGAAAACAAAAACTTATCTCAGACGTATGGATTGGCTTTAAAATTAAAATCGCAGACCTTAAAATTGATCGTTTAAAATCATAAAACACTATCACTTTTGATATTCGGGTTTTGGGATATATTTGGGCTCAAATTTTGATTTATGATTTGTTTTCGTTACTTGTTAAATATATTGTGCAGATTTTATACTAAATTCAAGAATCGATAAATTTGTAAAATCGTAATTTACTAATTTAGATAAGATTTGAAAATAAATAAGAAAAGTTGATAAAAATAAATATGAAAATTCTAAATTCACTTAAATTACAATTATTCAAATTCAAATGATTATTAGATTATTTCAAATTACATAAAAAACATTTTTAAAAGAAAAAAGAATTTAAAAAAGTTGTTTCTTGTGCGCAACAGGTCTATTATATTTTTCTTTCCTAACAAAAATGACATGCCCTTTTCCCCCTTATTGTTTTGCTTCTTCATTAATCACGCTTTTGGCTTTCACTTTCACCTAAGACTGGAAAGTGATTCAAATTTTTAATTTTCGAGTTTATGTTTTTGAAGTTTTCGGTAAAAACAAAACTATTCAATTTGGTGTTAGAAATTATAAAACCGGACTAGAATTTAGATATTCAAGTTTGGTGGTTTTGAATTCATGTTCCTTTTTTCATCTTTTTGTTTGTTTAAATCTTGTCCTGCTAAGTGCGATTCTAAATTCAATAATAGACATAAAAAGTTAAATAAGAATAAAATTTAAATGGTTAAATTCGTCTAAATTACAACTATCTAAGTTGAAATAATTGCAATGTCATTTCAAATTAGATAAATGTGCTTATAAAATTAAAAAAAAACTTTTGCCCATGTAAATTTTACGCTTGAAATCCCAAATCCAATCGTATTAGATAAAGTCCAAAAGAAAATTTTACGACTTTCAAACTGTTGCAAAATATAACAAAACATTTTGAAAACAACCGTCAATCGCTTTGAGGAAGGACATAAGCTCTCCTAGAACGCCAGATGTGTTCTAGAAAGCAAAGGATTTTGAGAACGTTGTTGGCGTTGTACAAGACTTATCTCTTCACCAATCAAATTGAAAAAAAAAATGAAAGACATATTAGATTTTTTTGAGGGAAAAAAATTATGGATGATCACATGTTTCAGAATTATTTAGATGAACTTTTAAAAAGTAATCGAACTCTAAAATCGGTATCCTTTCAATAAAGTTAGATATATGGTTTTTTTTTTAAAAACAAAAACCTTAAAAACCACATTATAGAAGTATGGATTGGGTTTAAAAAATTGCGGCATTTAAAAAAGTTTAAAATGTATTTTTCCTAAAAATTGAAAATATAAAATTTCAAAAAATAATATTAATTATTCATAAAAAAAAATTAACTAACTTTTTTGCAAGCCAATCCTAAAATCCATGCATGGGAGTAGAGTTCAGCAGAGTTTGGGTATGTGTTGATTTGCGATGATGATTGAAGAGGTGGATTTTGGATTGTAGTGTGAGAGTTTTGTGGAAACACGGAAACCAGAGTTGATGTGGTGCTAGAGTTTCGGTTATGCCCAAATTCATAAGTAGAACGCAATATTAAATCTGAAGTTTGATTTGGCTTATAAAAAGGAATTTTTTATAATAAAAAAATACTTTTTAAAGAATTTTTATATTTTTAATTTTAGAAAAAGAAATCCAATTTTTTTAAGTCAATTTATACGTCCGCTAGAAATTTTTCCTTTTTTAAGTAATTATAGTATTTTTTTCCATTACTCTATCTTAAATAGTACTTTTATTAGGACGAATTACTTTTCAAAGGGTACTTTTTGCATATCACTTTTTAAAAGAATTTTTAACTGGTAACGCATCAATGAAACCATTCACAAAGCGAACAAAAGAATTTGAAACAAAATAAAGCCTGTCATAACAAATTTTAAAAATAAAATAAAACAGGAAAAAGCAAAGAAGATTATATGTACGATGCTAAATTCTTCTATATCTCATTATCCCATGCACTTCTTTGTGGCCATATCCTCCCTCCTCCTCAAATCCTAACCCTACTAGTATGGCCCTTTTAACAAATTCAGGATCATTCTTCTCCTCTTTTATCACAACATGACATTCTCAAAAAGCAAAACATAAGCATGCATCTGCTAATCCTGCAACCAACTACCCAACGTCATGAACAATATAATCCTCAACTAGCCATCTCACCTTGATGAATCCAAATATTCGTGGTGCATATGACAGAAGGGCCTATAGACAAATAATAAAATATCTTACAAGTAATACAGATATTGGAAAGATGAGAATTAAAAGAATCGGTATGCATATCTTTTGGAACCAATCCATCTTCTTTTAACGCCAAAATTTCCAACCGAAAAAAAGGATTCTAAAACGCTACTACTACTGCTTTCCACCGATCAAGTTTATTAATCTTGAAAATAACAAAATAAATAAATAAGTAAAAGAGAAAAAGTTCGAACATACCAAAATTAAATGGCTGACAAGAATCAATTAGAACTCCTGTTGAAAATACCATCCCTATTGGAGTACCAGAAGGTTCGAACAAGAAGGTTTTTTTTGGCGACAAGCCAAAAAGCTAACCGAATTCGTGTACTTCTTCCTGTACGGACATTTTGGCACTATCAATAGGGAAGCTATTGACGAAACTCAAACATTGATGAAAGCTCTTACCTATGAATGGGAGGATGTTAAGAATTAGTTTTACGTATTTATACCCGTCCTCTAGTCTTTCGTAGGCAATGTCGGTTGTGGAGTTTTCTGTTTATGTTTAGCCCTTATAACTCTTTCAGTTCTTCTAGGATTCTTAGCCGGCTAGGTATCTAATTAAGGAACAACAATAAACTTGTTTAAGTTGCTAATATAAATAGAAAACGTGTTTCATAAGAAATTAACGTGACGTAGGAGCGAGGGATAAGGTGGGACATGGAAATGAATGTAACGTGCATGGCGTCTCAGCTTCGAGATGGTTGATGGTTATGGTTAACTGTTGGTAGGGGATAAATTCAAATAACTATTAGATCATTTCAAGTTACACGTAAAATACTTATAAAAGGAAAAAGCACTTAAAAAATCGGTTTTTTCAGATGCTTCAAGTTTATCATATATTTTCCTTCTTAAAAAAAATAACATGCTTGATTTCCTTTTTTTTTTTTTCCTTTTTTGCTCCGCGCTAACCACGCTTTCGGCTTTCATGTAAGAGTGGAAATTGGTTGGAATTTTTGAATTTTCGAGTTTAAATTTTTGAACTTCAAGAGGAAAAGAAAACTATTCAATTTTGGCCTGGAAAATTATATAACTCGCCTAGAATTTAGATATTCAAGTTTGAGTGCATATTTTTTTTCCGTAAAAAGGCTGAAAACAAAAACTTATCTCAGACGTATGGATTGGCTTTAAAATTAAAATTGCTACCTTTAAAGTTGATCGTATAAAATCGTAAAACACTATTACTTTTGATATTCGGGTTTTGGGATATATTTGGGTTCAAGTTTTGCTTTATGATTTTTTTTGGTTACTTGTTAAGTATATAGTGCAGATTTTATGCTAAATTCAAGAATAGATAAATTTGTTAAATTGTAATTTACTAATTTAGATAAGATTTGAAAATAAATAAGAATAGTTGATAAAAATAAATATGAAAATTCTAAATTCACTTAAATTACAATTATTCAAATTCAAATAATTATTAGATTATTTCAAATTAGACGAAAAACATTTATAAAAGAAAAAAGTATTTTAAAAATTAGTTTCTTGTGTGCAACAGGTCTATTATATTTTTCCTTTCTAACAAAAACGACATGCCCTTTTCCCCCTTTTTGTTTTGCTTCTCCGTTAACCACGTTTTGGCTTTCACCAAAGAGTGGAAAGTGATTTCAAATTTTTAATTTTCGAGTTTATGTTTTTGAAGTTCAATAGGAAAAGAAAACTTTTCAATTCGGAGTTACAAATTATAAAACCCGAGTAGAAATTAGATATTCAAGTTTGGTGGTTTTGAATTAATGTTCCTTTTTTTCATCTTTTGGTTTGTTTAAATCTTGTCTTGCTAAGTGCGATTTTAAATTCGATAATAGATATAAAAAGTTAAACTAGAATAAAATTTAAAAGGTTAAATTCATCTAAATTACAACTACCAAAGTTGAAATAACTGCAATGACAATTCAAATTACATTAGAGTACTTATAAAATTAAAAAAAAAAAAAACACCTCTGCCCATATAAGTTTTAAGCATGAAATCCCAAATCCAATCGTAGTAGATAGAGTCTAAAAGAAAATATTATGACTTTTGAACTATTGCAAGATATAACAAAACATTTTAAAAACTACCGTCAATCGCTTTGAGGAAGGACATAAGCTCTCGTAAGCTCTCCTAGAACGCCAGATGTGTTCTAGAAAGCAAAGGGGTTAAAGGGGTTTAAGAACGTTGTTGGTGTTTTGCAAGACTTATCTCTCAACCAATCAAATAAAAAAAATGAAAGACGTATTTAGATTATTTTGAGGGAAAAAAAATTATGGAAGATCACATGTTTTTGAATTATTTAGATTAACTTTTAAAAAGTAGTTGAACTTTGAAATCGGTGTCCTTTTAATAAAGTTAGATATTTGGTTTTTTTTTAAGAAGAAAACTTTAAAAACCACTATATAGATATATGGATTGGGTTAATGGATTTTTCTAAAAATTGAAAATATAAAATTTCAAAAAGTAATATTCATTATTCATAAAAAAATTAAATAACTTTTTTGTAAGCCAATCCTTAAATTCATGCATGGGAGTAGAGTTCAGCAGAGTTATTATGGGTTTGTGCCGATTTGCGATGATGATTGAAGAGGTGGATTTTGGATTGTAGTGTGAGAGTTTTGTGGAAACATGGAAACCTGGGTTGATGTGGTGCTAGAGTTTCGATTATGCTCAAATTCAAAAGTGGAACGCTGGAGTTTGATTTGGTTTAAAAAAGAAAATTTGTATAATAAAAAAATATTTTTCAAAGAATTTTTATATTTTTAATATTTGAAAAAGAAATCCATTTTTTTAAAGCAATGTATACGTGTGCTTGAAATTTTTTTTTTGAGTAATTATAATAATTTTTTCCATTATTCTATCTTAAATAATACTATTATTAGGACGAATTGCTTTATAAAAAGTGCTTCTTGCATATAACTTTAAAAAAGAATTTTTAACTGATAACACATCAAAGGTACCATTCGCAAAGCGAACAAAAGAATTTAAAATAAAATAAAGCCTGTCACGACAAATTTGAAAAATAAAATACAACAGGAAAAAGCAAAGAAGATTATATGTATGATGCTAAATTCCTCTATATCGCATCATCCTGTGCACTTCTTTGTGGCCATTTCTTCCCTCCTCCTCAAATCCTAACCCAACTACTATGGCATTCTTTGCAAATTCAGGATCATTCTTCTCCTCTTTTATTTCAACCTAACATTCTCAAAACGCAAAACGTAAGCAAAACGCATAACATAAGCATGCATCTGCTAATCCGCTACCAACTTCCCTACGTCATCACCAATGCAATCTTTAACTAGCCATCTCGCCCCGATGAATCCAAATATTCGTGGTGCAAATGACAGAAGGGCCTATGGACAAATAATAAAATATCTGACACGCAATATAGATATTGGAAAGATGAGAATTAAAAGAATCGGTATGCATGGCTTTTGCAATCGATCTATCTTCCTTTAACCCAAGATTACCGACCGAAAAAAAAATTCTAAAACTCTACTACTACTGCTTTCCACCGATCAGGTTTATTAATCTTGAAAATAACAATATAAATAAATAAGTAAAAGAGAAAAAGGTCGAACATACCGAAATTAAATGACTGACAAGAATCAATTGGAATTGCTGTTGGAAATACCATCCCTGTTGGAGTACCAAAAGGTTCGAACAAGAAGGGTTTTTTTTGGCGAAAAGCCAAAAAGCTACGCGAATTCGTGTACGGACATTCTGGCACTATCAATAGGAAAGCTATTGATGAAACTCAAACATTGAAGAACGCTCTGACCTATGAATGGGAGGATGTTAAGAATTACTCTTACGTATTTATACTCGTCCTCTAGTCTTTCGTAGGCAATGTCGGTTGTGGAGTTTTCTGTTTATGCTTAGCCCTTAAAACTCTTTCAGTTCTTCTAGGATTTCTTAGCTAGCTAGGTATCTAATTAAGAAACAATAGGAAACTTGTTTAGCTGTGCCTGGGTATCACACCTTTTTTGAAATATTTCTCACCCAGGAGTTTATCTGGACACAAGAGGCTTCAATTAGTTGTACTTGGGTATCACACTTTTTTGACGTACACCAAAATTAAATTCAATCAATTAATTTCAATTATTTAGATCTTTGTATCCAATATTAATCAATAAAGTGTTCACATATAAATACCAAGAAAAGCAAAAGTGAAACAAGTTGGTCAAAAAATACAAATGCATGTCGCTGGCAACGCAAGGAACCATTCAAAAACTGAACAAAATATTTAAATCAAAATAAAACTTGTCATAAAAAATTTGAAAAATAAAATACAATAGAAAAGCGAAGAAGATTACACGTATGATACTAAATTCTGCTATATCTCATCATCCCAAGCTCTTCTTTGGGCCATATCCTCCATCCTCCTCGAATCCTAACCCTACCACTATGGCCTCATTTGCAAATTTAGGATCATTCTTCTCCTCTACAATCTCTAAACGCAAAACACCTCCTTCGGCTAATCCCGCTACCAACTTCTCAACGTCTTCATCAATACAATCCTTAACTAGCCATCTTGCCCCGATGAATACAAATATTTGTGGTGCGTATAGCAGAAGGGCCTATAGATAAATAATAAAAAAAAATTTGACAAGTAATAGATATTGGAAAGATGAGAATTAAAAGAATCGGTTTGCATGGAAACGATTCAACTTCCTATAATGCCAAAATTACCAACCAAAAAAAAGTATTCTAAAACGCTACTACTACTGCTTTCCGTCGATCACGTTTATTAATCTTGAAAATAACAAAATAAATAAATAAAGGAGAAAAAGTTCGAACATTCCAAAATTGAATGGCTGACAAGAATCAATTGGAGTTGCCGTTGGTAATACCATCCCTATTGGAGTACTAGAAGGCCCGAACAAGAAGGTTTTTTTGGGAAATCTTGCATAAGATCCTCAAAGGAAGTTTTCTCCATCAATTGCCATATATATATTTGTTCACCCTGACCGCCCTCTCTGAATTGGAGCATCCATCTTCCTCATCCTTGGGGCACCACTTGAAGAACCTAGCTCCCTTATGTTGGATTGTTGTCCATTCTTTTTCTTCCTGGCCTTGCCGTTAACTCTCCTCCCTCGACCATTTCTTTCCTCAGTGGCTCCGCAAGGATTTCTCGACTCACTCTCCTCCCTTATGTTGGATTGTTGCATCCTAAAGCCAAAATTACCAACCAAAAAAAAAGTATTCTAAAACGATACTACTGCTAACTTCCATTGACCAAGTTTATTAATCTTGAAAATAACAAAATAAATAAAAGAGAAAAAGTTCGAACATACCGAAATTAAATGGCTGACGAGAAATAAATACCATCCCTATTGGAGAAATAGAATGATTGAACAAGAAGGTTTTTTTGGTAAAAACTAAAAAAGCAGTAATACTATCCCTATTGGAGCACTTAAAGGTTTGAACAAGAAGGTTTTTTTGGCAAAAATCAAAAAAGCTACACGAATTCGTGCACTTCTTACCGTTCACATGTTCTAGTGTTCGTTCACATGTTCTAGTGTTCAGATGTTCTAGCGCTATCAAACATTGAAGAAAGCTCTAAACTCCGAATGGGAGGATGTTAAGAATTAGTCTTCTGTATTTATAGCTCTTATAAGCCTTTCAGTTCTTCGAGGATTCTTAGCCAGCTAGGTATCTAATTAAGAAACAATAGGAAACTTGTTTAAGTTGCTAATATAAGTAGAAAACGTGTCTGATAAGAAATTAACGTGACGTAGGGATTGGCTTTAACATAAAAATTGCACCTTTTAAATTGATCATTTAAAATCATAAAACACTGTTACTTTTGGTATTCGGGTTTTGGGATCTATTTGGGTTCAAGTTAAATATATAGTGCTGAGTTTATAATAAATTCAAAAATAGATAGATTTGTTAAATTGTAATTTACTAATTTAGATAAGATTTAATGCACTTAAATTACAATTATTTAATTCAAATAATTATTAGATTATTTCAAATTACATGAAAAACATTTATAAAAGATAAAAGAATTAAAAAAAATATAGTTTCTTGGGTGTTAAACTCGAATTTTTAATTTTCGCGTTTATGTTTTTGAGCTTCTAGAGGAAAAGAAAATCATTCAATTTGGTGTTGCAAATTATAAAACCCGACTAGAATTCAGATATTCAAGTTTGGCGGTTTTGAATATATGTTCCTTTTTTATATCTCTTTGTTCTTTAACTCTTGTTGTGCTAAGTGCGATTTTGAAATTCAACAATAGATACAAAAAGTTCAACAAGAATAAAATTTAAATGGTTAAATTCATCTAAATTTCAACTATCTAAGTTGAAATAATTGCAATGTCATTTCAAATTACATTAAAGTACTTATAAAAATTAAAATAAACTTCAGCTCATGTAAATTTTACGTTTGAAATCCCAAATCCAATCGGATTAGACAAAGTCTAAAAGAAAATATTACGACTTTTGACTGTTGCAAGATATAATAAAACATTTTGAAAACTACTATCAATCGTTTTGAGGAAGGACAGAAGCTCTCCTAGAAGGCCTAATGCATTCTGGAAAGCAAAGGGTTTAAGAACATTATTGGCGTTTTACAACACTTATCTCTGAACCAATCAAATAAAAAAGAATGAAAGACATGTTTAGATTTTTTTAAGGAAAAAAATTATGAAAGATCACATGTTTCTGGATTATTTAGATTAACTTTTAAAATGTAATCGAGCTCTAAAATGGGTGCCCTTTTAATAAAGTTAGATATTTGGGTTGTTTTAAAAAAAAAATTAGAAACACATTATAGATGTATGGATTGGGTTTAAAAAATTGCAGCTTTCAAAAAGTTTTAAATGGATTTTTTCTAAGCATTGAAAATATAAAATTTCTTAAGAGAATATTTATTATTCATTAAAAAAATTAAATAACTTTGATTAAGCCAATCCTAAAATTCATGCACGGGAATAGAGTTCAGCAGAGTTTGGGTTTGTGTTGATTTGCGATAATGATTGAAGAGGTGAATTTTGGATTGTAGTGTGAGAGTTTTGTGGAAACAAGGAAACCAGAGTTGATGTGGTGCTAGAGTTTCGATGATGCCCAAATTCATAAGTGGAACGTAATATTAAATCTGGAGTTTAGTTTGACTTATAAAAAGAAATTTCGTATAATGAAAAAATACTTTTTAAATAAATTTTATATTTTAAATTTTTGAAAAAGAAATCCAATTTTGTTAAGTCAATTTGTACGTCTCTTAAATTTTTTTCTTTTTTAAGTAATTATCATAATTTTTTCCGTTATTCTATCTTAAAAAGTACTTTTATTAGGACGAATCACTTTACAAAAAGTACTTTGTGCATATAACTTTTCAAAAGAATTATTAACTGAAATATTTCTCGCCCAGGAGTTTAGATAATCTAGACACAAGAAGCTTCAATTAGCTCTACTTGGGTATCCCACCTTTTTTAACGAGCACCAAAATTAAATTCAATCAATTAATTTCAATTATTTAGATCATCCTATCCAATATTAATCAATAAAGTGTTTACATATAAAGACCTAGAAAAGCAAAAGTGATAGAACTTGGTCAAAAAATACAAATGCATGTAACGCAAGGAACCATTCAAAAACTGAACAAAATATTTAAATCAAAATAAAACTTGTCATAAAAAATTTGAAAAATAAAATACAATAGGAAAAGCGAAGAAGATTACACGTATGATACTAAATTCTGCTATATCTCATCATCCCAAGCTCTTCTTTCTGGCCATATCCTCCATCCTCCTCGAATCCTAACCCTACCACTATGGCCTCATTTGCAAATTTAGGATCATTCTTCGCCTCTACATTCTCTAAGCATAAAACACCTCATTCGGCCAATCCATAACCAACTTCTCAACGTCTTCACCAATACAATCCCTAACTAGCCATCTTGCCCGATGAGTACAAATATTTGCGGTGCGTATAACAGATAAATAATAAAAAAAATTTGACAAGTAATAGATATTGGAAAGATGAGAATTGAAAGAATCGGTTTGCTAGAGTTGAGAATAACCATTCAAAAACTGAACAAAATATTTAAATCAAAATAAAACTTGTCATAAAAAATTTGAAAAATAAAATACAATAGGAAAAGCGAAGAAGATTACACGTATGATACTAAATTCTGCTATATCTCATCATCCCAAGCTCTTCTTTCTGGCCATATCCTCCATCCTCCTCGAATCCTAACCCTACCACTATGGCCTCATTTGCAAATTTAGGATCATTCTTCGCCTCTACATTCTCTAAACGCATAAAACACCTCCTTCGGACTTCTCAACGTCTTCACCAATACAATCCTTAACTAGCCATCTTGCCCTGATGAATTCAAATATTCGTGGTGCGTATAATAGAAGGGCCTATAGATAAATAATAAAAAAATTTGACAAGTAATAGATATTGGAAAGATGAGAATTGAAAGAATCGGTTTGCTGACTTGTGGAAACGATTCAACTTCCTTTAATGCCAAAATTATCAACCAAAAAAAAGTATTCTAAAACGCTACTACTACTACTTTCCATAGATCAGGTTTATTAATCTTGAAAATAACAAAATAAATAAATAAAAGAGAAAAAGTTCGAACATATCAAAACTAAATGGCTGACAAGAATCGATTAGAACTGCCGTTGGTAATACCATCCCTATTAGAGTACTAGAAGGTCCGAACAAGAAGGGATTTTTGGCAAAAAGCAAAAAAGCTACACGAATTTGTGTACTTCTTCTTGTTCGGACATTCTAGTACTATCAATAGGGAAGCTATTCACGAAACTCACACATTGAAGAAAGCTCTAAAATATGAATGGGAGGAGGATGTTAAGAATTTGTCTTACGTATTTATACCCGTGCTCTAGTCTTTCATAAGCAATGTCGGGACTCGGTTGTGGTGTTTTCTGTTTGTGTTTAGCCCTTTCAGTTCTTCGAGGATTCTTAGCCAGCGAGGTGTCTAATTTGGAAACAAGGGGAAACTTTTTTAAGTTGCTAATATAAATAGAAACCGTGTTTCACAACAAATTAACGTAACGTAGGAGCAAGGGATCAGGTAGGACACAGAGATTAATGTAACGTGCATGGCGTCTCTGCTTCGAGATGGTTAACTATTAGTAGGGGTTAAATTCAAATAACTATTAGATCATTTCAAATTACTCGTAAAATACTTTTAAAAAAAAATTGGTTTTTTCAGATTCTTCAAGTCCATTATATTTTTTCCTTCTTAAAAAAATAACATGCTTTATTTCCATCCTTTTCCTTTTTTGTTCCGGGCTAACCACGCTTCCCGCTTTCACGTAAGAGTGAAAATTGGTTGGAATTTTTGAATTTTCGAGTTTAAATTTTTGAGCTACAAGAGAAAAAGAAAACAGGTCAATTGGGCCTTTGAAATTATATAACGCGACTAGAATTTAGATATTCGGGTTTAAGTTTTCTTTTTTTCCTTAAAAAGCTAAAAACAAAAACTTATCTAAGACGTATGGATTGGCTTTAAAATTAAAATTGCAGCCTTTTAAATTGATAATTTAAAATAGTAAAACACTATCACATTTGGTATTTTGGTTTTGAGATCTATTGGGGTTCAAGTTTTGATTTATGATTTTTTTGGTTACTTGTTAAATATATAGTGCTGATTTTATACTAAATTCAAAAATAGATAGATTTGTAAAATTGTTACTAATTTAGATAAGATTTGAAAATAAATAAGAAAAGTTGATAAAAATAAATATGAAAATTTAAAATGCAAACAAATTACAATTATTTAAATTCAAATAATTACTAGATTATTTCAAATTACATGAAAAACATTTATAAAAGAAAAAAGAATTTAAAAAATAGTTTCTTGGGTGCAACAGGTCTATTATATTTTTCCTTCCTTACAAAAATGACATGCCCTTATCCCCTTTTTGTTTTGCTTCTCCGTTAACCACGCTTTTGGTCTTCACCTAAGAGTGTTCGAATTTTCAATTTTCGAGTTTGTGTTTTTGAACTTCTAGAGGAAAAGAAAACCATTCAATTTGGTGTTACAAATTATAAAACCCGACGTGAATTTAGATATTCAAGTTTGGTGGTTTTGAATTCACGTTCCTTTTTTTCATCTTTTTTTTTTTTTGTTTAACTCTTGTTGTGCGAAGTGCGATTTAAAATTCAATAATAGATATAAAAAGTTAAAAAAGAATAAAATTTAAAAGGTTAAATTTATCTAAATTACAACTATCTAAGTAGAAATAATTGCAATGTCATTTCAAATTACCTCAAAGTACTTATAAAAATAACAATAAACTTTTGCTCATGTAAATTTTACGCTTGAAATCCCAAATCCAATCGGATTAAATAAAGTCTAAAAGAAAATATTACGACATTTGATCTGTTGCAAGATATAACAAACATTTTAAAAACTACTGTTAATCATTTTGAGGAAGGACAGAAGCTCTCCTGGAACGCCTGATGCGTTCTAGAAAGCAAAGGGTTTTTAGAATGTTGCTGGCATTTTACAAGACTTATCTCTCAACCAATCAAACAAAAAAAATGAAGACATATTTAGATTTTTTTAAGGGAAAAAAAATTTGAAAGATCACATGTTTCTGAATTATTTTAGATTAACTTTTAAAAAGTAATTGACCTCTAAAATGGGTGTCCTTTTAATAAAATTAGATATTTGGTTTTTTTAAAAAAAAAAAACTTTAAAACACATTATAGATGTGTGGATTGGGTTTAAAAATTTGCAGCTTTTAAAAAGTTTAAAATGGATTTTTCTAAAAATTGAAAATATAAAATTTCCTAAAAGAATATTTATTATTCATAAAAAAATTAAATAACTTTTTGTAAGCCAATCCTAAAATTCATGCATGGGAATAGAGTTCAGCGGAGTGTGGGTTTTTGTGGTTTTTGTTGATTTGCGGTGATGATTGAACAGGTGGATTTTGGATTGTTGCGTGACAGTTTTGTGGAAACAAGGAAACCAAAGTTGATGTGGTGCTAGAGTTTCGATTATACTCAAATTCATAAGTGGCACGCAATATTAAATCTAGAGTTTGGCTTATAAAGAAAAATTTGTATAAAAAAAATATCTTTCAAATAATTTTTATATTTTTAATTTTTGAAAAAGAAATTCAATTTTTTAAAGTCAATTTGTACGTTTGTTGGAATTTTTTTTTTTGAGTACTTATAATAATTTTTTCTATTATTCTATCTTAAATAGTACTTTTATTTGGACGAATAACGTTTCAAAAAGTACTTTTTGCATATAACTTTTTGGATAGAATTATTAACTGGCAGATTGAAATAGTTCCCACCAAGGAGTTTAGATAATCTAGGCACAAGAGGCTTCCGTTAGCTGTACTTGGGTATCACACCTTTTTTAATGAACACCAAAATTAAATTCAATCAATTATTTTCAATTATTTAGATCATCCTATTCAATATTAATTAATAAAGTGTTCACATATAAAGAAAAGAAAAGCAAAACTGAAGTCGCTGGTAACCCATCAAATGAACCATCAAAACGCGAACAAAAGAATTTAAAACAAAATAAATCTTGTCCTAACAAATTTGAAAAATAAAATGCAATAGGAAAAGCAAAGAAGATTACATGTATGATGCTAAATTCTTCTATATCTCATCATCCCACGCTCTTCTTTGTGGCCATATCTTCCATCCTCCTCAAATCCTAACCCTACTACTATGGCCTTCTTTGCAAATTCAAGATCATTCTTCTTCTCTTCTAGAGGAAAAGAAAACTATTCAATTTGGTGTTAGAAATTATAAAACTCGACTAGAATTTAGATATTCAAGTTTGGTGGTTTTGAATTCATGTTCCTTTTTTCATCTTTTTGTTTGTTTAACTCTTGTTGTGCGAAGTGCGATTTTAAATTCAATAATAGATATAAAAAGTTATACAAAAATAAAATTTAAAAGGTTAAATTCATCTAAATTACAACTATCTAAGTTGAAATAATTGCAATGTCATTTCAAATTACATTAAAGTACTTATAAAAATAAATAAACTTCTGCTCATATACATTTTAGACTTGAAATCCCTAATCCAATTGTATTAGATAAAGTCTAAAAGAAAAGATTATGATTTTTGAACTATTGCAAGATATAACAAAACATTTTAAAAACTACTGGAGCTCCTAGAACGCCTATTGCGTTCTAGAGAGCAAAGGGTTTTAAGAATGTTACTGGCGTTTTACAAGACTTATCTTTCAACAAATCAAATAGAAAAAAATGAATTGAAAGGCATATTTCAGTTTTTTTAAGGTAAAAATTATGAAAGATCTCATGTTTCTGAATTATTTAGATTAACTTTTAAAAAGTAATTGAACTCTAAAATGGGTGTCCTTTTAATAAAGTTAGATATTTGAGTTTTTTTAAAAGAAAAAAATTAAAAATACATTTTAGATGTATGAATTGGCTTTAAAAAATTGCAGCTTTTAAAAAAGTTTAAAATGGATTTATTCTAAAAATTGAAAATATAAAATTTCTTAAAATAATATTTATTATTCATACAAAAATTAAATAACTTTTTATAAGCCAATCCAAAAATTCATGGATGGGAGAAGAGTTCAGCGGAGTTTGGGTTTGCGTTGATGTGCGGTGATGATTGAAGAGGTGGACTTTGGATTGTGACGAGCAAAGAAGATTAAATGCATGATGCTAAATTCTTCTTTGTAGCCATATTCTCCATCCTTCTCAAACCGTAACCCTACTACTGCTGCCTTATCCAAAAATTTACGATCATTTTTCGAGTTTATGTTTGTGAGCTTCTAGAGGAAAAGAAAATAATTCAATTTGGTGTTACAAATTATAAAACCCGACTAGAATTCAGATATTCAAGTTTGGCGGTTTTGAATTTACGTTCCTTTTTTTCATCTCTTTGTTCTTTTAACTCTTGCTGTGCTAAGTGCAATTTTGAAATTCAGCAATAGATATAAAAAGTTCAACAAGAATAAAATTTAAATGGTTAAATTCATTTAAATTTCAACTATCTAAGTTGAAATAATTGCAATGTCATTTCAAATTACATTAAAGTACTTATAAAAATAAAAATAAACTTCAGCTCATGTAAATTGTACGTTTGAAATCCCAAATTCAATCGGGATTAGATAAAGTCTAAAAGAAAATATTACCACTTTTGAACTGTAACAAGATATAACAAAACATTTTGAAAACTACTGTCAATCGTTTTGAGGAAGGATGAGCTCTCCTAGAAGGCCTAATGCGTTCTGGAAAGCAAAGGGTTTTAAGAACGTTGTTGGTGTTTTGCAAGATTAATCTGTCAACCAATCAAATAAAAAAAAATGAATGCCATGTTTAAAAAAATAATGAAAGATCACATGTTTCTAGATTATTTAGATTAACTTTTAAAAAGTAATCGAGCCCTAAAATGGGTGCCCTTTTAATAAAGTTAGATATTTGGGTTTTTTTTAAAAAAAATTAGAAACACATTATAGATGTATGGATTGGGTTTAAAAAATTGCAGCTTTCAAAAAAGTTTAAAATGGATTTTTTCTAAACATTGAAAATATAAAATTTCTTAAAAGAATATTTATTATTCATTAAAAAAATTAAATAACTTTGATTAAGCCAATCCTAAAATTCATGCATGGGAGTAGAGTTTCAGCAGAGTTTGGGTTTGTGTTGATTTGCGACGATGATTGAAGAGGTGGACTTTGGACTGTAGTGTGAGAGTTTTGTGGAAACAGGGAAACCAGAGCTCATGTGGTGCTAGAGTTTCGATTATGCCCAAATTCATAAGTGGAACGCAATATTAAATCTGGAGTTTGTTTTGGCTTATAAAAAAGAATTTCGTATAATAAAAAATACTTTTCAAAGAATTTTTCTATTTTTAATTTTTGAAAAAGAAATCAGATTTTGTTGAGTCAACTTGTACATCTCTTAAAATTTTTTCTTTTTTGGGTAATTATAATAATTTTTTCCATTATTCTATCTTAAAATGTACTTTTATTAGGACGAATTACTTAACAAAAAGTACTTTGTGCATATAACTTTTCAAAAAGAATTATTAACTAAAATATTTCTCGCCCAGGGGTTTAGGTAATCTAGACACAAGAGGCTTCAATTAGCTGTACTTGGGTATCACACCTTTTTTGACGAACACCAAAATTAAAATCAATCAATTAATTTCAATTATTTTGATCATCTTATCCAATATTAATCAATGAAGTGTTCACATATAAAGACCAAGAAAAGCAAAAGTGAAAGAACTTGGTCAGAAAATACAAATTCATGTCGCTGGTAACGCAAGGAACCATTCAAAAACTGAACAAAATATTTAAATCAAAATAAAACTTGTCATGAAAAATTTGAAAAATAAAATACAATGGGAAAAGAGAAGAAGATTACACATTTGATACTAAATTCTGCTATATCTCATCATCCCAAGCTCTTCTTTGTGGCCATATCCTCCGTCCCT